>MU224300.1:998792-1048753 GCA_018584345.1 Thuja plicata
GGTCACATTTTGTAAAAAGAGTTGTGCTCTATTTTTTACCTTTTTAAAAAATTTACTTCAAACTTATATTGCAACATCACATGTACTTTCAAGTACTACCAACAACATTCAATTCTACAATTTTTTTATAAGCACCAAAGGTGTAATAGGCGCCTTGAATAGGATATCGCCTATTCGAAACACCTATTTAAAGATCTCAGTGAGACTAATAAGGCCCCGTTTGGTTGGGGAATTGGAATTTGACTCAAAACCTTATTATCTCAAAATAGGGTTTTGAAATTCCGGTTTTGCATCTTCCGGATATAGTTTGGACCGTTTGGTTGACCCGAAAGATGGATTAGTCAATCCATCTTCTGCGTTTGGTGGCCAATTTCGAAATATCTATTTAAGCTAGATTCTGAACACCATGATAACATACCGTCTCTTTCACCGTCAAGCTCGTCGCAAGAAACATTGTGCAGAGCGGAAACAATGCAAACCCCAGTCGAAACACAGTGCAGAGGGAAGCGGAAAATGCAAACCCCAGTCAAAACACAGTGCAGAGGGAAGCGGAAAATGCAAACCCTAGTCGAAACACAGTGCAGAGGGAAGCAGAAAATGGAAGTGGAGGGAAGCGGTCGGAATCCCCAAAATGCAAACCCCATATTAAACCTAATACTCGACAGACCCGACGCCCAATTAAATGGGTTACTAAAAAATGAAACCTAGAAGATGAAATTGAATTCCACCTCTTGGGTGGGAAGATTGCACCGCTCGTTTTGAGGTCAAAATTGGAATTTGGTCTACAAAACCGGGTTTTCATATTTGCAACCCAAACGACAAATTAGTCTCAAAACTGTATTTAGCACTGCCAATTCCCACCATAGTCCGGCAACCAAACGGGGCTAAAGGGTCATAATCCTCATTCCCCTCCTAATCTGACCTTTTGGGAAAACCATGAAAAAGATATTCGTTGTTTTTTTCCCAATAAGATGAAAATATTTTAGAATCATGACAAATATAAGGTAACCAATAGACTTAGAGAGCAACATAAGAACAATACAATTATAAAAAACCAGCTAAACTGCAAGAACAGTAGTGAATATGTAACTTGTAATCTAGTTTGAATGCGAAGGCCGTCTCTATAAAGAGAGGACAATAAACAGGCGAAGTGGTCTGAGTCAAAAACTAAGAGCTAAGTCGTCCTTATGAAGGGCCTAACAAGATCTGTTTTTTCTTCGTTTCAGTTGTAATGTTAGGTGCCCTAACCATCGCGGGAGACAAGCTTTAAAAAAAGAAAGCTAAACGAATACCGAGCAAATTATGGGCCTTGAAAACTGCTCAATGCAAGAAGATTGATTGGTATTCCACGTATTGTGATCAGATACTGTCATTGAAGTCAATGGGTGATGATTCCTTGCCTAAGCAACTCCTTTTAAAAAAATACTTAATTGTTTCTGTTCTTTCTATTACTCTGCCACCACCAAATTACAGGGCTATTTTACAGTTCCCAACACTGTAACCCACGAGAGAAACCGGCACTTTCCCATTAGACAAGGAAAAGAACTGCATTGCATTAATGGTAGTTGCCATGTTGATGTGCATTTCATGGAGTGCACAAGTATAAAACAAGAAAAAAGAACAGATTTTTTCACATTTCTGTAAAAGATCTTTTTGGGTGTTGGGAAGAGTTTCTGAAGAATACTTCAAACAGGGAACATTGAGATTACATCTTGGGTAGGCTTGTAGATGAAATGAAATGCACAAGTATAAAACAAGTAAAAGAACAGTTTATTTTCACACCTGTGTAAAGATATTTTTGGGTGTTGGGAAGAGTTTATGAAGAGTATTTCAAACAGGGAACATTGAGATTACATCTTGGGTAGGCTTGTAGATTTAATGAAATGCACAAGTATAAAACAAGAAAAAGAACAGTTTATTTTCACACCTGTGTAAAGATCTTTTTGGGTGTTGGGAAGAGTTTATGAAGAGTATTTCAAACAGGGAACATTGAGATTACATCTTGGGTAGGCTTTTAGATGAACTGATAAATTTTGTATTGAACTGCAACCCATATATTTTAGACAGGGGACGTTGAGATTACATCTTGGATAGGCTTTTAGATGGATTGACAAATTTTCTATTGAACTTCAAACCATATATTTTAAACAGGGGACATTGAGATTACATCTTGGGCAGGCTTTTAGATGAATTGACAAATTTTCTATTCATCTTCAACCCATATATTTGATCTGTACTTTTGTTATGTACTCCAATAGCATCCTTTCGTTGAGATCATGAAGCTAATAGCGTTTCAGTTGAATCTGGTGGGCATTACTATACATGTTAAACCATTTCATTGAAGATCTCTGTAAATACAAGCCTGTGAATTCTTTTTTTTTTTGGCTGTTTTATAAGAAATGCATAGACCTCACAACAGACATAAATGGGGTCTCAGATTTCGTGTTGCAATTACTGCAGCACTAGTTTTTCTGGCATTAAGTGGCCTGTTCCGCTACTGGTTTTCTAATATTGTGTTCTTCAATGAACGTGGTGTTGACTCAACCTCAAGGGCTGCATTCACTGGGACTACTAATGCCCCCCATGAAATAAATCTCCTCGCAAGGAAGATTGAACATCTGCAGGGCATGCTTGGCCGCTCAATGCAGAAGAATGTGGACACACCGAATTCAGATTGTGGGTTGCAGCTCAAAGCAGAGAGATTGAATCACAACAACTTGCTCATAGAGATCGTGTGGAACTTAGACAAAATGCTTGAGATCATACAATCTACTTCGAGCTTGAAGCAGGGACATGATGGTGTAGAAATTAAAGAATTGAAGTCGGATTCAAACCCAAAGTCAAAACCAAATTCAGAGCCAGAGCTACAGCCAGAAGAAGATGAAGAGGAAGATGAAGAAAATGGGTCTCTTCCTAGGTCCATGTTTCATTCTAGTGAACTCAAGAAATATACAGAGCCTAAGCAGAACAGACATGGCAGAAAGAACTTCATGGGAGCCATGGCGGCTTATCCCACTGTGGGCCTGGCCTGCATCTCTGGCAGCCTTAAAGCAGAGCAATATATGCTCTACAATGTGTCTGGGAAGTGCCCAGATGATTGGCCTGTGGCCCAGGAGCTAATGGTGCAAGGTTGTGATCCACCCCCTCGCCGCAGGTGCTTAGCTGCTAAACCCCAAGGCAGGGGCAGCGGCAGCCCTCCCCTGCCCGTGCTCTCCGCCCTCTGGTCCATTCCAGACGATAGAAGCTTGCGGTGGACACACTACAAATGCAAAGGTTTTGCCTGCCTCACTTCCCAAAATAATACCAACAGGTACATGCTAATGAAATCCTCAGCCTAGATAATTCAGTCTATTTTACTGAGTTTGCTTTTTACCACACTCAGAGGAATTGAAAAACACTGCTGATGAATGGGCTCAATTTTCCACAGTTCATGAATTAGAAAGGAAGCAAATATTTCTTGAATTACATCCAGTGATTCATCATCAGAAAATGATAGAATGAATTGCAGGAGGATCCTTATAAAGAAGAGAGAAGAATCACATTAAAAAAAACTCCCTCGGCAATTCATTCTATCATTATTCCTCTTCCTGATAATGAATCAAATTTTTAAAAATATGATTATTCTACTCTTTCTGCAATTCATTCTATCATTATTCCTCTTTCTGATGATAAATCACCAGATGTAATCTGAAACATTGATAAAAATAAATACACAATTTTTACCCAAAAAAGTTTACTTTCTAATTGCTGATAAATTTATCTAGCCATATTTTAAAATTGAGACTTTCAGGGTGTGATGCTATTTCAGCATCTTTCAGTACTCTGAAAAATTTCACTGACTATCAACAAAAAAAATTGAAATTTTTTAGAGGTAATGAATAAAAAAAACGTTACTTTTTAAAATCAAAGTGTGACAGACAATCAATAGCATTGATATTTAGATATTATTCTGAGAAACATTACAAATCTGATTTCAACTTTTAAATTGAGATAAATTTGATAGAAAAATCTCCTAGAATCAAGAAATGTCGAATTTTTTTAGACTTCATTATAGTGCGAGCATTTCTTTTCAAACCAAGATTGATAGTGGCCATTTAAAAGCTTTCTACAGTGCACTGGTTTGTGCTGGATTCTGAGTCTGTTTGTGATAATATGTAATAATATTTTGGCAATAAAATTCTCTTTTCTGCAAAATTAGTGCTTAGTTTCACAGTTCAGACTGCCCCATATAAGCGTTGGTGGCAACTACTAGAAATGAAGAATCTTGATTCAGTAAATGCAAAGGAATCAAACTCTTTGGCAAAAAATTTAAGCAGCTGCCCAAGAAGTGGACTATATGTTTTCAGTACTAGGATACCTTATAATAAATCATAAGCTTTCAGTATGTCATATCTTCTAGGTTTTTCATGGATATGAACCCACAGTGCTAATACTTTATTGTAGAAAGTAAATAGCAGCAGCTCAGACATCTCATGCCTACTGCAAAACCATTTAAGCCTTGAAGACCTTTTGCATAGAACTCTGTTGCATTTTCTCCATAATGACATCCCAGCTAAGTAATTATCATATTCTTAGAGCCAATTCTATGCCTGCTCCCTCTTTGAAAAGGATAGACTCCTAAAAATGGGAGAATTTATAATGATAAACAACAGAAGGTCCACACTCTACAAGGAAAATGAAGTGCTACAAATTTAACTCTTGATTTATTCTATATACATTTAGATACTACATTAAGAAGGAGAAAATCTAATTTATACCAAACAATAGAAAGTCCACCCTCTGCAAGGAATATGCAGTGCTACAAATTTGACTCTTGATTCACTCTTTGTACACTCAGATACTACATTAAACCCAGTAGCTTTGGTTTTGTATTCCCAGAAATTATTTTGATCTCCTGAAGTTTAATAACTATTTTTGTTAGCAATTGCCTTTGAAAGCCATGAAGTCTTTTGCTTTGTGACACCCAACAAATGTTGCTTCAAAAGAATTTTAACCTCCTAGCCGCCATTCAACTGAAAAAGAACCAAGCAGAAGTAGGACAGTCTTCTGAAAGTTTACTGTGAAAATGTAAGTAGCTCTGTCATGTATCTATAAACAGTAGCTTCCGTGAGTCTGCCTTTCCAAAACTACTATAGAAGTGCGAGCCCATTTATAGACCTGCTTTAATCCTTCAAATTACATTCAACTTATTATCTACAGCACTTGAGGAAAAATCATAAGCCCACAGTAAGAGATCACTCCCTGGCCTCTTCTCTCCAGTGCCTCTAGTCTAACCAAAAACACATCCACTGTGAGAGGAGGATGCTAACACATCAATCTTGAGATTTGTACTTTAAAATAGCGTTTCCTGATTGATTAGATGTTCACTGAAGTGTCTCAAATAAGTAGTGTAGGGATGAGGTATGAAATAAATCCAGTGTACAATAATTACTTAGGGCACTTTAGGGAGTTCTAATTGATTAGGCTTTAATGCTGTAGTATCTTACAAACCTTCTTTGTTTCACACTTGTAACATTCCCAGTGACAAAGCTTTGCTGTTGAATTATTATTAGTAAAATGAATACTTTCTTTTTCTTTTTTGAGAAACGTTACTAGCATAGCCTCACCTAGTAGGCATACCATTTTGTTTGGAACTAATAGCTTGTAGAACATCTGTATTGCCCATGTTTGTGATCGTTTCAGTAGAGGGAAAATGCCTATATGTTAGGTTCAATTTTTTTGAATCTTTTAGTCCATGTACTGGTTTATTAAGCTTTCTTGTCTGACAGTTATTCTTTCTTACAGAGGGTTCCACAAGTGTGCAGAGTGCTTCAACCTGAAAACTCACGAGTCCATGAGATGGATAGCCAACAATAACAACACTGCAGAGTTCAGTGTGGAGGAAGTGTTGAGCCTTAAGGCGCCCGGAGAGATCAAAATTGGCCTAGATTTCAGTCCTGGGACAGGAACCTTTGCTGCCCTAATGAGGCTCAGGAATGTTACAATAGCCACAGCCACCCTTAACTTAGGGGCACCCTTCAATGAAATGATAGCTCTGAGGGGGCTCATTCCTCTATACATTTCTGTGAACCAGAGGCTTCCCTTCTTTGATAACACACTTGATATTATTCACACTACATTGTTTCTTGATGGGTGGATTGATTTGGAGTTTCTAGAGTTTGTTGTGTTTGATTGGGATAGAGTGCTTAGGCCAGGAGGCCTTCTGTGGATTGATAGATTCTTTTGCTCAGAGAAAGATGTGAAAGAGTATGTAGCAGCTTTTGAGAAGCTTGGGTATTCTAAGCTTTTGTGGACTGTGGAGCCTAAACTAGACAAGAATGGAGGTGAAGTATTCTTTTCTGCTGTCTTAGAGAAGACTTTCAATACTTAGTCATGCAGACAACCTCTGTTTCTGCAAGTTAAATAACTCTGATTTGTCATTTAAAGGATCAAACACAACGGACTGAACAAATTGAGAAACAATTGAAGAGAGGAAGGAATGTAATGGGCCAATAAATTGAGAAACAGTTGTGTTACATAGTTAATATAGATACTCTTCTAGAGCCCAGTCCTTAGGTGATAGATATGCCACTTTATTTGGAAAAGTTTGTAATTGTTCAGAACATTTATATTTACAGTGACAATGAGCACAAGGAAAAATATCAGGGGAAGAATCTTAAACAGCTGACCAACTTACCCAAAATGAATTATTTGGATTCACTCCATTATGAAGGGTATGGCTGCTGTCATTCATAGCAAGATGATCTGCCAATTAATTTTAACCTCATCAAGGACAGAAGGATCTGGAAACAAGCATTGATTCTTTCACATAAGGTTTTATTGGGTGTTACAGACAACTTGATTCGTTATTTCTAAATTTGGATCAGCCAATTCAGGAAGTTAATAAAAATAAGTTTTCAAAATGCCTTGATGATCGGTCACTGAAGTAACCCAGAGCATCCATCATAAAATTGGAGAATAGTTTTCCTCCATGGCTATGTTAATTCCATTATTGAAATCTAATTGTTTATGTTGAACCTTTACATCTTTAATTTGCCTGATACGAATCGTGAATTCCATTGTACCAAATCTTCTAATTTTTAACCTTTTTTTTATCAGTAGATGTCTTTGTAATGTATATGGTATTCATTTAATACTAGCAGTGGCATGCTTTTGTGCATGCAACAATGAGCGTATATGAATTTAGAGGTCATTAGTGATAGAACATAGAAAATTTTGTGCTTTAAATGTATGTAACAGAAAAATTCTTTCTAACCTTCACCTCACTTCAAACTCTATTGGATTCAATGTTGAAATAGTTGAGTTGGAACATTTTTTAAACAAATCAAATTCTAAGTATACATTATGAGAATAATGATAAATATACAAATGAATATCAAGAAAATAGGCACCTTCTCATGTCTCCATTTGTGCCTTTTGGCTCAAATTATATATCGATGGCTACTAAGTCGTATTCGTGAAAATTCACCATTCCATGTACCTATAAGATTTATATTCAAAACTTTTAATTTTATGACATATTAAAAAAGAAAATAAAGATCTATGTAGCTGTAACATTTGTTAATATCCCCAACAATTAAGATGTTAGAAATGATTTCGAAGAACAAATCTAATTGATTATTCTATTTTATTTTTTGTGTTGCCAAATCTATTAATGTTGGGGATTGTTACGAATGGTATGGTAGGGAAGTATATTTGATATTTAATAATAATTTAATTTTTTAAAATATTTGATAACAAAATCATTATGTTACAAAATCATTATGTTACAGTTGTTAAATGTGTGTCTCCATATACACTTTTTGTTTTAGGGCCCGTTTGGGTACTGGAATATCATATCATGGATATGGTCAATTCAGGAAGATGCTGCATATTCAGGAAGATGCTTATCCTCAAAATGAAATCTGGAATATGGTCTGACCCGTTTGGTTCACTCGGAAGATGAATGAGAAGATGCATAAGGAATTTTAATTCTTTATTTTTTAATTTCTTTGAATATGGTGTGTATATATGTGTGTATATATACACACATGCACACATGTGTATATATACATACATACATGTGTGTATATACACACATGTATACACATACACACATACACACATGTGTGTATACACACACATACACACATATACACACATACGCATACACACGTGTGTTTATACACACATACATGTGTGTGTATACACATGTGTATATATACACATACAAGTGTGTATCCATGTATACACACATACACATGTGTGTATACACATATACACACATTTATGTATATATACATACATATACACATGTGTATATATACACACATATACACATACAAGTGTGTATCCATGTATACACATATACACACATGTGTATATATATATATAGAAATATACACACATGTGTATATGTACACACATATACACACATACATGTATGTATATATACACATGTGTATATATACACACATGTGTATATACACACACATATGTGTATATATACACATGCATATATACACACATGTGTATATACACACATGTATATATATACATCCTTATAGCAATATAATATACATCTTTATCGTCATGGATCCCACGAAATATTAAATTTGCTTTTGTAAAAATTGGAATTGGAATTCGAAATTCCAATTCCACCTATTTAGGTGGAAGATGATATTCCCATTTTGGGGGCAAAATGAGAATTTCGGAATTCCAATTCCATTTTTTTCCAAGGACCCAAACATGGAATTTGGCATTATCCAGAATTAGATAATGCCAATTCCGGTCCAATTCCTGCTACCAAACAGGCCCTTAGTGTTTAAAACTTAGGATCATGGTTAGGGTGAAGGTTGAAATAAGGTTTAGCACATGCATGCTAGTGCAACCAAAACTATAACATGTGTAAGATTATAATAAAATCACAACTCTAATTTAAGTTTATCAGTTTATGATTATATGTATAAAATTATAGCTATAAACCTATATTAGATATAAAAAAAAATTATTTTCAAATAGAATATAATAGATATAAACTTATAGATTTATAGATATAAACTTCTCTACAATATAAAAGTTTGTTTTCAAAAATTACTAAATGTTTCTAGATTTAAATGACAATTCACCAACTAAAACATATAAACCATAGAAAATTGTAAATAATTTGAATTTAGTTTTACATCAATAATTTATAACTATATTTTAAATTTTTACAATTGCAACTATACAAATGATATTATAATATATGCAAACATAATTTATTAAATATTATTTTTTAAATTTTATAAAATGTTTCTTATTTAATTTTTAATCTATTATAATTTTACTTTTATTAAATAACTATTAATTAAAAAATATATAATAAAATGGTATTTAAATTTACAAATATAATTATATCTATTTATGGCAAGTGCAGGCCACTACGTGGCACTTATTATTATTGCAAAATATTGAATGACTTTTATTCATAGATAAAATACTAAAAAAATTAGAAAAATAAAAACTTATCGTACTAACTAATTATCAAAATAGACACTTTCTATTTCACATCCTTAAAATTTTGAGGTTTATTTATTTCTAAAAGGTTCTTTTAAAAAATCAACTACAAAATTTAGGTTTCTTTAAATTCATTATCTTGAATTTTCTCAGTTTTAAAATAGATATTTCTATTATAAATCTTTTAAAAGTTGAAATTCCTTCCAATCTTGAATTAGTTTCTAATAACAAAAGTTTCCAATTTAAAAATAGATGTTTCCCTTATACATTTATAAATACTTTTTAATAACTAAAATTTCCAATTTTCAAATAGATGTTTTGTTATACATTTTTTTTAAAAAATTTAGCTATATTCTCTCTAAAACTAACTTTTCTTCTATTTTAGAAATATATTTATTTTATAGTTTTTTAAATATATACCAAGTAAATTTGCATTCAACATTATTAACGTAATAGAAATTTACTCAATTAATATTAATAATTAAATATTCTAAGCCAAACCATGCTTCTCATCAAAATAAGTGTTTGGAATGATACATAGGTGAAATACCACAAAACATTGACATAGACTATTTTCTTTTAAACTAAGCATCAAGCCTTTGATTTTGAATCAAATTATTTACTGTACAACTTTACACTGTATTAAAAATCAACCAAATGCTTGAGGTATTATTATTGATGTGAAAAAATTATATACTATACAAAAATGGTCATCCAAGAAAATTAGAGGGCATTTGCAAAATAAATGAATGAAATTCCAACCTAGTCATCCAAGAAAATTAGAGGACATACAATACAATAAATTTGTTTCTTCAAAATTGTTGAGAACAAATGAATGAACTTTGAAACAAATGAATGAAATTTGATCAATAATTTGTTTTTATAAATGAAGCTAAAAAATAGAGATAGAAGCAAGAATTAGAAACTTAGATAAGGGCAAGAAAAAAAAATCAGAAAAACGAGGCAAGAAAAATAAGATAGCTAAAATTCCAAAAATAGTGTTTGAGTCCATTGATCGGAAACAAAAAAATATAGTCAAAAGGCTGACAATTTTCTAGTAGGAAAATGAATTTTTAGGGAGCAATGCTCCCACAAATAGCCTATCGGCTAAATTATTTTTTTATTAATGCAAACAATATTTATAGTTATTATAATTTTGATATTTTTGTTAATAATGTCGTCTATTTCATATGCAACAAGGTTGGTCTATATATTCATATGGGAAATTTTCTAGGTTGAGATATATTGGCACTAAGATCATTGTTATGATTGGGTGTCCTTTTCCACTTCTTGTGTAAGAAGAGAATGATAGTTAGTTCTCTATGAGTGTGTCTAATGTTTGGTTGTAGTTGACACTAAGAGCATGGTTATGACTTCATTGTTATGATGGGGTGTCATTGTCCCCTTCCTTATGTAGGAAGAACATGATAGTTAGAGATAGTTATCTATGATTGTGTCTAATAGTTGGTTGTAGTTCACACTAAGAGTATGGTTACAACTTCATTTTATGATGGGGTGTCCTTGTCCCCTTCCTTGTTGTTAAGTTTTTTTAGGATAGTTGCAAATGTAATAACACTCTATGTTGTATGTGTTTTCCAAATGCAACAATCTCTCTTTCATTTATATTGGGAATGAGGCTAGGAGAGACATGTCCCTTCATGGGACATGTCTATTCATTATTATTTATAAGAAAGGACATGCCTCTTCCCATTAATTATAATTTAAAAAATCCTATAACGTTTAATCAATCAATTATTAATTAAGAATAATATCATAATTTAATATTGAATATTAAATTTCATATGATTAATAATAATATAACATATATATTATATTATTATTAATCAACATATATTATATGTATTCTAATGATCATACGACTGAAGCTACAATCATCAACACTCCCTCTTAGCTAGGGAGTATGATCAAACATAATGTGTAGTGGTCTCCTATGTCAACACTTATGACCCTCACCATAGCTATACAAAACATCAACACTCTCTCTTAGCTAGGGAGGATAAATCAATCCAATGTCAACACTTATATGACACTTTACAACATCAATCATATGATCTAAGCAATAAAATCATCATCCTCATGATGTAATCAATAGAAACATAATATCAAGATGTGGATTACCTCCATTGATGATTCTATCCACAAGGTCTCAGTTGGATCGCCTCCATCAGTGATTCTATCCACAAGCTCTCGTGTGGATTTCCTCCATCGGCTATTCTATCCACAAGTTCCAGGGTGGATTGCCTCAATCGGTGATTCTATCCACAAGCTCTCGTGTGGATTGCCTCCATCGGCGATTCTATCCATGAGTTCTCAAGTGGATTGCCTCAATCGATGATTCTATCTACAAGCTCTCGTGTGGATTGCCTCCATCGATGATTCTATCCATAAACTCGTGAGCTTTAGAGTGGATTGCCTCCATCGACGATTCTATCCACAAGTTCCTGGGTTGATTGCCTCAATCGGCATTTCTATTCACAAGATCTCATGTGGATTGCCTGTATTGGCGATTCTATCCACAAGCTCATGAGCTTTAGAGCGGATTGCCTCCATTGGCGATTATATCCACAAGTTCCCGAGTGGATTGCCTCAATCGACGATTCTATCCGCAAGCTTCTCAAGCTTTAATGTGCATTGCCTCAATCGGCAATTCTATCCACAAGTTCTATCTATTATGATATGTTTCAGCTATCACAAGATGTCTATCACAATAGAAGGTCAAGTTATTGTAAGATCGTCACCTTCCAATAAATTTTACAAATACAAGTGATAATCATTTGGAAGTTGCCACTTCCTCATGATGTACATAGGGGGCAAGCCCATTAAAATATGGAGTCACACACATGACATCCATCATGCCTCAGTGCATAGGGTGAAAACAAGGGATTTCACCTCGAGCTTCTCTCACATAGAAGAACTCATTGAGAAGATATCAATCTGTTGATCATCCAAGATTGCTTAAGATGAACTGTCAGACTCCCTCTGAGTTTGATATCAATCTTCTTAGCTCCTCGTCCAAATTTACCTTTGAAGAGTCAGACTCCCTCTGAAAACAATTTCTTGTGCTTCTGTCTTGAAGGTATGTTAGAGAGAGATTGAAAATAGCTTATAAACTAAACTATCTCATATAGAAATACCAAAGATAGAAGCATGAAAGGTTTTACTAGCCAAAATTATAGCATAAATTTCAAACTCAATAATTCATCTGCATTAATAAAGCATGGAATACTTATCTTAAGTTTCAAATATTTCCTTTTGTACGGTGAGCCCATATAGGAAATATCAACTCTCATCAAAATTTGAAGTTGTTTGCGGCAGACATTTTGCAAGAGATCATAATGTTGTTCGTGCTAGCCATGTTGATGACCTTCAGGCCGAGCGACAACCTAGAATGGATGATCACCATTTTCTCACTCTCCACTAAGGATGGTTCAAATGGAAATGTAACATTGGTTATTATTCCCCCTACAATGTACAATTCCCACACTTATATCATTGAACAATACTCATGTCTTCTTGTGAAATGACTTGATTGATCCAAGAGAGGTGAAAATCTATAATTAATTATTTATTTCTATAAAGAGACACACTTCCTTGAATACATTCTTCTTTGTTAATGCTTGACCACGATCATAACAAATTAATATATCTCTTTAATGAAAGCCACTTTCAGGAATTTCACATAGACCCGTACATAGTCCATCATAACTTTTGAATCCCATATTATCTTTCCAATCGCTCTGGTGGGATTCTTAAAAATTTATTTTTCACCAACATATCTAAAATTCAGAAAAATCCAACGGTGGACTTGTGAGATATGGTCTCTTTACTGAGACTATGTTTTCTCAGACAGTCACACATTCACCATCAATAAACTACTCCCTTACATTTGCAGTCTGGCTCTGATACCATGTTAAGTTTTTTAGGATAGCCGCAAATGTAATAGAACTTTATGTTGTATGTGTTTTCCAAATGCAACAATCTCTCTTTCATTTATATTGGGAATGAGACTAGGAGAGACATGTCCCTTCATGGGACATGTCTATTCATTATTATTTATAAGAAAGGACATGCCTCTTCCCATTAATTATAATTTAATCAATCTTATAATGTTTCATAAATCAATTATTAATTAAGAATAATATAATAATTTAATATTGAATATTAAATTTTATATGACTAATAATAATATAACATATATATTATATTATTATTAATCAACATATATTATATGTATTCTAATGATCATACGACTGAAGCTACAATCATTAACACTTGTGTAGGAAGAGGATGATAGTTAGAGATATTTGAGTTATCTATGAGTGGTCTAATGGTTGGTTGTAGTTGGAAGTGGCACCAAAAGCATGGTTATGACTTCATTGTTACAATGGGGTGTGCTTGTCCCCTTCCTTATGTAGGAAGAGGATGATAGTTAGAGATAGTTGAGTTATCTATGAGTATGTCTAATGGTTGTAATGATTTATTACTTCCATTCTAAATGTTGTTTATGCTTAGTTTATTTTTAGGTCAATTTTATGAATTAGCTTATTTTAGACCTCACATGCCAACTAATTTATTTTTATTACAACCTTCCTAAAATATACTTGCTAGGCCATGCATGCTACTAACCACTTTTTATTATAAACCTTCTAGAATATACTTACTTTAAAAATATTTGATATGCTGTATTAAGTAAGTTACAATAAAAAACTAAAGAATCTAAAATTAGAGATATCATTTTTTTCCTTTGGAATACCATGTTTCAAATGACTAGAAATGGTTCTTGAGATTAGGATTTTTGCTAGCTTTTTTATCTTGGCTTGGCTCACATATGTTTGGTTTTGTCAATAGTTAGCTTATGTCATATGACTTGTTTAAATAGAAGTTCATATGTTAGTGTGGTGTCATAAATTGTATCACTTTACAATTTTACACTTAGTTTGGACCCAATTTGGTGGTTGTGCTTAATTTATGCATAATTGTTCTCAGTTTTGAGGTTGTTTCCATACACTTGGTGCATGCCCCTAATCCAACCATTGTCATGACTCAATTTTCTTGGACCAGGGTGCCCAACACCCTTGTCCTTGCAATTTGGGTCCAATTTTCGATATATGTAACTCAACTTTGCAAATATTTGCAATTTGTCCCCAATGTCGGACTTCCCAAAAATTAAATCCAAACTGTTGTAAATTGTGTATAAATACAAATCCTCTTATTTTAAACTCCTATCAACTATTATTTCTTGCAAGCACATTCAATCAAACATATTTAAATCAATTGAACACAAATATGCAACCAAGGATAACATAATTCAATCGTAAATCTTTGTTACAACAATCATGATAAACCACATTGTGTTTCTCCATGATCAAGACATGTATTAACATGTTCTAGCAACATCAAGCTTTCTGTGAGAATTCACAACTAGGGTTTCATACTTGAGGTTATATTTGTCATTTCAAGCATTTTCAATGTTGTCTAGTCTCTATCCTTTTGAGCACACACACTCATTTCTATCAATCATAGTTGTGGATTTGGAATTGGGAACATCAATACAAGTTTGACTTAGGAAAACCCCTATTTAGCGAAGAGTGCAACCACAATAGTGTGTCCCACTGTTGGGGCATCCTGAGTTTTGCCTGAAATTGTATATTTTTAGAAAAATAATGATTTAAGCCTCAAGAGGTTCCTTTTAAAAGATTTTGATTAAAAAAGATTAAATCAAGCCCCTTAGGATAGAACCCCTCTAGTCCTAAATCATATCTACAACAAATTCTCCTTTGTACTTATCAAAATGCTAACAAAAAACCACTTTTTTCTTTAGCTTTTGGGGGATCAAATAAATTAATTTAAAATTTAGAAGTTAGAGTTGCATAGATAATTTGTATTGCTCCTATTATTATCAACCACAACGAAAAACAAAGAATGAGCATGAGGTAGCAATTCCATATTGATCTGAATCACCACGTCAATTTATATGTTAAAATGGTTGCTGTCCTAAAAACATCTGAAAACACAATCGGTCATTTTTTCCATCCTAGACAGTATTTGCACTCGAGATCATCATACGTAGTTGGAGTCTCTCTCTCTCTCTCTCTCTCTCTCTCTCTCTCTCTCTCTCTCTCTCTCTCTCTCTCTCTCTCTCTCTCTCTCTCGGGGGATCAAATAAATTAATTTAAAATTTAGATTTATAAGTATGTAGTCTTCTTATAAAGTTTTCAAAAGGTATAATTTTGAATATATTTGATTTGATTATTTATTTGCTATTAATTGTGAATGTAGGTTTTTCATCGAGCATTAAGGCTTTGTTTCACACATGTAGAAAAATAGGAAAAATAAAGGAAATTTTCTAAAAAATATCTTCCCTAGGTATTGAGTCCTCATTTCAACAAAAAATAAGTTAATTCAAATACATACAAAAAAAGTTATATGATGAGCTTTGGAACATAGAATGCAGTCTAGGCATACTGTATAAGGGTCACACTCCATGTAATAGATATAAGTATAGCGAGAGATCCATTCTCCAGTAACACGGGGAATAGTAAGGAGAATAGGAAAGAAAAGATTTAGACAATGATTAATATGTAAATGAATACATATATGAATGTAAGGAGTTATAATGACATGTATGATGTACCAATTAAATATGAATGAATACAAATACTTTTGAAGTCTTGGTATATTTATATGTTGTGTATGTTCTTATTTTGATTTCCAACTAACCTTTGGTTTGGATTATATTTCCTTGTTTCCTCGATAGGACTAAGTTCAGGGTATAAAGACTACAACACTAGAAATCACCAAGGTTCAGAACTCTAGTTTGTATCCCTCAAATTTATTACTAACATGTGCTATTATATATTAGTAATGAAAATATTGTACTTTATAATTATATCTACACACATAAATGTTTTTAAAAAAAAATCACACAATGGCATAATGTCCAAGGCATAAAGTAGGATTTCCAATTTCATGAGACCACCTAAAATAATAATTAATTATATATTTCAAACATTAAATCTTTCAAGATGTGTGCAAAACTTAATCCAAACATTTCAAACCCCAAGATTCTTCTCTTGAGTGAAATAAAACTCTTTAACAATGCATTAATGTGGCTCCATGTCAACTCTTTGTTCCTTAGTGTCTTTCATTTTAACAATTCCTTGCCTAAGATGACCTTCATTAGGTAATTTTCACCATGGCCATCAACAAAGATCCAATATGTGGTAAACTTCCTCATGAGTTATACAAAGTCTTAAAGATATAGTCGGCAATAATCTTTTCAAATTCTATCTAAAAGAGTATCATCAAACTCTTTATGTAATATTATCAATAAAGGTAATATTACATTCATGCCTAAATTTAGATATTTGGAGGACATGTGCAACAAGAGGTTGATCACTTTTCTTAATGCCCCTAGGAAAATCATTACAAAGGTTTGTCCTTGCTCTCAAGCATAGTCATTTTCTTCATTTCATTGCTCATCTTGAAAAAACCATATTCATAAAATCTTGTCCAATATCATTGTTGTCGAGGAAAAGAATAAAATGGGCTAAGCATTCTCAATTAACAATCACTTATATTGAAATTAATTTTTCAAAAGCATATGATTGTATTGAATGACCATTTATAATTGTTGTGCTACATTAATTATCTTTTGGTTGCAAAAGTTTGTGCTCTATTCAAATGCTTGTGCTTATATTATTATCAATGGTCACTAATATTCCTTGTCATTTGGTTTATTTAATTTTAAATAAAAAATATTCCTTGTCATTTGGTTTATTTAATTTTAAATAACAAGGATGACATCTTGCCCCTACACTATATTTGTTGGTTGTTGAAAGGTTTGACTATATTTTGACTCAATTTGTTTCTCAAAATCTTAGTTAAAGCTATTAATTTTCTCAATTTACCCAAAAAATTGTTAGTAATCACTTTGTAGATTGACTCATTTGTCATTCTCTTAGAAGGGGATAATGTTCAACAAGTTCTTTAATGCTTGGATACCTTTTGTTTAGCCTTTGGTTTAGGAATTCAATGGCAAACTCAATGTTATTGACAATCCTTTCTTCTCTATCCTACTTGGCTCAATTTTTTTTGGTTGGAAATGAATTTTGATTATATAAATGATTTTAGATTGCACGACATCTCATTTTCCCTTCAAGTTTCTCCCTCTTCTACATGGCATGTGGTGCCATTGACCTGTTAAGAAGAAATTAACCTATTCAATCACCAAACTGCTTTCTCTTGTAGAGATTTTAATTATTTTTTTAAAGTTTTGGTAGCTACCCATATAAATGTTTGACTTCTATGAAAAAGGAGGTTTTTGAAATAGATTATCTATCAATTATAAGTCCATTTCATGATATCATATGATCATTTTTCATGATAGAGTTCTTGGTATATTTCCTTGGGTTTGCGTTCAAAGTTTTTTCTATAAGGGGCATTATTTTTCAAAGACCACCAAATTTTTTTTTGTCTTGGACTCTTGGCATGAGGTTAGGATGAAATTCAAGATCCCCAATCAAGATTTTGAGTCCTTATAGATAGTTGTTTATTCAATTCTTTTATAAATGCTTATAAAATAAACTTGAATGGAATATTGGAAATGGGTACTTAGTACCATTTCATAACTACAAAAATCACAAAAGAATAACTCTCCCCAAATTTGCATGTGATGCTAATTTAACTTAATAACGAATGAGCTTTATGGTCCTCAATTGGTTCATAGAAATAAAAATTCCAATTTTTTTATATTCATTGTTAAACCAAATCCTGCTTTCTTATTTTGGTGTATTCTCTATTATGATCTTCTCATTGGATCTAAATCAATCCATCTAAGTTGTCAATCCTCACTATCTCTTCTGTGTACAAAAGGAAATTCGCAACCATCTTTTTAAATTTGGTAATAGCCTAGTTTGTTTGGAATTGAGTCCATTATTTATTCAAGTCTTTTTCTTTGGCATATGATTCTTTTAGGGGATTGGCATAGGCCTTCTACTCAATCCATCCAAAATGTGATGCTTTCAAAGTGAAAATTTTATTTGATATTTGGAAAGATATAACTTTATCTTTTTTTGAGCTTACGCTAATATTCATTTCTCTATGTAAATTAAGTGAATGATCTATTCTAATGTTCTTTTGCAAATCCAAGTGCAAGAAAATAAGGTTCTATTGGGGGCTGCTCATTTGCAAGTGCAATTGGGTCATCAGGGCAAATATTTTTTACATTATTGCTTGAGTCTTTTTACCCCCCATTCTTGTAAGGGCCAACCTCATTGTTAAGTTTGTCAAGATAATCATAATTCTTAACATTTACACGGCTCTAGCTCTCCTCCACTCCAATGAAGATCTTGGGGTGGTCCAAGATTCTCATTAACCCTATGGTAGAAGACAAAATGAGAAATTTCATAGATTGACTTTGTCTATTTCAAATGATAAACCCCCTTGAAATGATATCCCACCATAAAAAAACTAATAAAAATGCTACTAACAAAAATCCAAACCCTTTATTACTACTAAAAATATTATTTTAAATACAATCAATATACATTTACCCATAATGTATTTTATAAGTCTACTTGAAATTGGATGTGAAAAATCTTTAATAGTTATAAATATTAACAAATGACAAGATTTACTATTAAAGACAACTAAAACAAATATGAAGAAGAAAGAAACAATCAAATCACTTCATTTTTTCTTGATTTCTTATTCAATAAGGGCTACATGGCAACATAGCTTCTGCCAAAGGTTGGAATCATGGTGTTGTGTGATTTGTTTGTGTATAATGCTAAATAAAATGGTTTTATTCTGAACATGGTGTTTTTTTCAATGATATATCAACTGCGGAAAATTTGTCTTTATTAACTAGTTCATTGTTCTCTACAATGATTTTGTTGAACTATATCCGGTGAATGCAACAACAATGAAAATAATAGCCAATCAATCATTAACCAAGATTATTGTTAAATTGCAATAAATATGAGAAATAGGGAATAAGTTAGTGAATTGTATTCAATGAGAAATTGCTTAGGTTTCATTTATCTTGTCACTCCAAATATTAGGAGTCCTATGCATTTAAATATACATTCATAAGAAAATTGGAATGGTTCAAAGGTCCCAGTTTATGTTTTTAGCAACTTTAAAATGTACAAAAAAAATTCACAACATAGGCATCCGCCCATATTGATTTTTTCCATTCACAATTATACTTTAGACCATTAGTTCATGAATTTTATCAGTCATATTAGTATAAGATGGTAGGAATATTTAATGTGATCACCATGATGCACTATTTCTTTTTCCTATTATAGGTATCGTTATTGAATATGATGTGTTGACATTTAAGGCTTAATTCTAGTATTATAAGGGAATAAAATTTGCTTTATATAAATTGGGTGAGTCAAATACATGGAATTAATGAGTTATGTAGAGTTGAAAATGATAAAGCCAATTAGTCGTTAAGTAGGATTGTTGTCAGATTGCAAGAAATATGAGAATAAGCAATCAATTAGTCATTTGTGTTCAATGGAAAAATGCTTAGGTTTCATTTACCTTGTCACTTTAAATATTATGAGTCACATGCATTTAAAGATATATTCATAAGCAAATTGGAATGGTTATGTATAATAAGAAATGGTGATCAATGCTAAGATTTAGATCACTCACGAAGGTCCTACATACATTGGAATAGAAACCCTCACAAAGTGAATGTGATTAGCATGTAACCAAAAGGAGGATGAGTGCTAATGCAAGATCTATGCTCAATGAGGATTTGATTCCTTAAGAGATACGATATGATAAAGTAAGTGCAAGGGAAAATAAGGAAGAAGACGTGCACCTAGAAACAAGATGGAGAAGGTAGGACTTTGAATCTGAATTTGATTATCGTCAGGATCTCAGAATTCGTTGTAACTTCAGATCTGGCAAGCAGAGACCTATATCTTTTTGCACTTGAAATTTCACTAAAAAATATCAGGGACAAGTCGATGTTTTGGGAACAACACAACTTTTGGGGAACAAGTCGACTAGTCCACTTGTTCTAGACAAAATCTAATGAAACTATTTTGGGTTCTACAGTTGTACCTGTTCTTCCCAGATTTGGAATCTCAGCTCCACAACCTGACTACACACAAAAAAATGGGGAAAGAAGGTTGAAGAAAGGGGTTTTCCTTGGTCAAACCCCTGCTTAGGAATCAACCTTGAAATGAAATGAAATAAAGGAAAAGCGAGTTGTCATGTAGTAGAGGATAGATCTAGATAATGAAGTATATCATACCTTGTAGATGCAATTACTTCTTTAAATGTGATCAATTATGTTGATGCAATTGCTTTGACTAAACACAAAAACCCAAAAGGAAATCATGTAAGATAAAAAACCTCATCAAATAGATGTTGTAATTAGCCACAAATGCTTGATTGGAGAAGAGAGAAGAAGAGTGAATCTTGATGGATGAATGTGGATTTCCTTCCTTGATAAAAAAATCCTTTGCTTGGTCTTCAATGGGGGAAAGAAGCTAGATCTATGGAAGGAAATACCTTGATTGCATGAGGATGAAGATGTGGAATCTTGATGGCTCTTGGAGGAATGGAGACTTGGAGATCTTGAATTGGATGCTTGACTTTAAATCTTGAATCCAAATCCTTAATTGCACAACTTGATTGCTTGAATGATTGCACTTGGTTCTCGTATTATGATTTTTGTATGTGAAATGAGGAGATATGAGGTCCTTTTATAGTGAATTCAAGATTAAAATTTGATCCAGTTTGACCACAATTAAAAATCTCAGAAGAAGACCCTCGCATCAGGTTTCGGGCAAATTTTGAGCCAAAAGGCCCAAGGGCAAGTTGACCAGTTGACTTATCCCAAGAAAAATGGACTCAAATTACATGGGGATGTTGGGGAATATGAAAAGGAGCTAGGGTAGAAAATGCAGGTTACTGCAGCGTCAGAGTAGATCATGAAAGCTAAAAATAAATGAATAGGTCCTAGGTGAGGAAATGAATTTTGGGATTGGATGAAAAATGGAAAATCAAGCCTAGAAGCAAGAGCCAACCTTGAGTTCAATCAAGATTGAGGAAGGAGGAGGATCCATATTCAAATTAAGTATGCATTTAAGTGCTATATGAGGTCCCACCATAAAAAACATACTAAAGTAGGCACAAAATGGTCCCAAAATCAGGGATAACTTTAAGAACCCCCCCCCGGGAAAAAGTGTAAAATCCTGGCAAAACAAACATTATTTCAGGAGGAAATTTTTAGTAATGATGGCAAAAAAATTTAATTCTAAAGGAAAAAATATTAGTTTGTATTGGAAAATGTTTTTCTAATGTGCAAAAATTCCACAAAACCCTTGCAAATATGTCATTAATGATGGGAAAAATATATAATGTATTCGACAAAATTTTTTCCTTTAAAGGAAAAAATATTAAGTGTCTGGGTGAAAATTTTTACTCTAAAGCAAAAAATATTTAATGGCAGTGGAAAATATTTTTCTACTGTTTATAAATTATGTAATTTAATTGGCTAATCTTCCGTTATTTAAGGGAAAATATATATTTTAATGGCAATTTTTCAATCCCTTGAAAATTTAGTTTTCACATTCTATTAATAGCCACTAAGCCACGATTCATGAGTTGATTGAGCTCTGATTTGTCATGTTGGGCCTATGCCAAATAACAATTGATCTAATTAATGTAACATCACACCGAGATAATAATGCCTTAATTAGTTACCAACTTGTTTGCATGACTCTGCACGATTCCAGTGATCCACACATACCTAATATCTATCATTTCACCATTTTAAATATATTATTTATGATCGTTCAATGATCCTAGATCAATGGCTTAAGTTTTATTTCAGCCCAAAATTTTGAAGGAAACATAGTTCTGCAAAAAGTATGCGGAATGGAGACACGTATCAAGACTTAAAACCGTGCCTTAACCTTGATCGCCGATTACAAGTGGTTAGTAGGTTGCATGGACGGTTGATTATGTTGCACAGTTCGAGAGTTGCAGTTAATAAAGAAATGTCTTATCACCGACATTCTCTAACTCCGATCCACTCAGCTCACACGACTTCCAAATTTCCGATTGGGTACTATCACACTATGAGACTATTTCCAATTTGACACACTCGTGCGTTAAATATGAAAGATTTAGAGAATTTTGAAAGACAAAGGAATTAATAAGGTTAGAGAAAGAATTGAGGGCTATTTATAGACGGACTACGCTTCTTTCTTCTTCAATTTTCCTTTGGTTTAGGTATGCCTCTGCTAAGTGCTTGAAAGTATACCTCTGGTTTAGGTCTTTAGACTATATAATTTTATCACATTCTAATATTCTGGTAGTGCTTTTATGAAGATGAACACTCCTATCTGTTTGATAAGTACATTTGAGGAGGACCAAAAGGCCTTTTTGGGCCTAGTCTCAGACCCAACCCTGGAATCAATTTGCAAAGAGGTTGGAGCCTTTACAAATGAGGCTGTGAGGATGGTGTTCGTTTGTGAGCTTCTAGAAAATTTTGATAGATACCAAGTTAACACAGACATTACGTTTTAGTTTTTGACGTCTCTTCTAGACCTCAGAGGAGACAAGGTGGATATGCTCCTGTTGTTAAGGAAGGTATTCAAACAATAATTCCTTGGTGATGATTTTCAGGTTATAGATTTTGCACAAATAGGGGTGGGGATCCACTGGGCAAGTGATTTACCCAAGCTTCTCCAGAAACTGCCAAGCCAAAATTTGGCACGCAACCTTTTCTTTTGAACCTGAATGCTAAGCAGTTGACGCACCATAGGAAATGGGTGCAGATTGGTAGGGATTTTCTCTGGAAATGGTTTCTCCTGGATGAATTGGAAGACTAAGGATGGCTATATAAATTCTCATAGCATATCATCTCCGAAGAGTTTTACTTAGACGGAGGGGAAAATCCTTAGTGTTACCCAGGGGCTAGGACCCTATGGCTTGGTATTTTGAAATCAAAGGTTTTCTATTTTTTGTTTTGTTTTGTATTTTTGGATGTCAGTACCCTAGCAGGTTTTTTTTGCCACTACTTTGTAACCTCCTTCATTTTGCCTTTAAAGTTTTGGAGGGACTCTGAATATTGTAAATTTGCAGAAAATATTAATGAAAATTTTGCAACTCCGTTTTAGTTTGCTTTTTATGGATTAAAATTTAAAATGATTCTAGTTTCATTCTTTTTCAATTTACAATTAGCAGTAGTAGATTCCAGTTTGTGAATGAAATGGCCAAAATTGTGTAAAAACTAAAATAATTTATGGACAAAATTGAAATTACAATGCAGTAACGAGTTAAGAATTTGTGAATCTAAAAATGAACCAAACAAATGTATGTGTGTGATTTTGTAATTTGTGAATCTGAAAATGAACCAAACAAATGTATGTGTGTGATTTATTCTTTACAGTAATAACTTAACTTTTGTACGTGTGCGACTGCAGAATTGTAAAATTTTAAAGTATTCAGTTATCGTTTACTGTAAAACTAAAGTCTAAAATTAGCATAACAAATTTTATTAATGTGGTAGTACTAGTACCTTTATTACTTTTCCCCTAAATTTTAATTATAATTAATTTTGTAGCCAAATGTACGACCAAATTAATAAATTCATAGACATTATAAACCGTAACCTTTATAAATATATTATTTTATAATATTTCAGATTTTAAAAATATATAATTACTAATAATTACATTGTATAAGAAAAATTAGAAAAATTTAAAGAACGTTGCATCAGGATGATCGCAGTCTGCAGATCAACGACGTAAACTCCATTTCGGGAAGAAGTTGTGAAGTTTAAAAACTTTTGCAAGCGTCCTCTGAAAAAGTGACACTTGTCACATATACGTGTCAGTGTCACATACATTATAACTTTGGGCGCATATAATGATTTTCCTTCAACATAATTTTGGGCTCATATATATATATATATATATATATATATATATATATATATATATATATATATATATAAGACAAAAGTGGACTAGCCACTAAATATATTAATATTTATAAAACTGATTCGAAGGTTCAACTGGGGAAGAAAACCCAGAATCATCACCTATTACAATTGTGATTATAGATTTAAACTTTGAATAGTAAACTATTACAAAATAGAGGGGAGCTAGCCTCATAAACATCATAATATGTTAAAATGCCCAAAATCATATTCGAATACAAGTTAAAATTCATTTCTCTAATTCACTACCCAGTCATGCCACCACTATTCTTCCATTACATCAAAATCTGCATACTGTAGAACACCTTGATTATTCCATGCGTTATCCCAACCAGATGGAGGTGTTATATGGATTTCGGTGACCCAACCATCCAGAACATCAGCGTTCTGCACTTGCAAAACCCCCTCAATAACATATCCCATGTTTGGGTGTGATCCCAAATCTGAAGGCAAGTTGAGATCCGAGACATTGGGTGGAAGAACAAAGTCCCCTGAATTAGATGTTGGTACCAGCGCGTGATTGAGAGTCTGCAATGAGACATTGGGGGATCCTAGGATGTCGAGCATAGCTAAGACTGTGCGTTTGATATTTGATTCTTTTTCCTTACCCAAAACCCTAGTCACAACCTGCAAAGTGTTCTTTACAAAGTGAAAGCTCTACTTCTCTAGTGTCTTCTTAATGTTATCATATGTTAGCATACATTCATGTTTTGTAAGCAATTGATGATGAGAAAACAATCCACCTACTAGGGCACATCCAAACCACAAGTTGTTTTTATGAATTTCTAATGTTAACCGATTATCTCTGATAAAACGCCGATGGATTACCTTGTGAGAAATTAACAACAGTAAATCTATGGACTGAAGCATGTCCATTGCGTTTGAAAGGAATATTGAGACAGCTTGGGATGGAAATAGAACCTGTTTTGATCTTGGGGTGAGAATGTGTTCTCCAATGACCCGATGTATGGCTCTGCAAATCACCGACGTGTGACGAACGGACATTTCATCGAGTTGAAAATCATCCACCCAAGCTGGGAGACGTGTCTCTGTTTCATAAGGAAGGAGAAAGATTTTGTAATTCCTTGGTAGCAATTCTTCGTGCAGGAGACTGCATGCATCACATCTTGGAAACTCTCCTATAACTAACGCCATCAAACAAGCTGGGATAAAGTGTTATGTTGTGATGTTCACTTGGGGTTGGAAGCTACTATGTTTTCTCTCAGAAGATTCAAATACCCTCATTACGCAATAACTCTGACAAGCTATGTTGCAAATACATGATCGCCAACATAGTGCAAAATATTTTTCCTATCCCTGCATTAATTCCTTCATACCTTGAATCATTTGTTTTCATGCTCACGAGATTTCAATGTAATATCAAAAGTCATTTTGGAGACACCGCGTGGCCAAAGGACACATGGGAGGCGTGTTTTCACTGTCGATTTGCTTTTCTCTTGTACAAAGATCTTTAATCTTCATTAAGCCATGTGACATGTTGAGAGCCTGTATACCCTTGCAAGTTGTCACACATAGTGTAAATTGATACTAATCTTTATATACTCTGTTCCCTGCTGTAATTACCGTATATGGCAATCATCACTGGAGGGTGTTTAAGACATCATTGTCCTATTCCATTAACTCCCATATTTGACATAAATTTGGGATCATCCTATCTCCTTATTTGAATACATATCATATGAAACCAAACTTTGCAGTTCAATGTTATGAGTAATGAAATCTCATGGGTTTGTATCTTCGAGCATGAGTCTGTCACATCCCAGATTGGAGAGGTAATCAGCCACGACGTTACCTTCTCGTAGGGTATGAGAAATGTAAAGGTCTAAAAATGTGTCTAGTATTATCCATATTTGATGGAGAATATATCTTAATTTCCAATTATGGATCTCCCGTTTAATACATGTGTTGATGATGACCATAGAATCTCCTTTGACCTGTATGTTATCATATCCCCCTTTTTTCGCCAGTACAAGAGCAGAGAATAGGGCAAGAGCTTCTGCTATATTATTAGTTCCTACTCGTATTGGGGATGTCTTGATTGACACTAATTCTCCATTATGGTCTCTTATGCATACACCGATCCCAGACTGTCCAGGATTACCTCTTGATGCACCATCAAAGTTGATTTTAACAGATTTAGGCTTGGGAGGCAGCCAATATATGGAGTCCCGACATTGTGCTTGTTTGATCTGACCATGTTGCCCCCAACCTATAGGCACTAGAATACCCTTCCATTCCCGAATGATGGAGCTATCCCACCTTGTTAGTACTGGGTTGCATTTAACTCTACTATGGCTTGCATTCACTACTTCAGATATGGATTTTTCCAAATTAGTCAAAATTGATTCTATTTGGGAGGGGTTCTGGCGGAAGATCCTCTTGTTTCTTTCCCACCATAGAGCCCAAACAACTAATGCTAGAATACACTTCCACAAGCTAGAGAAAAGGGACTGTGAATAAAGTTTTGGCCATGCTTAAAAAAGGTCCCATAAAGTATTGGGGAGTGGGGTGAGGTAGTTTAGTTTGCCAAGAACATACATCCAACATTTTTGTGCAAAAGGACACTTTAGGAAGAGACGATCCACATCTTCGTGCTCAAGATTGAAAAGTAAGCATTTGAATGGTTGGGAGATGTTGAATTTAGTTAGTCAATCGCTAGTAAGATATAATAATTATTATAATATATTAACGACGTAAGGTGTATTCCGGGCCGAATGTGGGAACGATTAACATTATCTGCAGACTTCCTCTGGAACCAAGACATGTATCATAAATTCATTCATTGAAATTTAGAACTAATGAAATTTGTCCTTCCATATTTAATTAAGTATAGTTATTAACTATACTTACATTCTAAATTTGTAATTGTATACTTAATAAGGTAATTAAGTTAAAGTGTAATAAGCTCTATTTGGGCGAAATTGTAAAATTTTAAAGTATTCCGTTATTCTTTATAGTAAAACTGATCTCTAAAATTAGCATAACAAATTTTATTAATGTGGTAGTACTAGTGCCTTTATTACTTATCCCGTAACTTTCAATTATAATTAATTTTGTAGCCAAATGTACAACCAAATTAATAAATTCGTAGACATTATAAACTGTAACCTTTACAAATATATTATTTTATAATCTTTCAGATTTTAAAAATATGTAGTTACTAATAATTACATTTTATAAGAAAAAAAAACAAAAATTAATGAATGTTGGATCAGGATGATCACAGTCTGCAGATCGACAACGTAAAATCCATTTCAGAGCGAAGTTATGAAGTTTAAAAACTTCCACAAGCATCCTCCAGAAAAGTGACACACAACACATATACATGTCAGTGTCACAAATATTATAATTTTGGGTGCATATAATGTTTTTCCTTCAACATAATTTTGGGCGCATATATTATAATATAATAATTATTATAATATATTAACGGTGTAAGGTGTATTATGGACCGAATGTGGGAACAATTAACATTATCTGCAAAGTTCCTCTGAAACCGAGACATGTGTCATAATGTCAATCATTAAACTTCAGAACTAATGAGCTTTGTCCTACCAGATTTAATTAAGTATAGTTATTAAATATACTTAAATTTCTAAATTTGTAATTGTATACTTATTACGGTAATTAAGTGTAATAAGCTCTATTTCGGGCAGAAGTTGTAAAGGATTAAAAAGTCTTGAAAAACATTCCAGAAAAGTGTCAGACTCAGTCCTCATAAAGAAGTTAGAAAATTTTGTGGTTGCCATTTAGGTTTTGAATTTTTAAGGGTTTTAAAACTAAGGGATGTCACTCATATTTGGATTATTGGAGAAACCAGTTAAGCCAGGTCCCATGGAGATTAAGGAATAAAAAATGGCTACTAGATTGATGAATGCAACATAGACTGTTGGCGCTAGTCTATTCAAAAAGAAATTCTGGGTAAAATCGAGAATTCCTAGTCCTACATCCCACATTTTTAATTTTTTATTCTTTGAATCTTCTGGTTTACAATCTAGATTGTAGAAGTTAGAACTAGAATTAGGGGATCAACTTGAGAGTTACCAATTAGAATTTTTAGGCTTGTAGTTACTAGGTTTCACTGATGAATACCATGATATTTATGACCTTGTTATCCATCGTCATAAGCGAATCAAAGATATTAGATATGCATTTTACAATAGGGAAGGAAATCGAAATAGGGCAAAATTTACTATTTTTAACACAACATTAAATACAAGTACAAATAAAATTACATCTTGGGATGCTGGATTGGGACGCATGAGGTTACCCGGAGTATTCCCTTGCCCAGAAATTATCATGGCCTGCACCCAAATTTATGATGAAGATAGAAAAGCAATTATCAATAATAATACTCAAGAGGAAATTTTATCCATAAATGAGGGAGAATTTGTTCATTTGTTGGACCTAGGGTTTGAAGCACAAAACACAAATATCCATATTGACCTAGCAAAGCTGGAAGAGGAATATGAGAGAATCAATACAAATCATAAAGATAAATTTATCAAAGGTCTAATAGTGCATGGTGCTAAATTGGATAATAATCATAAACCTCCTTATGATTCTAATATTTTTGTGCCATGGGTTCAGGATACTATTTCCTTGCTAACATCTTTCCTAGGATTAGAAAATAATAAGGAAGTGGGTGTCAACATTCTTGAAATGATTTTTCATATCCATTTTGTCAGAGAACCAATATGATTTAATTTTTTTGAGCATGTTGTTCAATCGATGCAAAAATAATTACTAATGATTAAAAGAGGTTCATGTAAGACATTTAGGTTCACAATCTACTTGTGCTATCTTCTTCTAGTAAAGCATTATGCAACGTTGGAGACCAAAAAGCTTCAAATTTAGGTCTATAAGATTGATGAGAAGACTCGGCAAAGAACAATGTGTCCAATTTATGAATGGACACCTAAGATAAGGATGCATGATAATAAAAAGAACTACAACCATTTTGTAGACTTTTTTTGGAACCAATGTATAATGAAATTACAAGTACTCCAATGCCTAAATTTCTTGTGTCTTGTAGAGAATGCATTCAACTTGAAAGTCACATACAATTGGTTGACTGGTTCTTCATGGAAGAATACACTGCATTAAGGTTTTAATAATCAACATTATAACCCTACAAACTTCCAATACATGTGACAGAGAGGGTATTTGCATTGGAATATGTACAACAGATGGAGAGCACAAATAAACTCTTTAATGGTCAGCAAAAGAAGATCATTTTTTCTTCCTTGCCTTTCTCATGTAGGGGGTTCACATTTGAGAGAAGAGCATTTAGTGTGGCACATGATTTTTTGAAATTTTTTAGCTTTTTTTGTTGACAGTTACTGACAGTATAATCCAATAAGTGTCATTCAAATAAGGCTTATAGAGAATAAGAACTATGCAAGCAAAATTCAACATCAAAGTAAGCCATTGCTAGAAAAGTTGAAAAACATGGACTCTTGGGATGAGGTAAGAAAAGAGATGGAGAAAATTTCCACTGATAATAATATTTCAATAGAAGAATTGTCATCACAAAGTCTGGCATTGCACACACAGAGAACAACAAAGCAGGCCACAACATCCTACAATTTCTACCAAAAATCTGTTAATCCATCTAAAAATGCTATTCCACAAAATATAGTGGAACAATATAAAGAGAATAATTGGACTCAAAGCAAAATTACTTATTTTTAAATTACGAGGAAGAATCTTGGTGAATCAAAGACCTGTGTAGATCTTTATGAAATCGAAGAGGATGAAGAGTTTAGCAAATTGTGGAATATGGAGCATCCCGCTAAAGCATATGAAAAAAGTGATATTGAAGATAATGAGTATGATATTGAGGTTAATGTGGATCCCAAAACCAATCCAACAGTTACTACATTCTGTGAAAAAATGAGTGGAGCCGATGAGTACATTAGAGAAAAATATAGCAAAGGGACAACCATTATAGGAAAAATGGGTTATGAAGGTCATGGTGGTCTGGGTCCCAAAGGAGAAGGCCCTTGGTTTCCAATTGAGGCACCATTACCACTAAAACATGGTCACAAGCCAATCCTTGGAGTTGAATCATTAGATTCATCACATAAAGGTACTACTCAATCTCGTACCCTTGCACCTTCATTTGTTAGATCTTCAAATCCACCTTGTGCAGACACTCAGATTCAATCACAACCACTAGAAAAACATGGTATTCCTATTGGTGGTGAATCAAGTTCCACTTCCACTAGTGGGGAATCTGGGGATAGTATTCCAATTAGTGTTTAATCAAGTCCCACTGGTAGGGATGACATGGGTACTAAATGTAATATTAGTTGTCCTAAACAAGTGCACCAACAAGATATCTCTCACAAGAGGCCAATTATAGTAGATACTATATGGAATCCCAGTGATCAAGGCATTGTGAAGAAAAAAAGGTTCTGACAACAATGACGAGTACAACTCAAACTATGTCAATTTCCACTCCAAATCTATTGTTTGAATCTTCAGAACAAACCCCTCAAAAGTCTCCAAAATCTCCACTTGCAAGTGATAGTGGAACATGATTAGGAATGGTTGTTGCTAATCCTCAAAATGCATTAGTTAGAGCAACAGGCATAGGTGGAGGTGGGTACATCAATACAAGTGCTATTTCACCTTTCAAACATTCAATTGCTTCAGCAACCCCATATTTTTTTTATAATTATTCTTTAATAAATTTGCAGAAACAACAAATATGAATAAGGAAAACAAGAAGGCATTGAAGAGGGGTGCCCTTACTGCATCTTTAGAGGAACAACCTGCATAGAACATGGTATTTCCCACATATGACCCAAAAAAAGATATGATGGAATTCATGGTTGTTATGCCCACAAATAAAGATAAAAATCCACCACTGAGTCAAATAGATCCCTCTGAATTTCACGTTAGCACCCTCCAAATAGATTTTCCAAAGTTAAAAATGTGGACAAAATTAGTGTGTCAAAAAAGACCAATGAAGTTGTCTACACTTCACAACTGAAGGTGGAGAGAGAGAAAAGTAAGCTGGAGAAAAACATAGAAAAGTTACATGCAAACCTAGCAAATGAAAAAGAAAAGAGGAAAGCGACAGATAACAAGTGCAGTGAATTATAGAAAAGGATAAAAAATCTCACCTCTACATCAACAATTACAGAGCGGGAATAGATGGAGGAAGAACTGAAGGAAATGACAGAAAAATTAGATGAAAGAATTAAAAAATTTAACAATGAAAGAGTCGCTTGAACAAAGTTATACAAAAGCATGAATTTTTCTACTACTGCAACCAAAATCTTACAGAACCAATTGGAGCATGAGACGAAAAATGTAAAACATTAGGAAGAGAAACCAGAGGAAGAAAGAAAAAATGTGAACAAATGACACAAGAGTTGCAGAAGGAAAATAATACAATTATAAATTACGTAGAGAGATTGAACGACAATATGAATAATACAGTGAAGTATTTAAAAGAAAAAAATTGGGGGAAAATAATGTAGAGGAGTGACAAGTTGTCTGAATGGTTTGAATCGAATGAAAGTATGAGAATAATTTATTGGAAGCTCAAAAACCACATTGACAAGAACACATATATTTATGTCAAAGAGAATATTGCAAAACAAAATTTTCAAGTAGTTTGCAGCACCAGTGACAACTATTTGGCAAAAAAAGGAATTAACGACTATATTGATGCCTCAGTAAAGGTATCATCTATCATTCAAAAATGTTAGAAACTAAGGGAAGGATAGGAAATTGCGGAGAAAGCTAGAAAAAAGATCAAGAAAATATAAACAAATTGATAAATCTTGGTTTGTCGAAGAGTGTTAACACATCAAATAAATACATTGGAATATAAGCTTTGAGAGAAAGGATAGAGGAAAAAATGAAGTCTGATTTAGATGTGCTTCTTAAGGACACATCTCCTCAACACTTTCTGATTTTCACCAAACCACTGTCAACTTTGATTGCATTAGAGGATGAAACATTGGTGTCAAGTCACTCTTCCAAATATGAACTGTTGATGAAGTTGCAGGTGACTTGCTGTAGTTTAAAACTAATTGGACTTCCATCATAAGAAGAGTGGAGCACCCTACAAAAACTAGGACAATGATCTCATGAATCATAGTATGTAATGCTTAGTTTTCTACTTTTACTCTTAATTTCAAGGTTTTCTTCTTTTCTCTATTTGGAATATGGCATCACTTCAAATAACTTTGTTTTATGAACAAGAAAAATGTACCACTCACTATTACTCTATTTTTTGAAGAAGAGAAATGTAGCAGTTGCTAAATTGCTAATCCAACCTATGATGGTCATAGATACCTTCAACCTTGTAAAATTGTACTAAATTTGATTCTTCACATGTTGCAAATCAACCTAAACCTATTATTTCTCCTTTGTTTCTATAAAAGGGAATTCAGGGGTCATTTGCAAAGGATTCTAAAATTTTGTATTGAAAATATGACTTTTGAATACAAAATGATACATAGTCACTTGTCTATTGAATTAATTGTATCATATGGCTATATTTTGAAAGATCTAATGAAAATCTCACCATGTCTAAATAAACATTACAATTATTCCATCAATAAATATTAAACACATTATGCTTTTTATAATCTCCTATTTTCCAATTTCATGTATGGCATATGCTCTTTTATCTTATTATTTTCTATTTGAAAATAGGAAGTTGAAAAATGCAATTGCAAATCAATATTAAATGCCATTGACATAAGCATAAAATGACATCAAGTTATCAAAAACATTCAATATTTGTAATATGAATGATGCAATACAATAATAAGTTTAATAAATACCTAGGAACTGCTAGTGCTAGTGCTAAATCTCTTAAAGTTGCCAATTCATCTCATCATCACAATCTTCATCATCAAATTCAATGCTTCCTTGATTGTTGTTTGTGTTTTCTTCACTCTGAGTCTGTATATCTCTGTTTAAATGCAACTCAATGGTACCAGTACATGATTCACTCACATTGCCAATTTTCCCACTCCCAATTTGATTTGAATTGTTCCCCAACCCTCTTTTTCGCATCTGGACCTCCATATTTTCAATGCCCTATCACAAGGAAAAGTATTGACATCATACCTAGATGTATAGAGCCTCAAGATATTTTCCAAATTCTTATCTAGTTTTTTTCTTAGCTTTGATTTTAGGAACCCAAAAGAAATGAAAATTCTCTCATCCTCCACCAAACCCAATATCAAGCTTTGACATAAATCAACAAGCTTGAAATATTCTAATATTTGATCATGCAACATTTTAATCCGATCTAGATCTATGCAAATTTTTGTTATTGATCCCTCTTCATGGGGGTTCTCCATTATTTTATATTGTTCATTCATGGAGGTTGCAAAATCACCTTATTTCTCTCTAAGAAGAGTCTCATCTAAAATTCCATTTATAGTTACTCCATTGAATTCTTCAGATCTGCAAAATTGCTTTATCAAAGTCAACAAATTATCACAATAATTAGTTGAATTGTGGAAATTCCAATATTGAGGAAACACAATAGACATGGTCTTAAGTAGTTTGTTAACAGGGGATCTGGATCTAATCTATGAGGAAAGATTATAGACTATCTCCTTCATAGAAGTATTTATAGACTCAATGATCTTTCTAAACTCTTCCCTTGTAACTCTTGCTACTCGCTTCTTCGGGCACTTTCCTAGTTCCTCAACCATGGAAATGTAGTGCATTGGTATCTCAACTCCTTGTACACAGGCACATAAATCCCCATTTGCATCGATCTATAAATAGTTATCAGGATTGTTCAAATCTGTCAGTGTCTTCCACTTAGCAAATTTTTCATCGGATAATGTTGGTTGAGATTGATAGAGATTATTGAGGGTCATGCATGTCATTTTATGCAACTTAGCATACTCTGAAATATACATAGCTCATTGCTGGACTTTCTTCATAATATTCCTCATTACCTCTAGTATGGGGAGACGAGTTGCTAAAGTTAAGAGTGTCTCTATATTACTTAACCTCCAAAGTACGTCAGCAACTTTAAGATCATCTAATTTGTTGTGACTTCTGTATATTAGTCCAATCAAGGATGAATATTCTAAAAAAGCTTGATTCGTTGGTTCATCCAAAGAGATAAATCTCATATTATATTCCTTAAGAAGCTTTCTCCCATTGGTTATTCCATTGAAAAAAAATTGAAATTCCAAAAATCATTTCGGACTTTAACAAAAGTATGAGTAGAGCTCTCTGATTAAATCTTCAAAAAAATTTCTTGGAGCAAACTTGCTCACAATTCTAAAAGAAAGATTCATTTTGTGGGTCATTCACTAAATACCAGTCATGTAGGGTGAACAAGAAGCTTCCATCTTTACCAATCAAAAAAACAAGAAGCTTCCATCTTTGCGCAAAGACTCTTCCTCTAGCCTTTCATTATCGAAGCTCCATCTACTCCAACACATACCAAATTTTTGGCAATCGTCAAGTCATCCATACCTCCATGTTTAATTAAATAACTCTTTACTAGTTGAAATACATTTTCCGTTGTTGCACTCTCCTTAATTTTAGCAACAGATAATAGACGAGGTTGGCGAACATGATTCTATATAGTATAAACATGCATGCAAACCCATGACGTATTATCTACTATGGTAACCTCGTCTGAAGACAATGCAATAAAGTTTGACTCTCTTATTTTCTCTTTACATCTTCTTTTCCAACCTTTTCAAGACAACTTTCCCATTCCCATCCACTTTTTACTAACCAATGACTGTTGGGATTGTTAGGAACCTTCACAAAGTGTAATAAAGCACTCATTGATGGGAAGTCTGTCATAGCATGCCCTCTTCTCAAAATATAAAAAACAACACTTAAATATTAAATATATCATTTGGAAAACGTAGATTTAATTAGTGAATGTTGTATAAAGATACAATTAATTGGATAGAATGATGGGTGATTGGGAGGTTCATTTGACTAACTATTTATAAAGTTTGGGTGAAATGAAAACCCATCTTGGTACATATTATTCGCCAATTTCCAATGTGCCAACGTGACATATTCACCACTAAAGTTTTCCTTGCCCAAAATGAGCACAAGTTAGGTGCTTACTTTGTAAGATGATACATATAGCCCCCACTTTAGCAGGAGTATGAGATAATCTCATTCTTGCAATAAAGGAAGAGAAAGAATGACAAGAGAGAGAGATGATCATGGGTGAATTGTAAAAGAGATGGGGAAACACTAAGTTCAAGGACATAAGCCCCCAAACAAAGAACCTAAATTCAACATCCATGTACAAGGGTACGAAAACAAAGGAAAACAAAAGGGAAAGAAGAAGACAAAATACACAACACACAAAAGGGGTTAGTACTAAAAATATGGCTCCAAATCAACTAGTAAAAGAGACCTCGATCGAAAATGTCCCATCCACTAATATCATATCTGGAAAGCTATTGCAAGAGCATAAGTGCTCATATAGAAAGGGAAAGGGAATCACCAAAGATTATACAGACTCCATGATCTAACCCACTAGCATAGCCATGAGAGCATGAAAATAAGAGAGACCATGAATTCGATAGGCTAGAAAATTACGTTATGCTAGGTGATCCATGAGAGGAGAAGAGAGAAAGGGAAATGAGTGGAAAGAATATAAATATATGTTATGTTAGTTTGACTCATCTAGGAGAGAGAGAGAGAGAGAGAGAGAGAGAGAGAGAGAGAGAGAGAGAGAGAGAGAGAGAGAGTTGATACTCTAGAAAACTGTGTTATGATAGTTAATTCTTCCTTGAAATATTTACGCACAGAGGCATCTTTGAATATGTTTTGTGCACTGGGGTGGCTTAAATATGTTTTGTGCATTGGGGAATCTTAAAAATGTTTTTCTCACTAGGGTGGCTTAAAAATGTTTTGCACACTGGGGCAACTTAAAAATATTTTTGTGCACTGGGGTGGCTTAAAATGTTTTTGTGCACTGGGGTGACTTAGGGATCAGTCTTTTGGATCCATAAAGAAAAAGTTGCATATACTATACAAGTGAGGCCATATGTATGCCCCCTCCTTACGATGGCAACTTCGAAAACATCATAAGGAAAGAGAACAAGGATACCTACTTCCAACTACAAGAAGATGTCTTTAAAGCAACAATGTATGTCATAAAATCAGTTAAGAGTGATGACTCTTGTGAGCTAAGATAATCGTGAAAGGATAGTTTTCTTGTAGGAAGAGTCTCTTGAAAGGAAGAGATCTTGGTTTCTAGACATCTACCTTCAAGAGGAGTTCTTGAACAAAGATATTTTTCAAGAAAAAGAGGGGAAGAGAAAAAGAATGCACCCTTTTAGCCCCCTATTGATAGGTGAAAAAGGTTTTCTTGATGAAGGATGTCATACTTTAAATCCCAAGGTAAGCGATTTTTCCTTATAATGAACATAGTTTTGAAAATAAAGAAGAGGTCTTGATCAAGGATACATACCTCTTGCATAAGAGAAAATCCCAAATAAAAAAGTACAATTATTTATAGGGAAAGAATGTCACATGATAAACAAATGCCACTATACTAAGGAAAGTAGATCCTTAGAAAAGAGAGAAAGGAAACAAAATGAAACCTTTCCCCCTAAGTATGAAGGAAAGATGAAATATGTGATGCATCCCTAATGATAGATACTTCATAATAGAAATACAATTCTAAGAAAAATAAGTTATAAACCTGAGAAATATCCTAATGTAAAACAAACATGTTTATGCTAGAAAGGACATTACATTATAACATAAGAAATTCATGAAGGAGAGAGATGAATGATATAAATTATATGGAATATTATTGATGATAGACATTTCCTTTGCAACATGAAAAATATTGTTAATAAAAGATGTAAGTATCTTTCGTGAAACAAAGTTTCTCATGCCAAAAAGGATGTACCATTAGGAAATAATACCGATCCATGAAGAGATGAAGAGGAGGAGAAAGAAGGATTCCACTTTATGTCATCTTAGTGGTCGATCCAATTATACAATATATGCACTTCTAAGAAATGAAGAAATCGTAAGGAGGATATCAATATTAATGAGGAGAAAGGTCCTAAACAACAAGTCCCTACATGGGAGGACATCACAGTATAAAAGAGATGATGAACAAAGAGATAATGGATCCTTTGAAAGGATAAATATACGAGATATAAAGACCTTACTCCCCCCCCCCCCAAAAAAAAAAAAANCCCCCCCCCCCCCAAAAAAAAAAAAAAAAAGTGATAAGAAAAGGAATAAGATAACCCAATATGTACTCTAAGTGATAGATATTTTATAATAAACATGCACTTTCAAGAAAGCATAACTTTGCAACTTGGGATATAAATCTCCTGAAAAAGAGAATATTGTTGTGTTAAAACAACAATTCCATGCAATAAAGGGCATCATAATATAAATGAAACAAGTCCACAAGAGATATTGGATCTATTGGAAAGGAAGATAGAAAGAGGAAGGAGGATCAAGTATATACACCTTTCCTATTGCTAGGTGAGGGGAGACTTGACAGAGGACAATACATTATGCTCCCTAAGTGGTTTTTATTTATAGTAGAAATGCACTTTCAAGAAATCATAAGGTTGCAACTCGAGATTTCAATCTCCTGAAAAAGAGAATATCCTTATATAAAACAACAAATGCATGCAAGAAAGGATGTAATCTTATAAAAGAAACAAATCAACAAAGGGGAAAAAAATGAGTCCTTGAGATAAATAGGAGAGTGAAATAGCATCCTTGACCCCCAACTAAGGAGAAAATGAATAAGGACTATTATGTTTCTCACCAAGTATGATTGCACCTAAAATTACATCACCATAAATGAAAATGAGCCTACAAAGGTTAAGCTAGCAATGCCACATAGTGAGGAGAAACATAATAGGAACGCAAATGTTATTTAGAAAGATCATGAAAAAGGTTCCATTCATTGTTAGATCTCATTTGAATCATACCAAAATCAATGAATTATTTAATTTTAATAACAATCATTATTCTCATGTCCATGAATTTGATGATAAATACAAATGGAATAATTGTCTTGTTTGTGTTTGCTATTTTTTTTTCAAAGGAAAAGTAATTAAGTTGGCCTTAAGCAGCTCAAAAAAAATATTCTCTTGTTGTGATGAGAAATTAGGAGAAAAATTTATAGATTGATTGGTCAAATGGAATATTTGGAAATCTAGAGTTTATTTTGCAACATGTGATGTATATTTCTCATTCTTTTCAATACTTTTTTGCACACATGTCCTATACCGTGTCCATCAAGAAGGTTTGATGTATAAAAAGGATAAAGGTCTCTTTTATATGGAATTGGATTCAAATCCAAAGAAGACCAATCAATATCCATTCACGTGTCAAAATAAGTTTTTTCATTCTTGAATTCAAGATGGAAGGTTTGTGTGAAGTCTAAAGTTCCCCAATCATCATCTTGAAGAGTTGATGGTTTGTCTGCTTGTTTTGTAGAAAAAATAATAATAAGGAAATGAAGATTGAATAGGGTTGACTTGATTAGGATCCTTATTTTCGAAGGTTGGATTTGTAGATGGAAAGATATCAAGGATATTATCCTCTTCAATGTATGTGTATGTGTATGGTACTGCATGATAATCAGATTGCATAGAACCGTTTACAACAATTAGTGGTTTGTTTTGAGGGATATCTATAATGGTATTGACTTGATTAAGTTATTTTTTCTTAAAAGATTCATTTGGAAAAGGGAGAGTATCAAGGATATCATCCTCTAATTCTAAGGTAGTTTTAGAAGAGGAAAAATCATAACCTATTTGTACTTCATTTCTAGAGGAAAGATGAGTAGAGTAGTGAGGATAAGTTTTATTAAGGGAATTATCAATCATAGCGCCCTTTTCCACAAAAAAATCATCCTCTTGAACAAAAGTAGTCTCACGGGGGAGGTATATATGAAGAGAATAATTAATATCATTCTCTAATGGTTCATCCCAAAGAGGGATATCATTGAGATAATTCTTAAAAGTAGGTTCTTCCATCAATATGTCCTCACGAGGGAGAGAATCTTTGGGAGAGGAATCATTGATTGGTTCATAAAGGGGATTATTGTAAACCCTAAATCCTTGTATCACATTAATTATTTTTTTTACAAAAAGGAGAGTTTAAGAGGTGTAGAGGAAGACTTAATAGAGATGAAGTCATCAAGGACTTCATCCATCATATTCAAATCTTTGCTACTAAATGGGTCATCAAAAGAAGTAAAAATTTGGACAAAGAAATCAAACATTTTGTAACAAAACAAGATAATGTTATGAAACAATGCATGAAAGGAACTAACAATGCATGAAAAGAAAATAGTTTTGGATGTAAATGCAAGAATGAATATGCAATTTTTATGTATTTTTCTTTTTATCAAATAATGCAAAAATAAAACTAAATGTACAAAATATAAGAATGAAATGCATACAAAGGAGATCTAACAAAAAATCATAACAGAGATGAAGTCATAAAGGAATTCATCCATAATATCCAAATCTTTGCTACTAAATGGATCATCAAAAGCAGTAAAACTTTGGACAAATAAATCAGACATTTTGTAACAAAATAAGCTAATGTTATGAAACAAAGCATTAAAGGCTCTAGCACAAAAAGGAAATCCAATATCCAGGCCAAAGATATTACCAAGCTGAGGGATTCGATCCAGTGCCTGGAACTTCAGATGGTAGAAGTTCAGATGTTGGAAGACTAGATGGAAACTATTTAGCTGCTTGGCTGGAGGTTGTTGGTTGCTGGAAGGTTTTTGTTCCTTGACTGTTGGGACTTTTTTGCTGTTTGCTATTTGTTGTTTTGCTTTATTCTGATCTCTAAAGTTCTATCTGGGTTTTAGCCCTTTCTCGGTGTACTGTAATGCTTGACAGATCATTGTTTTTCTTGTTGCTTCTTGTTTATCTTTCTGCTTCTATGTAAAGGGTTTCGGGGTCCCTTCAAAACCTGTTGTTACCTTAATAAAACAACAAAGCATTAAAGGAACTAACAATGCACGAAAAGAAAATATTTTGGGATGTAAATGAAAGAATGGATATGCAATATTTATGTCTTTTTATTTTTATCAAAGAATGCAAAAAAAAAAACTAAATGTACAAAATGTAAGAATGAAATGCATACAAAGGAGATCTAACAAAAAAATCATAATGGAAATGTCATGCGTCAGGTTCACAAAAATGTATAATAGAAAATGGTGAGAAATGATAAGATGTATATCACTCACTAAGGTCCTACATACATTGGAATACAACTCACAAAGTGATATGATTAGCATAAACAAAAGGAGGACGAGTTCTAATGTAAGATCTATGCTTACTGGGGATTTTATTCCTTAAGAGATATGATCTGATAAAATGAGATCAAGGAAAAATAAGGAAAAATATGTGCACCTAGAAACAAGATGGAGAATGTGGGACTTTGATTCTGAATTTGACTGTCGTCGAGATCTCAGAATCAACTGTAACTTCAAATCTGGCAAGTAGGGACCTGTAGATTTTTGCACTTGAAATTTCACTGAAAATGGTAGGGACAAGTCAAATTTTTGGGAACAAGTTGACATTTGGGGAACAAGTCGACTTGTTCCTGAAAAAATCAAATGCAACTATTACGGGATTTGCAATTGTACCTGTTCTACCCAGATCTGGAATCTCAGCTCCGCAACCTGTTCCTGTACACGGAAAAATAGGGAAAGAAGGTTAAAGAAAGGGTTTTCCTTGGTCAAACCCCTGTTTAGGAATCAACCTTGAAATGAAATGAAATAAATGAAAAGTGAGTTGTCATGTAGCAGAGGCTAGATCTAGATAATGAAGTATATCATACCTTGTAGATGCAATTATTTCTTTAAATGTGATCAAGTATGTTGATGCAATAGCTTTGCCTAAACACCAAAACCCAAAAGGAAATCATGCAAGATAAAACCTCATGAAATAGATGTTGTAACTCACCACAAATGCTTGACAAGGAGAAGAGAGAAGAAGAATGAATCTTGTGATGACATGTAATTGATTGAATGTTTGAAGATATTAAGTTGATCACCGAAATGCAGAAAGATAATGCAAGACATTAAATCAGTTAATGGTTTGTATTGTCATTGATGTCAGCTTGATATAATCTAATTGGTTATAATCAAAGTGTCAAAGACTTCAGAGAATTAGAGAGAGAAAGATTATGCTTTCAGTAATGCATAAAAGAAAAGAATTCACTAAGTGACTTCAAACACCGATGGCTAGTGGAAGCTAATGGACAGAGATAATTGAAAGTTAAGTCACAGTGATGCCCGAGAAAATTAACCGATGAGCATTACCAAAGAGCAGAATCACAAGCATTACCAAAGAGCAGAATTATAGTGTTAACCGATGAGAAAAACTTTGCAATGAAGCATGAAGGACAGACAACACCGATAGAGAAGCCCGAGGAGAGCTGAAGTGTTGATCAAAGCTATCAAAGAGTTAAAACACTGAAGTTAACTAGAGTTCAGAAATGATAAAATATCTAGCTGGCAGAGCTAAAAATAGACTTAACTGGTTGTCATCATTGTTTTCATCGACAAGATAAAGCCAAATATAAGTAAAAGATTTAAAGCTATTTTATCCAGTTGGAAAGAATATTTCTATCAGATAAAATAGGAGTTATGCTTTAACTCAAGATTGGCTAAGATTGCGGATCACGCCAAGAACAAGAAAATCAAAAAGAGAGAAATGGTGATATCATGTCTATAAAGAGACAACTTAATTCATTATGAATTAAGGGGAGTGAATGAAAAAGAGGATGCTGGAGAGAAGCTGATGAAGAACAACTTCATACAGTCCTGATCAATGAAGATGAAGAAAGAGCTAAAGATTTCTATGGACACCAAGCAACAAAGCACAACATCACTGAGCTAAACAAAAAGTGGAGAAAAGGTATTGAAAAGATATATTGATCAGAATGGTTTAATGAGCTTACAATAGATCTGAAAATCTGAAAGTATAAGTTATATATGTGAACATATCATTTACTATTTTAGTTTAACCATTGATTCAGAAAGTCTCTTAACCGAGCAATATTTAAGATCCTTTCTATATTGAGATACATCCCAAGGAGTATCAAAAATTTTGATGATGAAGATAACATGAGATGCCAGATACCATTTGACAAACTACACTGGGTTTGGTCATAGAAGATAGCATAGAAATGCCAGTATCAAGTGACAAACTAATCTTTTAAATCCTCTAACAAGGTCAAACCTAACAGTGTGTTTGTAACCTTTAACAGGGTTGGCTCCTCACCGAGCTCACTTCAGAAGAGTGAAATTTTTGGGTTACTAGTCCCAAGTGATTTTTCCCTTAACAGGGTTTCCACGTTAAAAATCCATGTGTCAATGTGTCTATGAGTCATTACTTTAGTGTTTTGCATTACACATAACTAATATGGATTGATCGGTATACACTAAGCTATTTACTATTTTTGGTAAATGAAAGACTGCTATTAAGTAAACATTAAGAATAAGGTTTAACAGAGCACTTCGAGCGGTAGTTATTTGATAAGTATATTTGAAGGCATACATCTTGTAGGATTGAAAGATAACTAGAGGCTTAATATTGTGGTACTAAGTTTTTGGGTTGATTTATTGGAATATTTTTGAGGCCACTGATTCACCCCCCCCCCCCCCCCCCTCAGTTATTTCTAACATCTTGATGGATGAATGTGGATATCCTTCCTTGATAAAAAATTCGTTTGTTTGGACTCCAATGGGAGAAAGGAACTAGATCTATCGAAGAAAACACCTTGATTGTATGAGGATGAAGATGTGGATTCTTGATAGCTCTTCGAGGAATGGAGAATTGGAGATCTTGAATTGGATGCTTGCCTTCAAATCTTGAATCAAAATCCTTAATTACAAAACTTGATTGCTTGAATGCTTGCACTTGGTTCTCTTATTTGTTGGAAATAATGGAATAGTGTACTGAGAGGGGAGGGGTGAATCAGTACCCTCAAAACTTTTATCACTTTAACCTTTATCCTTTTAGTAATCAAATGTATTACCAACCATTTATGCTATCTTACCTTTCTGTATGCAATATCAATTCATTAACTTAATAAGCGTGTAAAACATTCATAACATGTATAGACATATGACACAAGATTTGGTAACGCAGAAAACCCTTGTTAGAAGGTAAAAAGTCAGGTGGGGATGAAACCCACAAAGCTTCACTATCTGCAGAATGGAAGGGGCCAGTTAAGGCTTACAATTTTAGTATTTGCACATATCAGTTTTTGATACTAATGTCAAATGAGGAAAAACTATTATATGAAAAATGAGGATATGGGAGGTTTGTTTATAGTGAATTCAGGATTAAAATTTAATCTAGGTCGACCACAATTGAAAACCTCAAAAGAAGACCCCCGCATCGGGCTCTAGGCAAAATTTGAGCCAAAAAGCCCAGGGACCAGTCGACTTATCCCAAGAAAAATGGGCTCAAATTTCATGAGGATGTCGAGGAAGGTGAAAATGAGCTAGGGTAGAAAATTTAGGTTATTGCAGGGTCAGAGAATATCTGAGAGTGGAAAATAAGTGAAAAGTTCCTAGGTGAGGAAATAAATTATAGGATTGGATGGGAAATTGGAAATTAAGCCTAGACGCAAGGGCCAACCTCGATTTCAAGCAATATTGAGGAAGGAGGAGGACCCAAATTCAAATTAAGTATGCGTTTAAGTGCTATATGAGGTCCCACCATAGAAAATAGACTAAAGTAGGACAAAATGGTCCCAAAATGAGCACAAGTTAGGTGCTTACTTTTTAGGACGATATAGGTTCAAAGGTCCTAATTTATGTTATAACCATCTTTAAAATGTACAAATCAAATTTCACTATATAAGGCCTCCACCCATTTTTTTTTTTTTCCATTGACAATTGTACTCTTGACCATTAGTTCATAATAATTTATCAATAATATTAGTATAAGATACTAAGAATATTTAATGGAATCAATGATGCATCATTTTTTTTTCCTCGGTTAATGAATAGTTGAATATAATGTGTTGGCATTTAAGGGTTAATATTAGTATTATAAGGGTATAAATCTCTTGTATATAAATTTGGGTGCGTCAAATACATAGAATTAAGGAGTTATGTAGAGTTGAAAATGATAAATTGTAAAATTTGTTTTGGATATTAAATTTGGAAGAAAGAGATTTTAAAATTTTTAATTTAATAATGAAAGTAAGGAGTTGTGGTTGGTTGATCATGATAAATTATAATACTATCTTTGTATATCAAATTCAATTTAATAATGTAATATATAAGTTGAAATGTGAAAACCTAGATAAATTGGTTTACCTAATATTTAAATAAAAATAAAGGTACTATTTGAATTATTCATAGTAATTAATCACATAATTTGTGATCTTTAACAGTTAACATATGTTTTTTAATTAAGAAAGCAACAATACAAGGGTGTTGTCCCTTACAATAAACAACCAAACAATTGTTCAACTGATCGAACTTTTAGGATGCATATACTAAGGACCCCTAGAAAAAACTAAATAGATATAGAACCAATGACTACTGTAAAAGGAAGATAACAAAGAGTACAAAGGAGTATAGTTAGGCCCTTGGGTTGCTCTCATTTTTCCTGAGAATATTAAGCCACTCCTCATACAGGAAGTTGAGGAGTTCAATATTATCGGCCCCATCATTATCTTGCCACAGAAGACAGAATGTGGTGAAACCACTATACAGTACCCTGCAACCAAACTTGGCAATATTCTACATCATCTTCTCTAACTCATTAAATTTGACCAACATTTCCTCAAACTTGTTGTTAATGTGTTGAATATCTCTCTCAAATCCTAGAGCCCTCATTGAATAAAAATTCAACCTATTGTTCAAGGTAGCAATCCTTTCTAATAGCACCAAACAACGTGGACAACCTTTGAGAGGGTATCAGACATCATCTTTCATAGTCTTCATATCCTTGTTTAACTTGAGGCTTTCTGAGATGTGTGGTGAGTTGTGGGTGTTATCAGAGTCCTTCCAAAGCTCATCTGATCACTTCACTTGCTTCAACTTTGCTTTGACAACAACATCAACATAAGCCTCAGCTGCAGAGCCATTGTAAATGTGACTAGGATCGATCTTCTTCATCATGGGGCCACCATTTTCTTGCTCAACCTTCAACCTATCGTATTCTCCAGCAATTTCACTTGTAGTGGAAATGCGACAACCTTGACACACACCCCTGACAATGTTGTGATCTTCTCCTATTGTGTCTTTTTCATCCCTCATTGCAATCAACGCCATATTTTCCCCTTTATCTATTTCTACCAACAACTAACTAACAAAAGTCTCACTGACAAATCGTCTATGGTTCAGTTGTCTAAGGTCATAAATTCCCCCCAAACCTTCATTTGAACCGCTTGGGCAACATGCATAACATATGAAATTGGTTTAGGCGGGATAGTACATGTCATCAAAATAGCCACATACCATAACTCCATGTGTGTAGTTTTCTCGAGCATGGTAGGGGGACCCCAATAATCCCCAACAAGTCGAAGGTATAGTGACTAAAGGACCAATTATTGAACCTTAGAGCATTATAAGCAAAATTAAGAATAAACATGTTAATAGGAATCCTAGTCTGACTGACACCCTGAAAGGTGATGACGAATGAAGACTGAACTTGGCACAAATACATTAGAGGTTAGGAATGGTTCTGACCCTCCTCCTTGATTATGTAAAAAATTTGTGGAGGTATACTTTCTAGCCTTCACCAGCACCGAAGTCTCGTAATATCCAAACCTATTGCAGTAAAAGTATTAGTTGATGCATTACCTTTCCTATAGGTGTGTTCTATGGTAAATAGGTCTAAGCCTAAAAGGATCCTTCTAGCATCCCTCAATATTCCCTCTGTGGACCAACTATTCTTACTCTTCCCCTTTACTGCATCAATAATATATTTAGAATCACCAATAATTTCTAAGGTGTTGATTCCAATGGAAAGAGCCAACTTAATTCCCTAAAGAAGGCTTATTCCTTTTGCTTGGTTATTTGCATAACCATCCAAGTTTCCAGAATAAGCAAAATCATTATTCCCGAATCTCGAAAAATTCCTATGGGACCTCCTGTACCTTAAAAATAGACATGTACCCCACCCCCCANGTCCCCCCCCCCCCCCCCCCCCCCCCCATGGGACCCTTCCTAAGTGTTCCATTTATTCTCATCAAGATGGGTCCTTGTGAACCACTACTCATGAAACAAGGGGCAATGAATTTGACTAAAAAACTACACACCTGTGATAGCAATAAGATTAGTTAGTTAAAGTATAGTTAATAGAAACTAATACAATAAATGCATCACCATGTGAGCATCAACTAGATGCAATGAGTGATAAGTGTTCCATTCATTCTCATGAGAGATCGGTTCTTGTGAACCACTACTCATTAAACACAGGTCAATGAATTTGAATAAAAAACTATATAGTTGAATCGTGATAGCAATAAGAATAGTTAGTTAAATTACAGTTGATAGAAACTAATAAAATAAAATAAAATAAATGCATCACTTTGTGAGCATCACCTAGATACAATGTGTAAGCATTTAATTCATTCTCATGAGAAATGAGTTCTTTTTCTATTAAAGATATATGATATTCATAAAAAGTTATTACAATTGGGTGTCTTGCTCATACCAGTTACCAAAAAGAGAGCCATACATATATGTTCGGTAGATTACATATCAATCCTACATACATATCTAACTACACCTGAGTGTCTATATCTGAAATAGAAGCTTAATCAACATAGGATCAATGTCTAAGTACATAATAAATACAAAAGGAATATATAAGAGAGACTGTGTATCAGAGGAACATCATATATTGTCACCATCCTGGTATGGTACCCATGCCACCCATCCTTATTGTCCTTCCTTCCATCTGAGGAATTCATCTTTTCTAATGTGTTGCTCATAGGGATGTGTCAAGGGTTTGACAACTGGAAAATTAGGTCTTGGTATAGCAGTGATAGGGACTACATTGATCACTTTCCTTTCATCCTTGTTGAGGTCTTTATTATCTAACATTAAGTTATGGAGTGCATTTTTGAAGGGGGTGAGCTCATGGTCTTCCCTTGACCAAGTGCATCCATGAAAGACCTCCCATGAGCCCAGTCTCACCATGCCCTGCTTGAAGAGATCCTCCAGCTTCTTTCTTTTTATCTTTATAACCACTGTGACCTGCACAACAATTCTATGAAATATGAGTCTCTTGAGAGACTCGGCAAGGTTTCTGGAGGCACTACCAAAAACAAAATCATTTCTCAATTTCCATATATTCCACATAATTAAGGCAGAAATAAGAGAAAAAACAACTGTTAAATGACTGCTTCAATCCATCAATGTGACCAGAAATGATCTCTAAGACAGTGGCCTCAAAAAGATGTGGGAAGACAAATAACTTCTAGATTTCAATGGCAAAGGGGCAGGTAAGGAAAACATGACTGACTGACTCAAGAAGAATGTAGAAGGAGCAGATACTGGTTTCATCACTAGGGAACTTAAAAGGTAACTTGTGTAAGAGTAGACACCAAAGGAAACATTTGATCTTAGGCTCAGCAAGGGAAGCTCAGAGGTTATAGAAATGTTTTGACCAATTCTCGGGTTCAAGGTTGAGGTTCCAACAGGAGTTCAAGTGGGGCAAGATGGAGCAGTCTTGAGAAAAGAGTTCATACAGTTGCTTAGATCTAGATTTAATAAGCAGGGTACCATCGGTCGATCTGAAATGGAGGTGGAAATAATTGTCAAAATATATCTCTTTAGGAAGGGAGATATATGTACAATCATATCTAATAACAAAATAAGTTATAAATTGGGAGTTGGGTAGGGAAAATATGTTTTTCATTACTTCCCATTCTAGAAGCAAGTCATTCTGGAAAATGTCATCCAGGTAGGAAATTCCTTTATCATTCCACTTCCTAGCAGAACATCCTTGGAGCAATGCCAGAGGTTTCTCTCTGATTTTAAGGTTCCACCAAATAGACCTATAGCCACATATTTTATCATGACAGTGATTAACCTTATTATCTGTTATAACTTATAAGATGTTTGACATAATTCCATGCTTTCCAGATTTATTTAAAGACTGCAGATCCTTGGACACTAATGTTAATCTCACCTGCTATGATATCATTCATTCTTAGTTTCTTCCAATTCTTTCCTTTCTTGGGATGACCCCTCAAAATGTTGCTTCTGATAAGATCTTTCCATGGCTCATCTCCATCCAAATCCTTTGTGATCCACTTAGTAGCCAAAGAGATCCCTTGTATTATGAGATCCTTAAGTCCTAAACCCCCATGTTTCTTACCAGTAGTACACCATTCCCACTTAACCGCATGGTCTTTATTTTTGCCTCTGCCACCAGACCATAGATAATCCCTAATAATTTTCTAGAGGTGGTTATAGTGGTATTGGCAAAAAAGCCAAGCTGATGAGTAGTAGATTGAATAGGAAGACATTATTTTTTGGCACACTTGAACTATGCCTTCCAAGGAGAGGAACTGGTTATCCCACTTCCATAACTTCTTTTCCACTTTATTCTTAACCCATTCCCACATATTCTTTAAATTTGGGTTAAGAGAAAATGGAATGCCAAGGTATTTGACCCGGTAGCTTGGTCCTTCCCATCTGAAGTTCCATCGAGAAAGACAATTGGGGGGCTCCTCTGTCTATCCTAGGAAAATGGATTTTTCCATTGCAATTCTGCTTCCTGAAGCTGTGCAGAATAGGTTGATTTTTTCCATAAAGTAGGTTAGATTCTCTGCCTCCAGTCTTAATAATAAGACTGTATCATCTGCAAATTGTATTTTGGATATCTCCTTATCTCGGGTATTTGGACACCCCTAACATTTGGTATTATCGAGTTATCTAAAATCTAAGGGAAAGTGATGATATTTGTATGATATGAGACATTTATGGGTTGTCATTTATGGAAACATATCTGGTATATTGATCACTTGGAAAGAAGTTCAGTTTTGGAGATACACTCTTCAAAATGACTAAGTACAGAAGCATAAATACAGAGAATGACAATATTGTTTGGGATATCGAAGATCAAGTACGATGAGTTATGACTTGCGAGCTTAGTGGAAGATACTATGGGGAATTTATGACCTCCACCTAAGATTGATTTAGTTTTGGTGTTGATTACAGTGAGTTAGAGAGATTTAAAGACAAGCGAAGACATCAGAAAAACCTAATAGAGCAGTTGAATAGTAGCGATGATTTAAGGAGTATGGTGTGGACTCCTAGAAAGCTAAGTTAGATTATAATTTTGGATAACCTATATTTTGGTTATGTAAGAACGCCAACTTCGTATTTTCTCTTTACATTATTATTTTTTTGTATTGAGAGCCGACTATGTGATAATGTTAAGAGAGCCAACTTGATGTTAAGAAAGATATATATATATATATATATATA
>MU224300.1:1061266-1118629 GCA_018584345.1 Thuja plicata
TCTTTTTAATGCTGGTTAGTTCATGAGATGCAAATGATGTGTCATTATGGTCACCAAATTGTTCAATGAACTGATTTACAAAATCACACCAGCTTGAAATGGATCTGTCAGGCAATGCTCTATACCATTCTGTAGCATCTTCAGTCAGTGATTGGACAAATAGCTTCATGAAAATGTCTTCATGGTTTCCATCTAATTCTTCAATGGTGTTCTTCAAATTTATGGTATGTTGCTCAGTAGATTCCACTCCATTCCCTGAAAATTTTGGAATAGCACTCCTCAAATTGCTTGCTATGGTATTTATATATCCAACTATCCCACTGAAATCTAGTTGTCTATACCTTTCCACCACCATAGGAGCTCTTCTTCTCTGGCCCATGTTGTGTTGGTTTCCATTCTGGCCTCTGAGATTTTGATGATTCATGCCATGGTGATTTTGTCCATTTCTATGACCATTACCCATTCTTTGCTGTCTAGGATTACCTCGGTCATAGTTTTCTATATTATTTGGTTGTCTCCAATAATCATTTCTTCCATTGTTGTTATGGTTTCTCTCATGTCTTCCTCTATTACCAGGTTCAAACAATGGATTTGTGTGATCAATGTTAAAAATTGGTTCTCCATTTTTTTTATGAGGAGGATTGTATTTTAGTTGCCTATCACCCTTTGGCATCTCCTTTTCTCCTGTCTCATCTTCATCCTCAAATACTAAATCCAACTCACTTCTCCTTATTTCTAAATTTTCTAAGGATTCTTTAGGTAACCTTTTTATAGCTTTTAATACCTTTGGATTCTTTTTCCCATATTAACTTAATTTACTCAATGTAGCATATAGGAAATTGTCTTCTTCATCATATTCTTCCTCTATTTCTTGAGCTGAACTTTGATAATCTTCATAGCCAAAGGGATTTGCAAACCCTTCTGAATCATAACACTTTCCATCATTTGAACCGGTAGTCTCCCTATCAGGAAACCTTCTATGTCTGGTATACATCTTATCAACAACCTCTTGCTTACTTTTCTTCAAACTTTTCTGCAAGTCTAATTCAAATTGGTCCAGATTCAAAGATCTCCTACCCAACATGAATTCTTTCAATCTTGATTGGGAGATTTGCCACCTCCTTTGTCAGAAGGAAAATCACTTTCACTAGTCTTTTGGATTCTGATCTCTAGCAGAGTACACTTTAACTCTTTAGTCTACAAATCTAAAATTCTGAAAACTTGTAAATAAAATGTGAATAGTCCCCAGCAGAGTCGCCAATCTGTTGGTGCTCAAATCAATAGATTGGATTTCCTATGGACTTTCCAATCCAATGATGGGAAACCCAAGTGATTTGGCCAACTAACAAGTTTAACCTTAGGGTAAGGTTGAAACTTCTGCAATTCTGGCTCTGCAGAACGAAGGCTGGTAGGCTTACACCTTAAGACTTATCCTTTAAGGCTTTTTATAGTAGATAATGAACACTTAAATCTCTCCTTCACAAGTATGGAAAGTTACTATGAAAGGAATGAAACTGTAATCAATTGAATATGATTGCAAAATTGAATACTTTGTGAGATTTATAAAGAATGCTTTGTAAATGTATGAATATATAAATGAATGAGTTTTAGAATATCTCAACAACATGAAACAATGAATCAAATGTCTATCTTCAATAACAATCAGATCAGTGCCTATATCAACTTGGGCAATAGAGTCAATCCAACATTCAATCCTATGTACAACTTTGCAAGACAGTATTCAACCATCAACTATCTGACTGCTTTAGATGCAGAGAAGATTAAAGTCTGTATTATATCCTTGTTAGTTCAAATGAATTTAACTCCTATGGTTGGGAGACCAAATGAACAAGAAGCCGAAACAAATTAAGTTTTCACGCCTTCCTGATATTCAAACAATGATATGAGACAATAACTCTTCTGCACAAGCAACTCAAAGATAGCAACTGAAATTCCTTCAATAATTGCAAAGGACTAACTGAATGAGATTGAAACCTTGAACCAAGAGAGACATAAAACACTTATCTTTTATTGATTATCAAAAAATAGGTACATAAGAATCTATGTCCAGTTGTGATCAAAACTAAAACTATCTGAAGATGAAAAATATCACTCCAGACTTTCCTGGAGACCTCCCTTTGCAATGTTCCTGGTACCCTTATTTATATGTGTTTGAAAGGATGTGAAACAAGATTCAGAGCATTGCAACGGTTCATCTCTAACTAAACCTAATCCCTATGATCAACAACTGAACAGTCAGACATACAATTGAGGAATGAATTATCATTCTTCAGAAATAGTTATCGACCAAAGCAATAATAAAATCATAATAGTTTATTAAGAATCTATTATGAATCTCTGATAATATCTTTAACTTCTGAAAGGTAGATTAATGGTCGTTTGCACGCCTTTGGTCTTTCATCTTCATTCTAGATTGCTTCATTTTCATCTTATCACCTGCGAAAACCCTGCATGCAGACAATGTTAACGTATCAAATATTCATCAAAACCCTTGGTCGACAAAATAATAATATAAAAACATATAAAGACAAATAAAATCCAAGTCATCAGTGCCACTGGGGCATTTTTGTCCTTTATATCCAGTCAAAGATACGTGGCATGTTCTCGCAATGCCTCGGTGGATAACCATCATGCATCTTTCCATCGCCGGTAAACATCGATCGTAGATCAGACGTGAACATCATCGTTGATCCCTTAACTCGCTCGGTCTTTAATTTAACTCTGATTTCTTTTCAGCGACCTCACAACTGTGTAGTCTCATGATCTCTAATCTTTCATCTTAACCATGGTTCTGTTCAGAGACTTGGCGACTGCATCTTTATCTCTTAATCGCTAAATGATTTTGACTTTTCAAACTTCATCCGACGATCACCCGACTACCATAGATCTTCATATTTAATCATTCAGTCTCTCAGTGGGGCCGGGACACGTGTTGATTGGGTGTAATGGCTTATACGTTATATGTCGATCACTTTATCATTAAGCGATTACGCAAGCCGTCCGATCAAAACTTAACATGACTGCTCTTTACTTTAACCCATGGTTTTATCTTTAAACTGTACTTTAACCTCGGGTTTTCTTCAGAGATTTGGCAACTGAGTGGTCTCATAGTCTCGAGAACTTTGTTCTAACTCTGATTACATTATGAGACTACGCGATTGAAAGGATTTCAACTCTACTCCAATCAAATCGGAGTTATGGTGATGGTTACGAATTTACACCAGTCTTGAAGTCGCTTAAGGATTTTGTTAACCCGTAGTTTATCTCGAGACTTAGAGACTGTCATACGATTAAATTTGCATCCACGGCTCTAGTTTAATCCATGTCCAAGTCATAAAATATATTAAAAAATTAATACCAGACCGCGAAAAAAGCCTAACGACTATATTTATGAATTTCAAATATTATACAGGCTGTTCAAATATGAAGCTTAGCAGATTTTATCAAAAAAATATAGGGAATTAGATAAGACAAATGCATATGCAGAACAATTTCAATAATAAACCATAAAAAGGAGCATAAATCAGAATATAAATTGCAAAAGACATTTGCTTGAATAATTTAGCCATTCAAATTTGACTGAGAATTTGGGTTCCACCACTAAGTATCCCATTCATTCTTATGAGAGATTGGTTCTAGTGAACCACTACTCATTAAACATGGGTCAATGGATTTGAATAAAAAACTACACAGTTGAATCGTGATAGCAATAAGAATAGTTAGTTAAAGTATAGTTGATAGAAACTAATAAAATAAAATAAAATAATTGCATCACTTTGTGAGCACCACCTATATACAATGAGTGCTAAGGGTTCCATTCATTCTCATGAGAGATGGGTTCTTGTGAACCACTACTCATTAAACATGGGTCAATGAATTTGAATAAAAAACTACAGAGTTGAATTGTGATACCAATAAGATTAGTTAGTTAAAGTATAGTTGATAGAAACTAATAAAATAAATGGATCACTTTGTGAGCATCGTGTTCCATTCATTCTCATGAAAGATGGGTTCTTGTAAACCACTACTTATGAAACAGGGTCAACGAATTTGACCTACACAATTGAATCATGGTAGCAATATCATAATTTGATTTAGTTGTAAAAAAATCTCCTACTTGTCAATTACTTGTTAAGTGTTCTATTCATTCTCATGAGAGATGGGTTCATGTGAACCACTACTCATTAAACATTGGTCAATGAATTTGAATAAAAAACTACACACTTGAATTGTAATAGAATAAGAATCGTTAGTTAAAGTATAGATAGAAACTAATAAAATAAATGCATCACCTCTTGAACATCACCTAGATACAATGAGTGTTAAGCGTTCCATTCATTCTTAGGAGAGATGGGTTCTTGTGAACCACTACTTATGAAACATGGTGAATGAATTTGACTCAAAGCTACACAATTGAATGGTGATAGCAATATCATAATTTGACTTAGTTGTAAAAAAATCTCTTATTTGTCAATTACTTTAAAGTATAGTTGAGACAAACTAATAAAATAAAATAATAAAACCTTATCCATAAAAATAACAAAAAAGGGAGGAAAGACCAATAAGGCAAGCAAACTGTATTCCGAATATATTCTTTCCTTAACTCCGCGCCTATCCTCTACTTGCTAAACCCCCTGCACACTGTCGGTAAATTCCTTTGCAAAACTTTTCTTTTCTCCAGGATTAAAATCTTCAAAATATCGCAGTTATGCTGGAATTCCATCGAAATCATTAATCACAGTGAGAATGGAAGCCAAGAACACAACAAGCCGGTCATATGGAGATGTCGAGAGCGGAGGAGGAAGGTCTCTTTACCCTGACCAGCCGGTGTACGATACCCCACTCCGCTGGGCTTTCATTAGAAAAATATATGCAATTCTCAGCCTGCAATTGCTTCTCACCGCTGCCGTGGCCGCCGTCATGGTCTTTGTTCACCCTGTTGCTCATTTCTTTGCCTCCACTCCTGCCGGTCTTGCACTGTACATATTTATCATGATTTTCGCCCTAATCTGTAAGTACACCATTATTTTGTAATATACTGCATTTTACATATTTCTCGTCATTTCTGCCTTAACCTGTAAGTAAAGCATTATTTTGTAATCTACTGCATTATATATATTTCTCATGATTTTCGCCCTAATCTGTAAGTAAACCACTATTTTGTAATATACTGCATTTTACATATTTCTCGTCATTTCTGCCTTAACCTTTAAGTAAAGCATTATTTTGTTATCTACTGCATTGTACATATTTCTCATCATTTTCGCCCTAATCTGTAAGTAAACCATAATTTTGTAATTTACTGCATTTTACATATTTCTCATCATTTCTGCCTTAACCTGTAAGTAAAGCATTATTTTGTAGTCTACTGCATTGTACATATTTCTCATCATTTTCGCCCTAATCTGTAAGTAAACCAGAATTTTGTAATATACTGCATTTTACTTATTTCTCATCATTTCTGCCTTAACCTGTAAGTAAAGCATTATTTTGTAAGCTACTGCATTGTACATATTTCTCATCATTTTCGCCCTAATCTGTAAGTAAACGATGATTTTGTAATTTACTGCACTATACATAGTTCTCGTCATTTCTGCCTTAACCTGTAAGTATAGCATTATTTTGTAGTCCACTGCATTTTACATATTTCTCATCATTTTCGCCCTAATCTGTAAGTAAACGATGATTATGTAATTTACTGCACTATACATATTTCTTATCATTTTGGCCCTAATCTGTAAGTAAACTATTATTTTGTAATCTACTGCATTACACAATGGTTTGTTTGAACTTTTCCTTTTTCTTTGTTTGCAGTGTTATGTCCTCTGTTCTATTTCTCGCAGACGCACCCTGTAAATCTTTTTCTCCTGGCCCTTTTTACTCTCTGCATCAGCTTTTCTGTTGGACTGACTTGTGCTTTCACCAGCGGTAAGGGTTTCTTTTGGGGTTTGTTCTTGTGTTCTTGGCGGGCTTTAAGCTATTTTCCTTAATTGTAAATGTCTGGGGAAAGAAATTGGTGACTATCTTTTGGGTTTCTGCGATTACAGGGAAAGTGATACTTGAGTCAGCAATTTTGACTGCTGTGGTGGTGCTGAGTTTGACGGCTTATACATTCTGGGCTGCAAGCAGAGGCCATGATTTCTTTTTCCTGGGACCTTTTCTCTTTGCTGGATTGATGGTGCTTCTAGTTTTCATATTAATTCAGGTACTTTTTATGTGCCCTAAATAAGAAAAATGAAAAAACTTGGGTTGGAAAAAAATTAAAATTATATAATTATTATTATCTATCTTATAAATCTAAATAAATACAAATTTAGAAACAATTTATATTAAAATTAATGAATTTATCAGAAATCAAGTCTTATTGAATACAAGGTGTCCCTATCATAAGAATTTGGTGAATGGATACTCCTTGTCCTTGACTTTTAACCCAAAAAAAATCTGCTTAACTGAAATTATAATTTCAACAAACATAACAAACAAAATATACTAGTGATGGACATAGAGTTAACAAACAAGCTTAATATCATTTATCTAGAAATCTGCTAGGGATGGAGAAGGCATGATTTTAACAAACAAGCATAACATCACTTATATAGAAATCTGGTAGTGATAGTTTTGTGCATATCATTTGTATAGAAATTTCCTAGTGATGAACAACTATTTGTGATTTATAAAGTAGTTTGGAGATAAGGTGGTAAAGTGGTTTGTACTATTTTTTGTATAGAAATCTCTTAGTGATGGACAACTATTTGTGATTTATAAAGTAGTTTCAAGATAAGGTGGTAAAGTGATTTGTACTATTTCTTGTATAGAAATCTCCTAGTGATGGACAACTATTTGTGATTTATAAAGTAGTTTCGAGATAAGGTGGTAAAGTGATTTGTACTATTTTTTTGTTTGGTTTTTATAAAGACATTTTTAAAGTTGCCAATGTCTATTAAGATATTAAGGAAAATATTTAAAAGTACATGTTGAATTTAAGATTCAAGTTATTAATATTTAATCTCAGTTGATATTTTTATCAAAGATCAAAGAGATCTTGTCCATAAAATTAACAATGTAATTAACATGTTTTGAACAAAAATCCAATTTTGCATACTATGACAAATTTTTCTGCAATTTTCACTAGTTTGAACTTCGTATCTCCACAATGTTATAAAAATGCAAAAAAAACTGATGAAAACACATTGTGCTATGCTGATTTGTGTTTTTATAGATGTAACATTTTGTGTGGAGAATAGCCAAAGTTGTTTTGAACTATTTAAAGTACTTACAAGTATTTTACAAACAAATTACCTTTACTATACCACTCAATTGACAAATTTAAAATTTAAATCAATTCAATATCAACTTTACACATAGTATATAAACAAACCTAATGACATCACTTTCTAAACCTTATTGTAACTTTTCTAGCGTATTATTGGTGTTATTCTAATTTAATTTTTTAAAATTATCAACTTTATATATATTACAAGCGTGTTAGGGTAATTTTTAAGTGAATTTTGTTGCAGGTTATATTTCCATTAGGAAAACTGTCTTTGATGATATATGGGGCATTGGCTTCAATATTGTTTAGTGGTTACATTATTTATGATACCGACAATTTGATTAAGCGGTATTCATATGACGAATATGTTTGGGCTGCAATATCCTTGTACTTGGACATTATTAACCTATTCTTGTCATTGCTCACACTCCTAAGTGAAGCACAAGACTAGTAGAAAAGATTTAGTGACAATAATTTGTATTATAAAGAGAATTTGTGGGATGGGATAACATAGGTAAATATTTCATAATGTAAATTTGAGAAGCATATGTTTGAGAGCTAAAGGAAAGTTATAAAGTATATGTTTTTAATTTCTCTATTTAATTTTGTTAAGATAATAAGAGGGAATTTAAATTACAAAATAAATTATATGTTCCTTTCTATTGTTTTGTTTTGAAAATCAAATGAGTATTGCTAAGATGTTTCGAGTGTTTCACATTTAGTTTTCCAATGCAATGGGAGTAATTTTAAGTGGTGCAATTTTTGGTGAAGCTTTTGTTTTAGTCAATGTATTGCTCAACGCTCACTTCTCTTTGCAAAGGCGTTTTTGTTAAAATATTCACTAATACAAGGGTTGTGATGTACCAAAAAATGAAGTTATGCTTAAAGTGCTCACCAACAAATGAATTTTTAAGTCAATTCACTATTGCAACCCACATTAGCTATTCTCTTTATACACAGGGGAGAGGACCCGGTAGTTGAGCACTCTAACTTTGCGGTTCTCAAAATCCTATATGGAAATTTCAAATCACTCCCATTTTTTTTACAGCAGCTTACCTGGCAAGTCCCCTGCTTATAACTAAGGTTTCAGGGCCACATCATGAAATACGATGCCACATCAGCATGCTTTTTGCCAATGTGTCCAAAATAGCCCAAAAAAAAAGTGAGACCAATTGTAGTGCATTAGGGATCCCCATACTTGTACAGCTGATGTGGCATCACACTATTGGTTGCTTTTTAGGAAAAGGGACACATTTCATTCAATCATGGGTAGTCATCATTAGCAAAAGCAACTTTAAAGTCATAACTATTGATACAATGTTGTTAAAAAAAATTGATATTAAATCAGCAAGTGTGGGTATTTAATTAACAACTACTATCACAACTATTAGAACACGCTCAACTACCGGGTCCTCTCCCCTATATGAATTGAAATACAACTTGTATATGTCCATCAACGTACAACATATTGGAAACATGAAACATAGTATAAACAAGCAAGATATAGAACAAAGACAATGTTTCTTTGGGGAACACCCAAATAGGGTGAAGAAAACTAGGAATATATTGTTATAAGTGCTATAGTCACTGTCTTAAGTATCCCTACAATTATTGAATTGTCTCAAGGGCTAATTGGAGCCTTCAAAATAATTTACACAAATTCACACTTGGTCCCAATGTTGCAACCACAAACCTTGACTCTTTCCACTAATATGTGAGATTCTAACATTTGTAGGCATCTAGTTGTGCTAACTTTTTGAATTTGTGTTTACAATAGATATGATATTCCTCCACCCTTCCATGACACTAAGACAATGTGCAAGGAATGTTGAATAATAATGAAAAATTGTAGCATCTGAGAGTTTGTCAAGATGATTGACCATTTGTCATTGTCATTTGAGCATTTCATTGTGATACTAATGTATTTGCCATGACTTCATTGAGTTCACCTACTATTGAAAATGACAAATTTCCCGAATTCCATTTACTACTTTTATACCTCATGTTGAGGTGTGCAAGTTGAATGAAATGACATTGAGATGTTTAAACCATCCTTACTACCCTCCAATTGACTTTGCACACTATCATACATCATAAAACACTAATTTTGTGAAGGAAAGTCTCTTCGTCACAAATTTTAAGGGGAACTCTCCACATAAAGTCCCAACATAGGGACCTAAAATTTTGACCATACCTTTTGTTGCTTTTCCCTCAGCGCTGCCTTTTTCCACCCTCACACTAGGAAGCTATTGGTCTCCAAAAGCTTAGGAGGTGATCAAACATGGAAATATCATTCCCACTTCTTTGGAAACTTGCTTGGCTTTGCTATAAGATATCCATTTTGGCTTATCAACCATGTTTCATGCTGACCATATTGATGACTAGTCTCACCTTCTTGTCAAGGCTAACATCATCTTCAATTTATATTACTCATACATGCAAACTCATCCATGGACAATAAGACAACATAATCATCTTCCTCTATTAAAGAGGGCTCAAACAAATATAACTTGTCAACATTCCAATCTAAAAATATTTCTCCCACCAACTCCATAAGCACAAAAGGATCATATGTCAAAGACTTGAGTCTTGAAGAACCTTAAAGCTTGTCTTTACCCAAGAATACACATACCTTATCATCAACACAAAACTTATGATCAAACCCTTGTTGACCATGTTAGCATTTATACTTGGCTTGAGACTCCTTTATTTTTTATTACACTTGACATGGATTTGTCTATCCTTTCAATTGTTAGCATTTGACAACTTCAAATGTACTTTCTAAAATCCTTTTCTTGACCATCCCAAACAAATGTTAAAAGGGCCAAGTTGAAAATAAGCCAAAACAAGTCTCAAATGGTGGTAAATCTATAGATGATTGAATGGTGTGTCTATAAGAGTAGTTTATGTATATCATTGATTATCCCAACCCTTGGAATATCATTGATTGTACCTTTGAATCAATTGTACCAATGTTCTATTGACTAACTTTATTAAGGATGGAAATTCGTAGACTTTCAACTGCACATCCATCATGCTCTAAAGTGTACACCAAAACATGCTTAGAAACCTTCCGTCTTTGTTTGATGTGATGTTTTTTTAAGACTTCAAAATGTATTCATACATGCTAAGAAATAAGTCATTTACACTACTCTTAGTATATTTTTGTAAGCCATTATAACACACACATTACCAAACCGGTATGCAACAACAAAGATATATTCATTTCCATGCTTTATCTTCAACAAAGCACTTACAAAATCCATGGAGATGCTCTCTCATGGTCTCCTAAGTATTGACAAAGCTTAGTACAACCTAAGCATTCTATTGTTGAGCTTGATTATACTACATAATGATGTCTTCCTATAAGCTTGGAAACATCCAGTTGAAGCTAGGGCCAAAATATATATTGCTCAAGATTTACAATTATTTTGGTCACACCAATGTGTCACATGCTATGTCATGTTTGTGTCTCAAATGTACACAATTATCATTTTCTTGGACACAAAGTTTATTAACACTAAATTGAAGCAAATCTAAGACATAAAAATCAATTTTATGCTCAAAGCCATAATTATTACTTCTTATTGTTAATATTTTCCAAGAAATAAACCATACAATAACATCATTTACCATAACGCAATGATATATCATAGGAGAACCTTTTTTGGAAAAAACCTAGCCTCCAAATTTCGAGCTAATGTATTAACAACCAATAATATGAATTATAATATTAACTAGCTAAGAAGCCTTCATAAGGGGCAACACCAACTTTTGAATCTAGAGTAATGCTAAAATGATAACATTAGCTAGAAAAATATATTATATAAAATTCAATCCCAAACACCCAATAAATAGAGAAACCATGACATAAAACCACTAAAAGGGAATTAAAAAGCAACGAGCTAATACAATTAAAAATGGTTCCCAAGTGCCCTAGTCAAATTCAACACCCAAATCTCAAGAGAGTCATAAATGAATGTATCATAACATGTCATAGTCCTTGTCCCAATTTGACAACTGGAAGTTGTCTTATTCAAACCCTCAAAAGATGTTTTTACCATCATAATAGTAAGACACAGGTTGGTGAATGTTTTTAGTTAAAATGGGTAACTCTCTCTTACAACTCTCTTGTGCTTCAATATTGCCACATTCGCCTAACTTTTAAAGGTCATGCTATTTGATCTAGGGACTCAATTGAACCTTCTTTTTTAAATTGAAGATCTTAAGGAGCTCTGCATTGCTATATAACTTATTTTACTTGGTTAAGGCCTATACCTATAATTTTTTTAGGAAAAACAAATCTCTATAGCCTAGAATTTGTATTTAAACATTAGGATGCTAATTTGTGGCACCTTTCATAGAAATTTATTTGTTGCAAACAAAATGGCCAAGGCACACTAGCAATGTGTTTGCGAACTCACTTTTTAGATTCAACAATTTCTTCTTCTTGAGAATTTCAAACATCCTTTCCAGATGAGATACATGACATTCATTAAATTTATAACTACTAAAATATGATACCAATATATAATAATAATAAAGGAATCAACTAGAGATCTCGGTACCTTATACATTAGGCAAATAAATGTGGTTGTGGTTTTCTACAATTCAAAAGGGAGACCATGCCACTTAAAAATATTTTGTGTATTCTTGAATGTCATTTTAAATCTATCTTCTATTTGGTTCTTACTTGATCATACTCTAATTTGAGGTCCTATTTGGCAAGCACTAAGCATTCTAGAGATAATTCAATTAATCGTTAATATGAGGCAACAAATGCCTCTTTTTTATATAGTTAATTCATTCAAGCTCCTATAATCCACTCACATGTGCCAAGTCGAATTCTTTTTAGGAGTTATTACAATAGAAAAAATCATAAGGGGGTCTACTGGGTCTTATCACCCCTTGATCTCATAATTTATTTAGTTGATCGTTCACTTTATTATCCATTATCACACTTAAATGGTACAACTCAATGTTGAAAGGACAATCTGATAAAAGTTGATCTCACGTTCCATTACACATTTAGGGGGCAATATCTTCGGCTCTAAGAACATATCTAAAACCTTCTTAACCAAATATTATAATTGTCATTCTTGTTATTAGTATGAAACCCATAAAGCCTATTTTTATCCTTGCCCCTTTAAGCCCCATTGTTCTCTTATAAACCAAAGTGTGAATTTCCCACTAGCATTTATCAAATTCCCTGATTCTGATCCATTCCTGATGGTTATATTTACCTTCTTTACAAATTCATTTAAGGTATATGACACTCCATTTGGTAAAACCTATATTAATTTGGAATCTAAAATGAATTGTATCCTTCAAATACAAGTATGAGATCCCAATGATAACCCCAAACACATCTAGAAGAGTAACTTAAATCCTTCAATATTTCAAATCAAAACTTTTGGAAAAATTTCAAATTATATTGTTTCATGACAATGATATCCAACCCTTGCTTGATCAATCCAAGTGAATATGGCCATGGGTGAACCATGGTTTACAACCCCAACTCATCAAAAAACGTTTGAGAAATTAGGTTCACTTGATAACATATCAAACAATTAATCAATCTTCTTGTCCTTAGTTACATCTTGGTATTAAACATTTTGTGATTTGCTCTTCTCCATTAGCATTGGAGACTTCCCCTACTAAACATGTTTCTTTTCACATAAACCAAAAAAAAAATGTGATCAGAATTAGATTTATTTGTTTCCTTACTTTATTCATAAAGGTGTAATTTGCATCTTCTTTTTCCTCCTTGTAGATGCTAAATTTGGGAGCAATTTCCAACATTTTTCATCTTAATGAAAATGTTTTTCATAGCGTGACTAAGTGAATCTTGTCTTCTTCTTTCTTTTTTCCTTTTTTAGGACAAGATTATTGCAATTTTTCATGGACTTTTGTTTGTATTTGTCCTTGTTTTTCTGTCCTCGTTTTCCTTTTAATTTAAACTTTGTTAAAATGAAAAATGACCTCTTTTTGTTTAGCTCAAGATAGTGTGCTTGCACACATGTTTTATAAACATCATAAGATTTTTGGAAGGAAACATGCTCTAAATCTTAGTTAATTCTGAAAGGAAAATAATACAAGTTTTCTATTTATGTATATATCAAGGAAATTTTGGAAGGAGACATACTCTAAATCTTAGCTAATTGTGAAAGGAAAGTAATACAAGCTTTTTATCTATGTAAATTTCAATGAAATTTTGGCATATGAACAACACTTCAAAAGAGAATAATAATAGAATCTATAGAAGAAGAATAGAAGAATGAAATAACCACAACGTAAGTAGAACCATATTCAACTTTGGAGGACATTACAAGGGAATAAACGTAGTCTCCCAAGCACCACACCAAATGCACCAATCAACAACAAAGATTAGAATGCAATATGAAGGTCTTGATGCTTAAATGAGGCTTCTACCAAATTTGGAGGAATTACAATAGCATAATCCAACATTAAAACTAAACATAATTTCTATATTATCACCCTATATTTATGAGTCAAGGAGAACCAATAAGCCAAGAATGTTTTTTCAAAAGCATGGGCTAAAAACTACAAGACAAAAACAAGTCAAGATGGCATATGTCCAAAACATCCAATGCAGTGTAATTACTCAAAAAATAGCATGTGAGTCTTAATTGACTGGTTTGATCCCTATCACAAGGGGATCAAAGTGTAACTATCAAGAGCTCCAACATGATGTATAATTAAATTTGCATACCTCTTACACGTGGCTATAAGTAACTAATCAATTATGATAAGTCATAGTCCACCTTGTACCCCATATTCAACAAGTTCTTACAACTTTCTAATGACCATTGACACGTGATGAAAAGTATCAATCATGGAATCTTAAGATTTCATTCAAAAGGCTCCCTTTTAAATGTGTATACACTATTTACAATTACAATACCCTAGACTTTCAAGGTTTACAACAGTAGTCTCAACAGTCCTAACAATCAACTACTTGTATACGTTGTAAGAATCATAATAGGCACTCATCATAGTGAAGTAAATGCTAGCCTAAGTTGCTCTCCATAGCCAACGTGTATTATTTGAATTTCTTTGTATGGTAGGTTTTGCCCAATAATCTATAACTTTATCAATGCATATATCTTATTTGTTATAATCATCTTCTCGACCATGTTATGAACAAAGTGGTACTGCACATCAATATGTTTTGTTCATGTAGTAAAGTTATAGTTGTTTGTGAATATGATGGCACTTTGAATGCCACAATGAACCATAATTATATTTTATTTCAATATGATGTTGAAAAAATCTGTAAAGAAAGAATGGTTCCTTATAGGCATAAGTGACAACCACAAATTATTTGTCAAGTAGTCAAGAGAAACCAAAACTTGTCATTTTCTATCTAGCTTAACATCTGTCCTTTCTATTAATTTCTTCAGTCTTTTGTTATAGCGCCTATATCTTTTGTTGTTGGTAGAATACCCAAGGAAAATACCTTCATCACTTCTTGCATCAAACTTTCTCATATCTTCATCTTTCCTAATGTAACATTTACTACCAAATATTCTGAAGTACTTAACAGTGGGTACATGACCATACCAAAGTTCATAGGGTGTCCTACCAATTCCATCCTGGATCTGCACACGGTTAAGAGTGTAAACTGCAGTGCTTACAATTTCTTTCCTAAATATTTGTGGAACATTTATTTTAAGCATTATGGTCCTAGTAATCTCCAATATTGATTTGATCTTTTGTTCTGCTACACCATTTTCTTGTGGAGTCATGGAAGATGATAATTGTCTTTCAATTCCATGCATTTCATAGAAGGCATTAAACTCATTGGATGTAAACTTTCTAGCTTTGTCTAATCTCAAATTTTTCAATTTTAGTCTGATCTAATTTTCCAACATTATCTTGAGAGCCTTGAATCTATCAAGGACTCCTGATTTCTCTTTTAAAAAGGTTATCCATACCATCTCAAAATAATCATCAATTAGTTACATAAAATACTTATCTCCTTGTAATATTTTAATCTTTGTAGGTCCACACAACTTTGTATGAACAAGATCAAGCAAATCTTTTGAATTCTCTTTCCCAAAGTGAAAGGGAATATTTATTTGCGTACCCAATTGGCAACCCTTGCAAAAACTATTAGCAGGCTTCCTTATTTTGGGCAAATCTCTAACAAGTGTAGAACTTATAGCACTAATATTGTCAAAGTCCTCATGACACAACCTCTTGTGCCACAACCAGTTTTCATTTATCTGGGTAAATGAGAAAGTACTATGTCTATTTCTCAAAATAAAGACTTTACTTCTTGCCTTAAATCTAGTAGCAATCTCACTTCGATGATTGTTCAAAATCTTGCACATGTCATTTTTGAAGTGCAGACTACAACCCTTGTTCATTAGTTGACCAACACTAAGGAGATTGTGTTTTGGGCCAATAACATGTAGCAGATCATCTGTTGTATTATTTATATCTAAAGAAACAAAACTCTTTCCCTTGATTTTGCTCCAGCGTTGTCACCCCATCTGAGAATTATGTCATCATACTCTTCATATTTCACAAACTTACTTATGTCACCAGTCATGTGATGTGAACATCCATTGTCTATCAGCCAATCATTCCTCCTATCTAATTGTGAAACTATGGCCTTCTCTTCTTCACTTGCACAACTTATAGAATTCCCAAAAGTGATCTCACCAATACTACTACAAGCAGACACATTTCTAGTAGGAGTATAACTAGTCTTGATTTTATCACAATGATTTTGAGCATCAAACACAACATCCCTATCAGCACTTATAGCAGAAGTGATAATCATAAAGTCCTTGTCTTTGGGTTTCTCCTCCTTGTCGACACATCCTTCATATTCCTTATGTTCCATAAGTTTGTATGAGTTACTGGTCAAAGGATGTGAGCAGCTACTATCATTGATCCATTTCTCTCTTTTGACACTCTATGTAGCTAAAGATTTATCTTCAATAGTATCTGTAGACACCTAATTTTGGTCAAGGTGAATTAATCAAGACTAAAGTGAGCAAAATCAATGTAAATCAATGCAAATCAATCAAACTATGAATTAATTGAATTATTATCAAAAGCCTTGGATCAATAAAATCAATTTAATTGTGCAATTGAAATTAATCATTTAATTGCATAGTTAAAAATCAATTTAAATCAAATCTAACCCTTTCAAGGGTACACATGGCTAAAGAAATCAATTAAATAAATCCCTTAATTTCTTCATCCTCACATGGGTTAAAATCCATCAACCAATAAGGATTGAGAATGGGAGCTCACATGAATCAAGCTAAATTCATCCTACATCACACATCTTGAAAATGCACCTTGATCACTCAAATTTTCCCCTCATTTGAAACCACCCTTTAAATGGTCTTAACCTTTGAGACCATTGAATTAACCAAACTCTAATCATGGGTTAATCAACTCTACCCTCTACCCTTGGGAAATCGTTTAAATAGAAGCCATTTTTAATGCATTTGCATCACACACACTCATGAAGCAAAGCATAATCACTATAGGCAATTCATCTTGAGTTCATAGCATTTACATCTTTAGAATTTGTATTTTAGTGAGCATTGGAGTTTAAATGAACACAATTCTTCATCAATTCTCATATTAGGACTGTCATTATGGATGCTTAGGCTGAGAGCATGCTATTTTCTTTCTTAATTAGAGAGCCATGAGATGCTCGTTATTTGATTTTTAATTCAATTAGTTAATCTTTGTTAAATCCTTTGAATTGATTAGATTACAAGTTAATTTCATGAAGGTATAGTATTCTATATACACAAATGACGCCCACTGTGGGGCTAGAAGCCTCAAATCTAACAAAATTTGATCTTTAATTGTTGAATTTGAAGTGTTTTTTGTTGCAGATTTGAAATTTGCAGGTGAAATGACGCGTACGGGGGTAAAGTGTGATGCCTTTGCACAGTGAAGGAGCACGTATAAGATTTCTTCTATGTCTATCTAAATTTCTCTCATCACCTCAGAACACAAAGCAACGCGTACTGGGGTAAAGGTTGATGCCTTTTGCACAAGAAAGGAGCGCGTGAAAATATAAATCCAGACGCCTTTACGAAGCCAAGAAGCGCTTGTTAGACAAATCCCGACGCCTTTGAACGACAAAGCGATGCGCAGAAAGATCTATTTTATCGCTTATTGGCTCTTAAATTTTTCTTTAACGCCTTTGATCTATTAAATAGCGCTTGTAATTATTAAGTAGCGCATTCAAAGTTTTAAATAGTGCGGAGCAGTATTTAAGTAGCGTAGTGCTCTGTAAAGCAACGCTTTGTACTCTTTAAAATAGCGCGTTTCACTGTTTTTATAATTCTACAATTTTCTGACAGACGACATATTAAATAAAGTTTACTTGTCACTTTGCAGATGTCAGAACATAAAAAAGGTGAAGAAGCATGTGTTTAGGATCCATAGGCAAGAAAGGGAGATCAAAAGGACTTTAAGGTTTGAAAAGCAAACTCACAATGCAAATCTTTTGGAATCATTAAGTGAGGAGGAGAAGCTCTGTGAGCATTACTTAAAAGTTTTAAAAGCGTATAAATCCAAATTTCCTTCATTAAATTGATTCATTTCACTTTGCAAATCTTTGGATTTAGGTCTTTATTTTGAGTGATTTGAAGCACTTTTTGTTTTGAATTTGGTTTCCTCATTTTGTGTGAGCTTTGTTGACAAACCTTTTTGGAGGAGAGGATGCTAAGGAGCTGGAACCATTGCCACTAGGTGAGTAGTAAAAAGCAAAAGTCTCAAAAATGTGCCTAGCCTTTGCTAACTTCGATTAAAGGTATTTTTCACATCCTCCTTGCATTGCTTAAATTGCGGCTTTCAAAGTTCCAAATCTAGCATAATTAAAAGTCTATTATTGTTTTCCAAAGAAAGCATTAGGCCTATACTCTCATCTTTTCAAGTTGATCAAAATGCCAAACATGCTAACTTTGACAATAGAAAGAAATAATTGGGAATGAACAAACACTAAAATCTACACCTCCTTGTGTGTGGAAGATAAGTGGATAGGTATATGCTCTTCACTCTTTGAGTGAATCAAAAAGCCAAAAACACTTTGAATCCCTTAGTGTAAGAGGTGGTTAATTGAAAAAAACATTGCTATTGTGTTTGGAAGTGGAAGATAGGAGGGATATGCTCTTTACCCTTTTGGGGTGAATCAAATTCCCAAACCTATTGGCTCACTTTATTCCTCGCTTTATGATGAACATGCTAGGAAATTTGAGGGCTTGCCTCCCAAGAATTTCCTCACGAGGACGGTGAGAGGGAACAACCCAAGTGGGATTCAACCATCATAGTCGTGGTAATCCAACCGACTATAATAAAAATGCGTCGTTCATCCTTAATGGGATGGGTGACAGGATATATTGAGAATCAAACCTCCTCTAGTAGTCCTTTGGGATTGCGCAAAATCATGTTTTTATGCGTGTGGGAGGCCTCTATAATAGGGGATGAAACTCATGATATTTTGAATGGAACCCTGATTAGCACCTTGGTTAAAATAGCAAAGCTTACCATGTAAAACCATCATTAAGAGCCAATTTGACCATAGGTAGATTGCGTGGAAGCTTTTCTTGTTGAAACCCATGGAAAGGATCGAAAATATACACTTCTTGTGTAGAATTGGGGGTCAATATGAAGATTTGGTGTGTGTGTTGTGATTGTATGTTTATTTTGCATGAGAAAAACATCCAAAAAAATTTGATCACTTTATCAACTTTTAAGAAAATTTATCAAACCAGTGACAGACTGCAACATTCACATTTATCCGATGCATTCAAAACTTCTGATGGTGCGTACAAACATTATTTTGACGCATTGAAATCTAAAGTGACGCATACAAACCTTTAAACAACACGTGTGAACATTTAAGCAGTGATTGGAAACCTTAACTGGCGCATTTACACGGCCAAACAACGCTTACCAACAGGAAAGTAGCGCATTAATGTTTTCTAGTGAGCGCGTACTATACTTTTAAGCAACGTGTACTATACCTTGAAGTAGCGCTTATAGACTGAGACTTTAAAATAAAGGGTACTTCCCAAGGGTTTGGAAAAATTTTGAATTTATAACCGGATACCCTTTTCGGAGTTCTGTCTGTATGTCATTTTGGATTGGTCAGATCCCCTCAGATTGAGAAAATTCAAATTTATTTTTAAAGGGATTGATAAAAGGGATAAGCCAAGAATGTTTGCTCCATGCTAATGTCGGCTTTTACAATATCCCATTGTATCAAGTCCACTTTGCAAGCCGTTAGGACCTGTCTTAGGCAAGAACTTCCTTTTCCGAGTGACACATTCACTTCTTCACAACAAACAGTTGAACCTGAAAAAAAAAGCAAAACCAAGTATGATGTCCTTTCCCTTTGGAAACATGGATCCTGACCTTATTAGTCTTGTCAACAAGGACACCACTAACAACCAAAATATTGGAGGAAAAAAGAATGAAGACGATGCCTCCCACCGCGTCTCAACTTGTTGCGCCTAGGGCTTCTGATGCTATCGCTGATGCTATTGGTCGTCGGTAACCCTCTTGCGGCCCTTCGCTGGGTGTTGCAGGGTGTGCGGAAGATGCTTCTCCCGCAGTCAAAGCTGCTACTGCCTCACGCCCGTGTTCAATATCTGCTGTGTCCCGCTCCGGGGCGACTGCGATTGGTGGGGGCTCTGTTCGTCCAGTGGTGCAGTCGGTGCCCTCTGTTGCGCTGGGGAATAATGGGCATGCAAATCTTGCTTCTTATGCAGATGTTGCTGCATTTGAAGCAAACATCAATGGGTCTTTGTTCTCTGTTCCGGGGAGTGGGAGTCTCCATTTCCAATCTCCTTCATTTAAGCCCGTCATTGTAAGTGCTCCTCTTAGGCTAAGACTGGATTCTGATACAGTTGATGAGATTGTTAAAAACACTGAAGATTTTTCAGAAAATGCTGCAATCTTTAGATTTAGGGGTTTTTGGCCTTCTTTATCAAACTTGCATGCTTGGATCTCTAAACATTGGGAACCCATCTATTCAGATACCGTTCAAATATACCCTGTGGCAAAGGTTTTTTTTATAGCTAAGTTTGAAAATGCTGAAGATAGGAAAACTATTTTGTGTGATAGTTGTTTCTCTTGGGAGGAGTGTTTTCCTTTGATGGCCAAACCTTGGCATCAGGATTTTGATCCTCTCACTGAGACATTGAATAAAATCCCATTATGGGTGAGGCTTCTGAATCTTCCCCTTCATCTGTGGCTGGACTTTGTTCTGTAAGAGATAGGGGAGGCTATTGGGGATTTCCATATGGTTGACCATGTTACCTTTGACGTGTTTCATCCGACCTATGCTCGTATTTTAGTAGAGATTGATATCTCTAAGGGCCTCCCTGAGAAGATTACTATGGATTCCCATTTGGGTTCTTGGATTCCGAATTTAGATTACGAGGGAATCTCGTTCAGATGCAGGAAATGCCACATGACTGGTCATCTTGTTGCTCGGTGTTTATCTGATAAGGTTAAATCGAAGAAATCACCTTCTTGGTGGTCGGGGGTTGCTGACCACCATTACACGGTTCGTAAATATTTGGATGGGGGTTCGGCTACTAGTCGAGCTAAGAATGATGCTACTGATGCTGCTTCGGAGGTTCAGACATGTAGTGCTTTACTTCCGGATGTTGATGTTGTCCCTGACAGGACTGTTGAGGTTGTCTCTGGCTCAGCTTTAGTGCCTGCTAGTTCTCTGGTTTCTACTGTTCCTCTAGTGGGGGATTTGGGGAATGGTGGTGTTGCTGTCCCTATCCCTCGTGTGGTTGTTGGTGTGGCCAGCCCTATTTCTCAGATGTCTGCTGGTAACTCTTTGGCTGATGCTCTGAAGGTGGAGGATGGATGGACAACAGTTAAAGGAAAGAAATTCAAGTCATCCATGCCTTCTTTTGATATGAATCTACGATCACAAAAGGATGGGCTAAAAGGTAAATCTTGATTGCCCTGTGTTGATATTGCAATGGAATGGTTTCTTGGACTTTCTTTTGCTAGTAGCTGGATCTTAGCTGGAAGTATTTTTTTGTGTTGTCTGCTGGAAGCTTAAGGGTTGCAGGACTTATTTGTTTTATTCTTTTTAATGTAGTGTTTGGTCTTGTTGGGTCTCCATATTTCCTCTTCTGGAACTTTAATTCTTTCCAGGTTGTGGGAGCCTGTTGTAAAACCCTCGTTGTGGTCTTGTTTCGTTCCTTTTAAGAGTGCTTTGTTGTTTATCTTTTGTAACTTTTTGTACAGGGTTTCAAGGCCCCTTCAAAACCTGTTGTTACCTTAATCAAAAACAACCAAAATATTGGAAATAAAGATGCCAACAATAGTGGGGGTAATGGAGGAGGAAATGACCCTAATAACCAAGGCATTGATAACAATGGAGGGAATAAGGACCCTCAAGAAGAGGAGGCTACCAAAGAAAGGGTAGATGAGGCTGTGCAAATTCCATTCTTTATGAAGCTCGTGGAGAAAGTCCTAGAAAGAGATAGGGAGAAGTATTTCTTCAACCTAGCACAAGTGGGGGTGAAACTTCCCAATGATTATGATGTCGATCAATTGAAGAAGAAAGAAGATGAGGCTAATCCAATCGACATCACAAATAAACAATTTAAGTTATTTCAAATGCAATTGGATAGCATGAAGAAAATCACGACTCCCAAGCCATTTTCGATTGAGGGTTTATGTCCATTTCCATTTGACAAATCTTTAATTATGGTACCATTCCCCACAAATGCATTTTTCCCTAAGTATGACAAGTATGAGGGGCATCCGATCCACAAGATCATTTAAGGGAATTTTGTTCTTTGAGCTTGGAATTCATGCACAATACCGCCTATTTAATGAGATTATTTCCAATGAGTTTGGGAAGAGCAGCAATGGAATAGTTTTCCAAGTTACCATCTGGTATTTGAACGTTTGAAGAGATAGCTTCCAAGTTTGTGACTAATTACTCCTATAACATAAAACATGAGGTCACAATGATTAATTTATGTAACACCAAGCAACGTGATGGGGAAGCATTCTTGACTTTCTTGCAAAGATGGAGGGTGGTATTTGCTCAATACCCTAGAAGTGTACCCGAGAAAGAAAAGATGGACATTTTTATGAATAGCTTGAACACAAAGATGAACTATCGATTGAGATTGCAATGTCCACATTCCTTCCAAGATATGATTTAAAATGGAGTTACAACCGAAGAAGTTTTGTTGAAAAGTGGAGAAATCAAGTTCTATAAGGAAAACAAAAATTATCCTAACAATCACAACAACTCCAACAATCATAATCGCACTTCAAGTAATAGTAACCACTTTTGGCTTAAGAATACTAACAAGGGCCTTGTCAATGATGGGGTTGTTGAGTCACATAATTTGAAAGCCACTCCTTTTACTCTCACAAGATCTTCGAACCAAGCCAATAATGTGAACCAAGCAAACAAGGTTCCATTTAACAACAACAACAACAACAACCCTAATACCAACAACTTGCAAAACAAACAAGAGACAAACAAGCCAAGATCTTTTTTTACCCCATCACCAAGGAGGAAGTTCACACCCTTGGGTGAACCACTTGAGAATGCTCTAAGGACTCTCATTGCTAACAAAATCATTTTTTTATCGGAGGCAAGGCCTTATGAACCTCAAATTAAACCATCATGGTGGAATGAAAATAATATTTGTGAATATCATCAAAATAGAGGGCACAAGACAAATGATTGCATGAGACTAAAGCATGAGGTACAAGATTTGATAAATAATGAAGTCATCAAGGTAGAAGGGTCGCAAAACAATGAAGATCGTGTGGCTTTCAAAACCCCTTTCTTCAATCATGAGAAGGGAGAGTCTTCGAATAGTAACCAAAATAAAAAAAAGGAGGTAATAACAAAGTAAATTTTGCACATAGCTATGATAATGTAATCAATTCCTTAACAAGATATGAGAATGCTATCAATGTTGTCAGAGATCTACCATCAAAAGAAACCTCTAATGTGGTTACTAGGGGGAAAGCATCGAAGGTTACTTTACAAGGAGCTACCCCTAAGACTATTGGTCCTAATCAACCTTCTTCTTCTCAAAGGCATTACAATATTGTGGATCAATTACAAAAGACTCCCGCTCAAATTTCTATTCTTGAGTTGTTGAAACTTTCACCAAATTACAAGGAAATCTTAGAGAAGGCTCTTGTGGAAACAACTGTTCTCGATAACCTAGATGAGGATAGGTTTCAAAACATGGTGGGTCATCTTATATCACCTTATTGTTTGTCCTTTTCCGAACAAGATGACATGTCCATCCATCATCCTCAAAATCTGCCATTGCATATAGAGGTCTTGATTCAAAAGCATCGTGTCAAAAGAGTCTGCATTGATGGAGGAGCTAATTTAAACATTTACACTTCGAGTCTAGTCAAAGTCGTAGATTTTCCGAAGGTGTTGTGGATCCAAAGAAGAAAATTACTATCAAAGCCTGTGATGATGAGGAAAGGTCATCTAAAGGAATGGTGGTGTTTCCTATTCAAGTGAGACCAATAAAAAATGATAAGTTATTAGTCAATTTCTTGATATGAAGCTAACTTACAACATTTTTCTACGAAGGCCATGGATACATGAAATGCAAGCGGTACCATCAACATATCATCAATGTATCAAGTTTACATACATGGGTGAAGAAATTACTATAAGTGATGATGTGAATCCTTTTCAATATTGCAACATTGTTAAACCCGTGAATGAGACATTCATCCCACATAATAGTGAAGGGGCTACCCCAAGTTCCCCTAATGAGAAAAAGCAAGAAGATGGTCCTAGTTCCACTTTGGTCCTTAACTCGAATCATGACAAAACTAACACATCTACATCAACTAAGGGAAATGAGAAAGTGATTTTTGTAGACACAAGTAACAAAGATGCTAATTTAAGTGTTTCAAATCAAGAGGAAGGAGATCCACACCCCTCTAGGGCTGAAAATGAAGAATTCAAATAAACACTTTATCAAAAGATGACTAAGTTGGTTCACAAATTTGAGAAACAATGCCAAATCCATCAAAAGGGTGTGGGAGAATATTATGTGTCCTTGTTTGATTTACCTCCTTCTCCAAAATCACATGGGAGGCCAAATAGTGCTCATGCAAATAAAAAATATAATGCCCATTTTGTGAGAGCAAGTGACACCTCATCAAAAGAGGAAGAGGACAATGAAGTTCTAAAGTGGTTGTACAAAGATGAGGAAGCTTTGAGTTCCCATGTAGAAAGGGTCCAAAATGTGAGCATACAAACACATCAATATGGTAAGGGTTTTCACATCATGCAAGAGATGGGATATAAAGGGAGAGGGACCTTACGCATTCGAAATAGAGGTTTGTTAGAGCCCATACAACCTACTTGGAGATCTAAGGATGAAAAACCAGGCATAGGATACCAAGAACAAGGAAGTAGTTCAAGCAATGTCCAAGATTCCTATGAACATGTCCATATGATAGATTATGAAAGTGAAGATGACTCCAGTGAATATGAATGAGATTCTTTATCCAAAGCTTCTTGTCATGACAAGGAAGTGGATGTCATCCATACTTATGCTCCTACATCTAGTACAAACAAACAATCAAATATGGACCAAGGATCAAGTTCTACTCAAGTGCCAAATAATTCTCAAGCACCAAATTTAGGACAAGCATCAAATGAAAATATGTGGGTGGGTGAACCATGGGTACCTTTGTGGGTAGGAGATTCAAACATTAGGTTTAATCAACGAGCGTTTTATCCCATAGAAATCCAAGAGGACTCAAGTGAGGAGGATTTTGATCCAACTTCTATGAAACACCTTGAACAAGCACATGTCATTGATTTGAGCAATACAATGTATGAACCCTCTAACGAAGTCATGTCCTTAAATCCTGTGGATGCAATTTTTTCCAATGAATCTTTATCTCTTATCCATCCCGAACTAATTGATTGGGACCAAACCAAGCCAAACGACATACTTTATTTTCCTGATGACAATTTTGTGGCCTTATACCTAAACACAGTTGAACCCTCTTTCATCCAAGAATTCGATCAAAGCATAGTAGTGGACGAAAAGGACCAATCTCTCAATCCAAAAGAAAAAGGAAAAAAGAAAAGAAATAAAAAAATGAAGTGGTCTAATGGTGAAAACCACAATGTGGCAGTATTAGACCCAAAAATAGTAAAAATAAAGGATGTTTCCAAAGGTGAAAACCCAACTGTGGTGCCTAAGGAAGAGAGATTTGATACCTTACCAGCACATGATGAAGAGAGATCTCCTATATTGATTGAACCAACAAAAAAGGTTAACATTGGCACCGATTTAGATCCAAGATACATACACCTTGCAATTTCTTTGACTCCAGTTGAAAGGGGAGACTTCATCAAATTCTTTAAGGAAAAACAAGTTAACTTTGCATGGTCTTATTCAGATATGTCGGGTTAGATCCAAGTTCTATAATGCATCACCTCAATGTGAGACCAGGAGTTAAGCCGGTGAAACAAAAGTTAATGAAAATGCATCCTCATATAACCTTGCTAGTAAAAGCAGAATTGGAAAAATTGTTGAAAGTGGGATTAATAAGGGTTTATGCCGAATGGATCTCCAATATTGTGTTGGTTTCAAAACATGATAAAAACAATAAGAATATGCATGGATTTCCGAGGTCTCAACTTGGAATGCCCAAAGGATGATTTTCCATTACCTCTAGTATTGATGCTATAATGGATTTGACAGTAGGACACTCTATGTTCTCTCTTATGGATGGATTTAGTGGATATAACCAAATTAGGATAGCGCCGGAGGATCAAGGTAAAACATCCTTCACATGCCCATGGGGTACATTTTGTTGGAACGTCATTCCCTTCGGCCTTAAAAATGTTGGAGCTACTTATCAAAGGGCAATGACTACAATTTTTCATGATACGATTCATACATTTCTTGAAGATTATGTGGATGATATATTAGCAAAATCACATGAAAGGAAAGAACATTTACCCATCCTAGAGAAGATTTTTACAAGGTTGGAGCAATTCAAAGTTAGGCTAAACCCTAAGAAGTGTGCATTTGGTGTCCAATCTGGAAAATTGTTGGGTTACATAGTTTTAGCAAAAGGGGTAGAGGTAGATCCAAAAAAATTTCAAGCTATCATGGAGATGGAGGCTCCTAAGAACATAAGTCAAATGAGATCATTGCAAGGAAGGTTAAAATCCATAAGGAGATTTATATCCCAATTGGCAGAGAAATGCCATTCTTTCACAAGACTTTTACATAAAGATACAATTTTCAAGTGGGATGAACAATGTGAAGAAGCTTTTGCATTATTGAAGTCATATTTGATGATTCCATATATTTTGATGCCACCTATCAAGGATAAACCCTTATTATTGTACATTTCAGCAAAAAAACGCTATTTGGGGATATTGTTAGTTCAAGAAGACAAGGATGGTAAAGAAAAGGTAATCTACTATATTAGTAGAACGTTGGTCAAGTATGAACTCAATTACAGTTTCATGGAGCGAGCATGCTTAGCGACAGTTTTTGCTTCTCAAAAGATATGTCATTATATGTTGGTGCACATAGTCAAGCTTATTGCTAAAATCGATCCTTTAAAGTATCTACTTAGCAAAATAGCTCTTACAAGTAGATTGGCCAAATGGGTGATGGTGTTGAGTGAATTTGACATAGAATATGTGGATAGAAATGTCATCAAGGGACAAGCGATAGCTGTTCAATTGGCGAAATCTCCTTTAGTAGATCATCATCCTATTCAAGTGGAATTTCTAGATTCAGAGATATTTAATGTGGAGGCCAAAACATGGAAACTTTATTTTGATGAATCCTACACTCAAAATGGATCAGGGGCAGGCATTCTTTTAATTACTCCTCAAGGTTACATAATTCCAAAATCATACAAACTTCTTTTTCCATGTACCAATAATATTGTGGAGTATGAAGCCCTAGTCATAGGAATCAAGATGGCTTTAGAATGGAAGGTGACTGAATTGCAAGTGTATGGTGATTCTCAACTAGTCATAAATCATATCAATGATGAGTACCAAACAAAAGATGACAAGTTGATGCCCTATAAAAGAATGGTAGATGATTGGAAAATTTATTTTTCCTTGATCACTTTTGAGAAAATTCCAAGGGACATAAATAGAGTAGCAGAGGCCATGGCTACCTTAGCATCTCTTCTTTAAATGCCACAACAGAATGCTAGATATGAATTCTTGGTGGAAGAGTTGGTAAAACCCGCATTTGACCTTCCCGGTTCCCAAATCGTATGCCTTTTAGTTGGACATGACTCACCTTGGTATGGACCTATTTTCACTTATCTACAAGACCAAACTTTACCTTTGGACCAACCTCGTAATCAAAAGATACATTTTATTCACCAAGCTTCTCGTTATACTATCCTTTCTGACACATTGTATCGCAAAAGTCTTGACGAAATGCTTCTTAGGTGTCTAGATGATGAGGAATCAAAATTAGATTTACGAGAGGTTCACGAGGGGATTTGTTGGTCTCACTCTAGTGGGTTAAACTTAGCTAAGAAAATCCTTCGCATGGGATACTTTTGGCCAACTCTAGAGAAGGATGCTTGTCACTTTATTAAGATATGTCAGAAATGCCAATATCATGGAAACATGATCCATGCGCCAGCGCAAGATCTACACCCAATGACCACATCATGGTCCTTTTATCAATGGGGTTTTGATTTAATAGGGATGATTTTTCCACCTTCATCCAATGGTCATAAATACATCATAATGACAACTGAATATTTCACTAAATGGGTAGATGTTGTGCCCTTGACAACTGCAGCGGGTAAGCATATCTCTATGTTTATCCTAAATCACATCATTTGTAGATATGACATTCCTCATGCTATAATCACAGATAACGGAAAGCAATTCAAAAACAAAGATGTGGATGAGCTTTGTGACAAGTTCCATATTATACATCATTCTCCTTCCAATTATTATCGTCAAGAGATTGGACAAGAATAGGCAACAAACAAAAATATCCTCACCATATTGAAAAGGACAGTTGATAATTCAGGAAGAAATTGGTATGTTCAATTAAATCCAACATTATGGGCATATAGGACCAGCATAAGGACACCAACAGGAGCCACACCATTTTCATTGGTTTATGGGGCAGAAGAAGTGTTGCATTTAGAGGTTGAGATCCCATCTTTAAGAGTTTATCTACAAGGGTTGATAACAAATGAAGACTATAGGGTTGCTAGACTTCAACAGTTGGAGTTTCTAGAAGAACATCAAACTCAAGCATATGAACATCTCAAAGTGTACCAAAACAGGATGTCAAGGAACTATAACAAGAGAACCATAACCATAACATTTCAATTTGGGGACTTAGTGTTGCGAGAGAATCCTAAGAATCAAGTGGAAAGAGAAAAGAAAGGAAAATGGGAAGCAAACTAGTTAGGCCCATTTATCGTTACTTCTTCTTTTGGCACGGGGACATATAAACTAGCTGATTGTGAAGGAGAAGAGTTACAAGACCCTATCAATAGCATCCATTTAAAGAGGTTTTATACCTGATTAGATGAAAGTGTATAGGTTGAAAGAGTATCAGTTGAAAGAGTATCAGATGATAGAAAGCATCATTCTTTGTACAGTTGAAAAGAGATCCTGAAATAATCCAAAAACATTGAGAAAAAAATCTTGAAAAAAACTCAAAAAATAATGGAAATAGTTTTGAAAAAAGTGGAAAATAGAGCATGAGAAGAGCAAAAACATTCAAATATTGATCCTGAAAAAAATTGTTATCTTGGTGAAAACCTGGTAAACAGACGCCTTGGTAATAAATAAAAAAATTTGAAAAAATCAAAAAAATGAAAAAAGATAAAAGTGCCTTGGTGAAAACCTAGCAATAGGCGCATTGGTAGCAAACAAAGGAAAAAAGAGAAAAAGAGCAATAAATTCAGGAGGGTGAAACCTGGTAAACATGCGCCTTTTTGACCCTTAGGTCTTATCTAGTTGCATTTGTACATACTGCATTGCGTCATCTCATTTGTACATCTTCATTGCATTCGTCGTTTGTGCATAATCTTAATAAAGTCTTTGAGCAGCGTTCTATCAAGCTTTGTTCATCATCGGATTTCATTTTGCCCTATTTCTTTGTTTATTTACACTTGGGGGCATTCGTTTCAAAATCAACAGATTTCTAGCAAAACTTCAAGTCACAATTTGTGCATCAAAACATTGACAGATAGACTTTGAACCTTTGATATACATCATTGTTCAACCAAACATTCGATCTCAACACTTGATCCTTGACCTTTTGAGACCTTATTATCAAGATTAAAAATTTGCAACATAATCACAAGCTCAGAATGGATGGAATTCTATTGGAAAAATGACAAACAAAACAAACGTTTTTTTAGTTTTGATGAGTTTGATTGATTGAGTCATGTCTTTTTAGCCAATTGATGATATTTCGATTAGATTGGCAATGATGAAAGCATGACATCTTTTCTTGCTTGTTGTGTGACTATTTAGAAGTTGATTCACCAAGATATGTAAACTCATCTAATGACATGATCATTGAGGACATTTGCATATGGAGGAGAGTCTATTTTTGTTTGTTTACGTGTAACGCCCCGCTAGGGAACCTAAGAGAGATTAACCTAAACATGATACTAAGTTTGATGAACAAATTTTTTTTTTAAGTTTACACAACAAGACATACATTAATGCAGAAGCAATTACCATTTACTCACATATACAAATACAAACATAGATTACAAAACTCAAGGGTTCCATGACGTAGAATTACGTAAGAGTAAAACTCAACTAAATAACCATAACAAAAGATTTTATATTAATAAATGGAAACAAATATAACTTACAAAACAATAATAACAATTATTACGGAATACCATGAGACCTAAATCAAACTCACATCCTATGCACATGTCGCATAGTATGTAGTAATCAGTCTAAAAATATAATACAATATCCAGATTAGGTATCACATGTGATACGCTAATACAATATTACAATATAAGGAATGATAAGAATGAAACCACCAATGAAGAATCATAAAGAGCTCAACTGTAGAAGGATCATCTAGCACTGGAACAAGGACGTTGAATCTCAAATGGTAAAGAATCACTACCACCCTTCTGTGTGGAACTGTAAAAGTCCACCCCACCGTGCTGAGGAGATAACAACAAACCTCACTCGGATAACCAAAACCAAAGAAGGATGTGACCACTAAGCAAGGAGATCATGATAGCACTCTAACTCCAGGTGCACTACACATAATGCAAGGTAAGACTTAGTAATCCAGAGGCAACCAACACATGTAGGAAATCTAAGTTGTATATAGGAAAGTGTCATCATGTATGTCTAACCCTTAAGTTTCATCCTGGTAGTCTCACTGGACCCCAACACTCAAGTGACCATACATGGTATCAATGACCTCTCAAACAGACAAAGTCACTAACTATGCCAGACACACGCCCCTCATGGCGGCAAGCATCATCTCATCCCCATCTTAGCCTATAATAGTGCTCAAGCATGGGTGAGAAAACATATCTTATTAATTTATTTTAATACCCCCAATTAATCATTATGTTATCACTTGTTAAGATTACTTACAATAAGTGATCTTAGCAGACACTTGTGGGCCCTGACGCTTATTACAAGCCACCCCCTACTACACAACTAGGTAACCTACCCTAGGCTCACAAATCCTACATAGATCTAGCAAGGGTACAAATACAGATAACCCAAATCTGTTTCCCCACATAATAATAGGAACGATCACACAAAAATATATACCATTAACCTATAATGTGATTTATAGATTCAATAATGAACTAATATTGAAAAGCATGAAAATAAACTATAAAATCCTAGAACAATACTAACATGATAATAATGCATAAAATGAGAGATTTCTAGAATGCAACTAGAATTATGATTCTACAATGAAAGATTGATCCAAAAGAAAAGGAAGAGGCTCTTATTTATAGATTTTTATGGAAATGAGAGGGCTTGAGATTTGATTGGAAATGGAGGGTCAAGATGCATTTGGATCAATGATGTGGCAATGAGGTACATGCCAAGTGGATTAGGGTTTGACCATTCAAAAGGGATGAGTTTCTCACACGTGTGAGAAACTTTGAGGAGTGAGACAATAAATGCCAAGTGGGGGACAATGCAAGAGGTTAGAGGCTCAAGAAATCTCACACATGTATAAGCAAGTCTCAAGGAGAAAATGAGAGACAAATGTGTAAGACTTGAGTGGCTCAAGGTAAGTACACATGTGGAGGGTGAATTTGAATTTTGAAATTCAAAATGCGATGGGGCAAGAGTTGACTTGGGTTTGCTAATCGATTTGATTAGGATTGTGCAAATGATTAGGGAGTTATTAGGATTAATTAGTGGGTAAGTGGGTTGGTTTGAGTTCGAGTGATGGGTTAGGTTAGGGAAGTGAGGTTAGGTGAGGGCTAAATTTAGGAGCCATGTGCTCAAGTAGAACTAAATGTATTATTTAATTTCAAGTGGGAGTAAATGGTTAATTAAGTAAACAAAGTCATTTACTTAATTAAATGAAGGATTGAGATGCAAGCGGGTGAGGGGAAATAGGCTAGGTTAGTTTAATTAATTTAGAAATTAATTAAACTCTAGGGAAATGGGAGAGATTAAATAAATGTAAATTTATTTATTCAAAGATAAGGGATAAGGGGGATTCTAATTAAATAAATGTGAATTTATTTAATTAAAGGTAGGATAAGGCTAATGTAATTAAATAAATATATATTTATTTAATTACGGATAAAGGTTAAGATAAATGATTAAATAAATAACAAATATTCATTTAATTGGCTAGGATAAGGATAATGTGTTCAAGTTTGGACACTTTGTGGTGTCTACAGAAACACACAATTTCATTGAATAATAGTTTTACCTATAAATTATCATCTTTGAAAAAATAAATTAAATTTTAGACATTGAAGACATACCCATAATTATATGTAAAAGATGTAATTATATCTCCAATCCCATCCACAAAACAAAATATATTTCCATTCCAACTTGAGTATTTTAAACTTTGAAAATTTAATTATTAAAATGACAATCAAAATTGAGACCATTTACTTGACCATAAAAGTCAAATTATAGAATTGTTTACAAACCAACTAAAATCCCCAAAAAGCAAAAGCAGAAAAGTAAAAGGACCATGCACTTTTTGAATTGCATTTAATTAATAAATCAATTAATGTATTTAGATTTTAAATTGATTAAAATAATTTTAAATATAAAATAATGATAGTTAAAATAGTTAAAGAAGTTAGTGTTCATATTGAAACTAGATTCATGTAGATTTTCACTATCATAATATCGTGACATAGCCAAGAAAGCACTGTAATCCTTAAGAGCACCATTTAGAGCCAATTAGACACATGTCGAAGTATTAAAAATTTGTTAAATCCAAGTTAGGTCCTTGGTATGATGTAATAAGAATTAAAGAGAGGTAAGTAGTAGTAATGAATGCTAATGAGTTTTTTTTTGGTCGGTAATCATATTTATTTTATTATAAAGAGAGAATTACACATAAAAAGCTATATTCAGCTTCATAAAAATAACCCATTACATTAAAAATATTCCCAAAAAAGGCTCTAAACCCCACACACGTCACATTTACAATCTGCAGACAAAATGTGACATATGCCTAAACTAGAAACCATCTATTAACTGGTTTGCCATTGCAATCATCTTTGGCCATCATTCTTCAAAAACACCAAACCTTCGCTGGGAGACACAACCATGCCATCCTTGGCAATTCGACAACTGGGTAGTAAAACGGTTAGCTTCATCCTTATGTCATCTTCCTTCCATTGTTTGTTCGGACTTGAAGCACAAAATCAAATAAAATTTCCGATATTGGCAAGCTTCCTTCCGCTTCGTTATATCCTGGGAAAATCTGCATTTAGTTAAAAAACATTCCAAAAAACCTTCTGAAACGATCACGGTTCCCACTTTAAACTCTGAAATTCAACACCACCTTCCTTTTTCAGACCCTGAAAGTCCTCCTTTTCTTTGGAAATATTGCAGGCACCACCGACACCCTGCGGTTTGCAAGGTAATTTCCTATGCCCGCCTTCAAATTCTCTCAACCCATCTTTCTGTCTTGCAGGTAGTTTTCTCTATCCACCATCTTCGGCCATCTCATGAAAGGGATAATGCCTTGAGCTATCCCTTCTTCTTCATCTTCAAAACACTCATTATAATCAAAGGCCCAACCTGGGTGAGCCCATTCCAACAAATTGTCAACATTGGTAATTAAGTCGGCTGCAAATAGGGTTTTCATCACTTGCTCAACCACCCGCTCATGTTCGCCCAACTCCAGTCCTCAAGCCATGATCATGGAAGCAATGTCAACTTGGAGCTTCCACCGGTGATTCACCACATGGAAGAGCAACCCCAAGGTCTGTTGGAAAGCCTCAATTATCTCCTTTGAGGGGCATTTAATCAATAACTACACCCTGCGGTCCTCCACTGGCCCCATAATCCCTTTTTGTTGACGCTTAGTGTTGAAAGTAAACCTCGGCTCCATTATTCACGATAGGTTCCTGCCCACAGAAGAAAAACCAGAGCTTGGTTCCACAAAACCACTTTGCAGAAATGTTTATAATTCGCCCTCAACATGCTATTTAATAACCTTCACTGCCACAAAAATAAATGATTTTTGTCCTTTGAGGATGTTGGCACACGAATCGGGTGTAATTGCACAATTAATCACCCAAACTTAAAACTCTCCACCGTCAAAGTAATCATTTGCGCGTCCTTTAGAGGAATTATGATTTTGACACCCTCATCGCCTTTAAAAGAAAATGAACAAATCTAACTAGTTGCACTTGCATTAGAATCCTGACATAATCATACTTTCCATCATCATCAAAAAGTCCCCTCCCAACTAATGCTCAATTTGGTGAAAACAGTTCCTCAATCCACAAATCTTCCATCTCTGCTAAATTTAGGGCCCATTTAGAGAGCATGTCAGCTTCATTATTTCCTTCCTGTTTTACATGGGTTATTTTAAAATGTTAATAGAATTACCTTAATTGAATCAATATAATTTTCTAAGTGCCAAGATTTAATAGATAAATTTGAAATTGCTTGCACCACAAGCAGGGAATCACCTTCCAGGTGTAGATTTTTAATACCTTTATGTTTTGCCAATCTCACTGCCAGTAAAGCTGCCTGACTCTCTACCATATTATTAGTGCCATCTTTACATCTTTTTGTTGCCTTCAATATGGTGTTCCCTTTTGCATTTCTGAAGATAACCCCAATACCACTTTGCCCTGGGTTAATTTTAGCAACCCCATCAAAGTTTGCCTTAATCCACCCTGCCTCCGGGGGTTGCCATTTTATATTTTCTAATAACATTTTCTTCTGTCTGGTCACTAAAGCTCCTGCAGGTGAGCTAAATCTAATTCCTGGCCAGTTCATCTGAATTCTCCTATCTTCTTTTGTATAGGGAATTTTTAAGAATTATTTCCTAGTTGCTGACGTGCTTACCACCTCCTCAATAGAATATTGTAATATGTTCATGAATCTGCTTTGTAATTCCTTTTATCCTCTGAAAAATATGCATGTTTCGTTCTTTCCAAACCTACTAAATTACCATGGATGGAACTATCTTCCATATACTTGATAAAGTAGATTTCCTGCCTTCTCTAGGCCACCCTGCAAAAACCTCAGAAACAATGTTAGCTCTCGGACCTTGCCAATTAAGTTTATTTTGGACACAATTCCAGCAATTTATTGCAAAATCACACTGTAGCAAAAGGTGGTTTGTAATTTCCTCATTGCATTCACACAATGCACATCGGGTAGGACCCAGAAGGCCAAGTTTCTTTCTCCTTTCACTAGTCAGGATTCTTCCTTTGCAAGCAAGCCATGTAAAAACCCCTGCCTTTGGTAAAATACCTTTGCTCCAGCACAAATCCTATGAGAGAAACTATGGATAATCTAAATTTTCCTGCATCTTATAGCCTAACTTCATATATTACCCTGAGAGTGATCCACACCATCTGATCTTGTCTCTTTTAATAGTTAACATTGCTTTCCTACTTCTGAAAATCTTAACCATTTTGTCATTTTGTTCCGGGGAGATGTTCTCATTAGCAATCTCTTTACATACCCATTTATGGCCCTCAACAGTTGCTATTAATTCCATGTAGTCCTTGACTCTTCTGCCCCATTTTGTTTGGAAGTAATTCCTAAACCTCAGCAATCTCCCATCCTTTCCTAAAGCATCATGTCATTCCCCAGAATCCTCCCAAAAGAGGGCAAAGTTACCATCTCTAATTTGCCATGTGATATGTTCAGTGATGATTGGGCGACATGATAGCATAAAGTTCCAAATAGTCGACCCTCGAGGGGGATCTCTTATTGTAAGAATCCTTGAGCTATCTGTAGAATCAAAATATTTAGCTTGGAGGATCCTTTCCCAAAATAGGTTATTATTTCTATACATACTCCAGATTAACTTTGCTCCTAGTGCTTTATTCATAGTTTTCCAATTTCTGATACCTGCTCCTCCATAAGCTTTTGGCTTACAAATCCTTTCCCATGCAACCAAGGGAATTCTATCTTCTTCCTTTGCACCACACCATGAGAATTTCCTCATTTTTTATTCTATAATCTTAACTTACTTGTTTAGGAATATCCATGAACATCATAGAATATACTAGCATTTTTTAAATAACAATTTGTAGCATCAGAATTCTCCTAGCAGATGATAACCATCTGCTCTTCCATCCATCCATCTTCTTTAGGCATTTCTTTGTTAGGTCCTTCCAGAATTCTGCTTTATTTCTTCCTTTGAATAGGGGGATGCCTAGATATCTACCAAGTAAGAGACCTATTTTCATGCCTAAGATTCTGTTGATTCGGGTTTGTATATGAAGAGGGGTGTTAAAGAAAAAAACCTCAGATTTTCTCCAATTAATCATCTGCCCTGAAACTTTCCCATACAAATCTAGAGTATCTTTTATCACTCAAGCCTCCTGTTCAGAGGCTACCCCACCTAAGAAGGTGTCATCAACAAATTGTATATGTGATATAGACTCCACTCCTTCTGTGATTTGAATGCCCTTCCAAGTGCCATTTTCCCTCTTAAGAGTGATTAATCTTCCCAGGACCTCCACCATTATAATGAAGAGGAATGGGGAGAGAGGGTCTCTTTGCCTTATGCCTTTTTCTTGTTTAAAAAAACCTTATGGGCTTCCATTTATTAGCACTACGAATCTAGGGGTTTCTATGCAACTTTGGACCCATCTAATCCAATCTTTCTCGAACCCAAAACTGCTCAACACCTCCAATAAAAAAATTATGTCAACCTCATCATAGGCTTTTTTAATATCCAGTTTTACCATCATATTCTAACTTTTTGATGACCTGATTGAGTGGATTGCCTCATGCGCAATCACCATCCCTTCAAAGATTGATCATCCCAGGGAGAAACCACTTTGTTCTTCAGAGATAACCTTGTTTAAGACATCTTTAAGTCTGTTTGCAATAATTTTGTAGACAGTATTGCACAAAGCAATTGGTCTAAAGTCTTCAAAGTTCTTCTGTGGTTCACGTTTTGGAATTAAATGAATAAATGTCTTGTTAAAATACTTTAAAATAAAGCCCCTACTCTTGATTCCTCCACCACCTCCCATAACTCCTTACCAAAGATATGCCATAGCTTTTGAAAGAACATTGTTGGAAATCCATCAGGTCCTGGGGCCTTATCTCCTCCTAACCCCATCAATACTTTTTTTACTTCCTCCATAGAAACAGGGGTAAGTAGATTTTTGTTTTGTTCCTCTGTCACCACAGTAGGGATAACATCCAAGGCCCGATCGGTCAGGTGGCTATCTCTATTTCCTTCTACTTTCTTTTTTGAAAAGAAGGCCACCGCTTCTTCATTGATCAAGGCACTGTCCTACACCTCAATGTCTTGATCATTTTGGATTCTAAAGATCTTGTTGTAATCTCTCCGTTGTTTGAGAGAGTTGTGGAAAATTTTTGTATTAAGGTCTCCCTCCTTAAGCCATGTCTGTCTAGATTTTTGCCTCCAGAATATTTCTTCCTTCTTCAAGCAATCTTCTAGTTCATGTTGTAATCTCTTTTCTTCCTGAAAGTCAGCCTCCTCCATTCCTTTCTCAATAACTCTCAAGCTTAAAGCTGTTAGTTTTGCCTCCACTTTATGTTTTTCAGCAAAAATGTTTTTAAAATATGTTATATTCCAGATCTTCAGCGTATCTTTAAGAAATTGTAGTTTTTTTGAAAAAAAATGAAAGCTTTGTTATCTGGTCTCCCTGAAGCTTGTGACCACCATTCTTCAATTAAATCACTAAAACCTTTGGATGTAAACCACATTGCCTCAAATTTGAAAGGGCATCTGTTCGGGGTAGCCTCATGTTGAATTCTCAGACATATTGCAAAGTGATCAAAGCCTTGGAAAGGGAGAATCTCTGCATCACAGGACCAATCAGTGTCTACCCAATTCCCACCTATAAAGAAACAGTCAACTTCTCTGCAATGTTTAAGAAGCCTTATCTTCTGTTTGTCCAAGTGAAGTCTCTTTTCTTGAATGAAATTTATAATAAACCACAACCAGTGACAAAGGAGTTGAAGTCCCTTTGGCTCTCGCTACTCCACCCTTTGCCACCTCTTTTATCCTTAGGGGTTAGGATAGCATTAAAATCGCCACCTAAATCTACCACTTCATCCCCTAAATTCTCCAAGATTCTTGTTAGAGTGTTCCATAGAATCTTTTTTTGTGTCCTATTATTAGGGCCATAAATGTTAAAAAAGGAAATGAAATAATGCAAATGTTTCACATGCACTCTAAGCCATTACCAATATCGATTAGTTTGATGAATAGTAATCTCTCGCATCCCCGCATTCTAGAGAACACCTAAGCCTCCAGAAGCACCATGTGCTCCCACAAGCTCAAAATTCCATCTACCAAACTTCCTCCTAAACAACTCACTATCCTCAATTTTTATTTTAGTCTCATGTAGCAACACCAGGTCCGGTTTCGTTTGATCAAGACATCTCTTTATCAAACGAATCTTGTCAGGGGCATTACAGCCCCTGACAATCCACGATAAGGTTTTCATGGCTGCTGGGAAAAGGCATATCCATTTCCCGATCTTAAAAGTTTGGTTTGGTCGACAACATTTCCTGCAATTTCCAACCTCACCCTCGTAGATTTAGCCCCTCTTTTCTATTTCTTCCCCGTGTTTGGTTTTTTGCGAGTAGTTGCAGTTTGCACAATTGATCTTTTCTCTATGTCTCCCATGCTTTCAAAGTGGCCCAAGTCATTTACATCATTTTCTCCATTCCGTCCCTCAAACTCTAACTCCCATTCTTCTAAAACATCTTCATTTTCCTTTTCCTCTTCTAAGGATTTGCTCAAGTTCCTTATCGGTGAAATCTCAATGTCTTTGAAATCCTCCTGCTTATTTCTAGTAGCTGAGCTAGGACCAAATTTTCCTGATACTTGCTCTGAAAATCTGTCCTCTGCTAAGTCTGGTTGGATATTGATTTGTCCATCTATCAATTCCTCCGAGAGAGGGTTTCCCAGTTTAAAAGTGTATATATTGCCATCCATCCCAGAATTAGGTTTGTTGCTTCTATACTTGTATATATTGCCATCCATCCCAGAATTAGGTTTGTTGCTTCTATACATACTCTTTCCACTACATTTTTTCGAAGTCATTTGAGGCTCCTCCATTGTATCAGGGACAATAGTCGGCATCTGTCCTTTCTCTAGGGCCTCTTGTGAATCATTGAGATTCTCGAGAGAGAAGGGGGTCTCTTTAACCATTTGAGTTGAGACTGGGCTATGTGGGCTCTCCATTTGTAAGTTTGACTCCACAGGGATATATCCCATGACAGTATCATGTATTTCTTTTCCTCTAGGTATTCCCTGAGAAGTTCTCTCTGATTCCACCCTGTTCATAATCATCTCCTCCTCATAATGTATACACCAAGATGGAGTTCAGATTCGTTGCTCCTCTATCTCCTTGATCCAACCCAAATTTCAATTGATATCAAGCCCCTTATTTTTTTGTTGGCCCTTCTCCCCTTCAGATTTGTTTTCTGCACATATAGCTTCAATTTTTAGCCTCCATTCCCCATGAAATGATCCTAAAACCACATAGTCAGGAATTTGATAGCAATCCTGTGTTTTCACTAAGATCTTGGTATAGGAGTAAAAGTCATTGGCATCCACCTTTTCCTCTCCACTTATGAAATTTCCTATTACTGTAAGAGTAGCCTCATCCTTGTACTCCCATGATAGGTTTTTAAGCTTCAACAATATTTCTACCTCTTTAACCTTTTCTACCTCCGGATTGAAGTTGGGTTTCCAATCACAGATATAAAAACCTTTGTTGTCCATCATATATGGGTCTCCATTAAGGACCCATTCTTTATCCACCTTTGTAGGCTGAGAATCAATAGGAATTCATTAGCTAGGGTTTTGATCTCAAAATGATCCCCCCAATGTTTAAGCATCCAACGTTGTATTTTTCCAATGGATGGCCAAGACCCCAACCATTTCATAAAGAAAGCTCTATCCTATAAGCGACTAACGAACTCTTTCCAATGTTCATTGTCAATCAAAAGAGAGGAGGCTCTTACAAATTTAGGGTTACCTACCTCTATGTTAAGCCTGTTATTGTCAGTCGGAGTATTCAGGATGTTTGAATCTAGCTTATTATCCTTTGCGCGCCAAAACTTGTTCTCAATCTATTTGAAATTGAAGGTTTGAGGAGTTACCTTAAACTTTCTCGTGTGCCTCAAGGAGACTCCAATATTCTCCCTTCTCCCACCATCCCGACTATTTCCATGCATCCTAGGTCTGTTGTGATGTTGAAAACCATGATTAGCGCTACTAGGGAGCTTTGTTTCTGTGTTAAAACATTGCATCTTGAAGTGATTAAAGGGCCATCTCCCTTTATTTTGATCATCACTCCGCAGGGGTCCTATCGTTCTACTATTCCACTGTGTTTTCCTACGCGCCTCTGCCGATGGACCCCATGATTGGTAAGACCGCCAGGGCCGCGGTCGGCCATTGTAGTCTTTGTAGCCGTTGAGCTCCATAAGAGAACAAGAAGAGTTGGAAGCACTTGAAATTGTTATGAATGCTAATGAGTTAATAGTTTGGATATGTTGAAGTTTGAGGAAGAAACTATATAACCATATAAATCATTAGCCATATAAGAGTAAACAAATGCTTTGGGGAATGTGCCTCTTATACGGCTGGCAATTTATACAGTTACATAGCCAGTTCCAAAGTTTGATGCACATAAATATTTTTTGAGGATGACAATGAATATGGATATGTGTATTGTTGATATCTAATACTAAATGATGACTCATTTCTATCAAGAAGCGATGCTCTTGTAAGTGAATGATAATTGATTTGTTTTAATAAAAAAAGAAATATTTTAAGATAATATCTTTCCATACACAATTTTAGACACACAAATTCATTTTTTTGAAATACACACTAATGAATAATAATTTTATCTATAAATTGTCAACCTTAAAAAAATTTCTTTGAATTCTAGACATTGAAGTCATGCTCATAATTATATCTAAAAGACTAATTATATCTCCAATCTCATGGGCATAACAAAATTATATTTACAATCCAACTTAAGTATTTTGAAATTTGATTTTATTTATTTATTAAAATGACATTGAAAATTGAGATCATTGACATTGACAATTAAAAATTGTTATTAAAGGAGTGAGTTTATTTTGAAATTGGATATATGCAAATTTCATTATCACAACATTTTTACATAGTCAGATAAACACTATGATGCTCAAGAGGACCATTAAGAACCAACTATACACATATTGAAGTATAACAATTTCTTAAATCAAAGTTAGGTCTTTTTTTATTTAATAAGAATAAAAGAGAGTTAAGTCATAGTAATGAATGCTAATGAGTTAATAGTTGGCTATGTTGAAGTTTGATGCAACTATAGATGATTTTTCAGGATGGTCCAATGAATATGGAATTGCCTATAGTTGACATCTAATACTAAATGATGACCCATTCCTATCAAGAGGGGATCCTCTTGTAAGTGAATGATAATTGATTAGTTTTAATCATGAAAAATATTTAAACATGATACCTATTCATACACAATTTTAGGCACACAATTTCATAATAATTCTATCTATAAATTATCAACCTTAAAAAATAAATTGAACTATAGATATTGAAGACATGTCCATAATTATATGTAAAAGATGTAATTATATCTCTAATCCCATTCTCACGACAATTTTTTTTAACTTTCCAACATAAGTATTTTAAATTTTGATATTAGAATGACATTGACAATTAAAATCATTGACTTGACCATAAAAGCAAAATTATAGAATCATTTACAAACCAACAAAAAACTTTAAAAAGGGGAAAATGAGAAAAGTAAAAGAATCGTGCACTTTTTTTTTTAATCATAGAACCATGCACTTTTTCAATTGCATTCAATTAATAAATTAATTAATATATTTAGAATTTAAATTGATTAAACAATTTTAAATATAGAATAATTTAATTGCATTTAATTAATAAATGAATAAGAGTATTTAACTTTTAAATTGATTAAACAATTTTAAATAGAGAATAATAATGATAATTAAAATAGTCAAAGAAGTTAGTGTTTATATTGAAATTGGATTCATGTAGATTCTCACTATCATAATATTGCAAGAGAGTCAAGAAAGCACTACAATGCTTAAGCGCGCCATTAAGGACCAACTATACACATGTTGAAGTATAAAAAAACTTAAACCCAAGTCAGGTCCTTAGTTGGATTTGATAAGAATAAGAGATAGGTAAGTGGTAGTAATGACTACTAATGAGTTAATAGCTGGCCATGTCGTAGTTTGAGGAAGAATAATGTAGCCTTATAAATCGTCAGCCATATAAGAGTAAAGAAACACCCTGAGGAATGTGCCTCATATATGGCTGATGATTTATATGGTTGCATAACCAGTTTCAAAGTTTGATGCAAGTATAAATATTTTTTGAGTATGACAATGAATATGGATTTGTCTATTGTTGATATCTAATACTGAATGATGACTCGTTCATATGAGAAGTGATGTTATTGTAAGTGAATGATAATTGATTTATTTTAATCATGGAAAATAGTTTATGATGATATCTTTTCATACACTAATTTAGACACACAAATTTATTTTTCAAAATACCTATTAATGAATAATAGTGCTATATATAAATTATTAACCTCACAAGACAAAAATTTGATTTCTAAATATTGAATTCGTGCTCATAATTATATCTAGAAGACTAATTATATCTCCAATCTCGTCCACACATAAAAATTATATTTACACTCCAACTTAAGTATTTTGAACTTTAATTTTTTTGTTATTAAAATGGCATTGGAAATTGAGATCATTGACATTGACAAATATTGGACATTGTTTTTTATTAGATAAACGGGGAGAGGGCCCTAATCCCATCACATAAGATGAGAAGACTTAAACCATTAGATCAAAATAGAAAAATAGTGAAGGGACCCCCAACATTGCAACCAACAAAAAATAGACAATTAACAACAACCCATACTGACCAGGAAAAACTCGAAGCCCACTACCAAAAACCATAACTACCATAATAATAACCATCAACCATAATAACCAAAAGGTAACCTTCACAATATTTAAATTGTCCATAATAGTAAAAGTTATCATAATCCTACGAAGCAACTTAAACAATCTAGCCAACATAACATAGTTTTTGATAAAAGTCTTAAAAACCCCATCCCGAGGCATCAAACGCAACATAAAAAACAAAACAACCATCTTTCACTATATAATGCCTCAATGAGGCTCCATTCCTTCTCTATCTTTTGCAGCTTCATTGACCACGCATCCAAATTGCCTTTCTGAGTGCTATTTTTCGCAGTGTCCATCCTGCCACCTATCCTCTTGAGTTGTTTTTTGATTTTATATTTTCCTGTGGTAAACCTGTAATAGCCCCGTTCATAATGCCATTTATAATATTAACCAGGGAGGCAAGCAACTTGTTAATGACAACACATTTTTCATTAACCATCTTCTCCAGATGGTTTATCATTTCCACAATCTCATGCAAGGGTTTGTCCTCTTTTATATTTTCTTTCTCTAGAAATACATGATTCTCCATAACATCTTCTTCTTCAATGGAAATCTCAACCTCTTCGCCAATCTTCATTTCCTTATCCATGTCACCCTCATCTTCACCAAAGGTAGATTCCTTGTCCTCCTAGACCTCCTCACCCTCATAACAATCATCATTGATGTCTTTTTCTTCCTCGAAGTTACCCTAGGAGGAGATGATATCTTCCTCCTCCATTATAAAGTTTTTATCTTAAGAGGGAGGTTTCTCAAGGGCTTTATCCAGTCTTGCGAGCCTTATTCTACCAAACCCTGAACTCTTCTCTTCAATTTTAATCCTCTTTGCCTTTTGATTCTTATCTTCCTAAACATCCTCCAAGATAGTTATTGTAACAACTTTATTGGTTAAGGGTTCATTTCGCGTTTTCTTGGAGGGGCTCAGAAGATCCAAAGGGATTTTACTCTTCTCAATAGTAATCATTAGAAGATCATTGATATGGTTCAGGTAAGTAGAAAAATCTTATGATTATTTATAGAGGAAACAAGGGTAATATTAGGTGAATTTCCCAAAGCGAGCCTTCTCTGGGAGAAATTTAGAGCTTGGGGAGGAGGGGAAGGGCCATGAGCCCGAGGAGGAGGCAAGGGGGTTCTAGCACGAGGCTCCATCATAATAGGGTTACTGTGGGATCTATGTCAAGGACATACCTATAAAGGGCCAAAATCATCCCTTAGTGAAGCAGGGGAGAAGCTCCACTTTATATACTCTATTGTAGAGAAGAGAACAAAAAAAAAGAATATTGTTTTTTTTTCTCTATGTCTAACATGGTTAAGCAGAGGAAATTGATAGCCACGCACAACCACATACACACCCTCCAAGGTAAAGTACCACAATATATGAAGGCTAACTAGAGCATAAGGAGGGGGAGGTGATGTCGTCAAGGTCTAGAGAGATCTCAAAAGAGATGTCTAGACTTGCAACCAAACAACAATCACAGCGAAAACAACAACACAACAAGATATAACCAATATCAACTTATATTATTATCAAAAACTGATTACATGCAACATGCCAAGCTGTAAGGCCTTCTCGGTTACAACCAATTACACCAAAAAACACAACATGTCTCACAGGATCAACGCCTTCCAAGATAGCCCAGATATGTGACACACAACGATCCGGTAGGAGCACCAAGATAGATCTGAACTTTAGCTCGCAAGCCACCAAGAAATATTCTTGTTTCCTAAGCCAACACTTAGCTACCATCCCTTAAAGCTATTTTCCCTCTCCCTTTTATACAACATAGCCACAAGTCAACTTTACAATAAAACAACTCAATAAACATCAGTCAGCTTGCAATAATTATTAAATCCACTTAGGAGAAAGAACCAATCGTGATTTAGGTCCTCACACCTCCAACAGTCGATCCAAATCATGAGGAACACGACCCAAATTAAATGCACTTCTCGACCAGCCCAAACAGTCCAAGTAAACCCGTGAGTGAACTAGAAAACCAAAAGCTAAGCCACTCAGTGAGAGGCACTACCGAGAAGAACACCACCGAGTAGAGCACCACCGAGCATAACACCACTGAGAAGAGCGCCACTGAGCCTAGTCACCAAGTCCATCGGTGAATCAACACACCTTCCAATAGAGAACTACCCCCAAATGACCAAGAATCTCGGGTCTCCAACTGGGCTTGCTACCGAAAGCCAAAACCAAACTCTAACATATTTTGGTGATACAGGATTGCCAACTAAATAAGGATGCTCCTGCATCAGACACCCCAGGTGGAAAAAGATGTTCTCAGTAGCTCAACAAACATATTTTGGGATTCAATGCATAGATCCTAAACTAGTTCTTGATATACATGTTCTTTGAGTCCTCAACGGATACACTCTAATTGCCTTGGTTCTTCTTCTGTGAATCCTTTCCTGCAACCATAAATAAATTCTTTCTCTAACAAGGTTCCACCACCTTATAACCATGTAATTCTCTCTAAATCAATAAGTTTTCTCCCTCCACCTCAAGTTCATTCAGTACATCTTCATTCACCACAACATTTTGGTGATTATCGTCTATCTTGTTTGCATGGGGACATTCATATGATCGATGTCCTTCTTCTCCACAGTTATGACAAGTGCCTATGAATCCACTTCTACTTGTCCTTCTCCTTGGTTCAACAAGTTTCGGTCCATCCTTAACTATCAGTTTATCCTTTACCAACTGATCTTGCTTCTCTTTCCCTCAAGGGTTACCATGATGTCTTCTCTTCATCTTATCTTTCACCTTCAGGGCATACTAGTAAGCATCCTCAACTGAGCCAATCTTCAACATACCAATATCATCATGGATATTGAATCTCAGACCATTAATATACCTAGCCACATTTTCCTTAGAAATTTCTCTATGTCCAGACCAAATAGTCAATTTTTAGAACTCCTCGGTATAGTCTTCCACAGTCATCTCCTTCTGCTTTAGGTTTTGTAACTTCTTGAACAACTCAAGTTCATAGTTGGCAGGAATGAACTTATCCTTTGCTTTTACCACAATCAACCTCCACCGGTTGATCTTCCCCTCGCCTTCTCCTCTATCTCTCTGCAATTATTTCCACCATAAAGAAGCATGTCCCTTTAACTTAGTTTGTGGCTAACATCATTCTAAGAGGATCTCTAATGTCTTCTATCTCAAAGTAGTTTCTAACTCACTAATCCAATCAATTAGATCCTCGGGTCTCAATGTACCTAACAAATTGGAAATCTCCATCTGGTAACTTGTACTCAATCGATCACTAGACCTCTTCAACTGATTACTTCTATCTTCCCCAGATCTCTCCATCTGATTAGTTTTTTTATCTTCGCTAGATCCAGCAGCCACAAAGTCTTCAATATCTTCTTCATAAACATCATTTGTTCCAAGGTTCCTCGATAAACCAACTATGGCTCTCATAATTTTGGTGACTAGCTCAATCTTTATTGTCGCCATCTCATATCTGATATCTGATCTAACCTTTTCTGTCATCCTTGTCTCTATCGCATCAGCAAGATCTTCGACCTCCCTAGGGCCCAATCTCCTTGGAGGTATTTTCCAAGATCTTTGAAAACCCTCTGCAACAAATCCCAATCGACCACCTTGTGACAACCTCTGAACTATCTGCAAGTCAAATCGCAGCCTGCTACCTCACACAAACAATCAAACAGGTTTCACAGGTCTAGGAACACATATCTGCAACATGGATCTTTGGAGGAAACACAACCTTCACACAGACCAACCACATCAACTTTGCTCTGATACCACCTGATGCAGTCAAGGTCCGGAGAGATCTTAGAAGAGATGTCCAGAATTGCATCCAAACAACAACCACAAAATAAACAACAACACAACAAGATATAACCAATATCAACTTATATTATTATCAGAAATATATTAAATGCAACATGCCAAGTTGTAATGCCTTCTCGGTTATGACCAATTACACTAGCAAACACAACATGTCTCGCAGGATCAACAACTTCCAATATAGCCCAGATTTGTGAAACACAACAATCCGGTAGCAGCACCAAGATAGATATGAACTTGAGCTCGCAAACCACCAAGCGATCTTCTTGTGTCCTAAGCCAACACTTAGCTACCAGCCCTTCAAGCTATCTTTCCCTCCCCCTTTTATACAACATAGCCACAAGTCGACTTTATAATAAAATAGCTCAATAAATATCACTCAGCTTTAAGATCACAAAACCCAATGTGTTATCCATAAGCCGGCTTGCAACAATCATTAAATCCACCTAGGAGAAAGAACCAATCCATATTTAGGTCCTCTCACCTCCAACGATCGATCCAAATTACAAGGAATGTGACCCAAATTAAATGCACTTGTCAGCCAACCCAAACAATCAAAATAACCTCACTGGTGAACTAGAACATCAAAAGCCAAGCCACTCGGTGAGAGGCACTGCCGAGAAGAACAGCACTTACTAAAGCACCATCAAGCAGAACACCATGGAGAAGAGCACCACCTAGCAGAGCACCACTCAGCCCAGTCACTGAGTCCATTGATGAAGCAACACACCTTCTAACCGAGAACTACCCCTAAATGAACAAGAATCTCAGGTCTCCAACCGAGCTTGCTATTGAAAGCCAAAACCAAACTCTAACATATTTTGGTGATACAGGATTGCCAACTACCCAAGGATGCTCATGCATTGGGAGGTCTAACCTGTTATAGCCATTCTAAAACCTTTTGAGCTGCTCACCATTCTCCAAATTTTTTTTTATGAAGCTTTGATAATTACCAAAGCTTTTATTGGCCACCCTCATTCTAGTAATCTCTATCCTAGTTGTGTGTTATATCATTTGAGGCGAGACCACAAACTCCAGAATCCCCACCTTCACCTTGCCACCCAACTATGAATTGGTAACCTTCAAGGTAAGGGTTTCATTGCATCCCTTCATGGCATAAAAATTTCTGAATTTATTCCATGTAATCATTTCCATAACCTTCATTCTCCTTTTTTCGGTCCTCTTCATAATCATAGTCAACATCATTTTAGTGCTCTACATTGATCTCATTTGTTTTTTAATGTTTTGCGGGACATTGTTCATGTTCTAACGATTCCAAGTATGAGAATCATTACCTAAATAGTCTTATACAAGATTTCCTTTCCGATATATGTGTTGAGCTCCGTAATGAGATAAGCTTTCAAGAGAGTTAAGGAAGTCTCTTAGCAAAGATCTATTCTCCCATGGTCCTTGAATCGCCTCCTTCATAATATAACGACCAATTTCGAGTCCTCCTCAACCTGAGGTCTGGAAACACCAAGTTCCTTATGCATTTTAATACCTCTCTAAATAGCAACAACAACTGCATAGTTATTAGATTTAACTCCGAGAGCTTTAGTAGAATAGACAACGAGTCTTCCATTATGGTCCCTTGGAACAACCTCTACAACAATCTGCCACAGATTTCCTTTTGAGCATCCATTGAAATTACACTTGATCCATCATTGATTCAGAGGTTTCAACTCTGTATTCAACCTATTATACTTGTTAGTTCATTTTACCTTTTTAAGATCTTGAATTAGGCCAAAATTTTGCTTTGTTCTTAGTTCCCGAAGATTGGGGATGTCCTTTAAATCATCGAAAGATGCAACACTGGTATTCTTAGATATATGGTTCTTTATAGTAAAAAAGACTTCATTGCTAGATTTAGAGGTTTCCCTAAAGATCCTATTATTGTGTTCCTTCCACAACCCCTAAACAAGCATTAGGGGTATTTATATCCAAAGTTCCTTAATATTAGTATGGTTGTAGGGGCTCCTATTCTAATAATCAATAAGTTAATTTAGAGAATTACACATAACCCATTTCATAAGGATTAGGGGCATTATCAATGACCAAATCTCCCTGGAAAAAGAGTAGTGGAAGAATAGGTGATCAACACTCTCGGTGTTATTATAACAAAGTGCATCTATCGACTATTTGAAACCCTTTTTTAGAAAGGTTATCAAGAGTGAGGATTTTTTTTGTGAGAAACTAACTTCCAGAAGTAGTTAACTTTAGGAATCAACTTCATTAGCCACACTTTTCTCCATTCTAAAATTTGTTGTCTAGAAGGAGTCTGCATGAGGGAATAAGAAAATTTGATAGATAACTCATCTGAGGGGTTTGGATACCCCACCCATTCATATTGTTTATCCTGTTGCAAAAAAAGAACATTCACCTAGATTGTTCATTAAATTATTTATGCTTATATTCCAATTAGGCTACCAATTGTTCCTTATATGCCTATTTCTTGTAAGTAGATCCTTGATAGTAGCCCAGTTTGGGTAACTATTATCCCATTAGATAATCATAAAGTTTCATTCCAACAAGAAGGCAACATGCTTCTTGTACATGTTCATTTAAGAAAGCCAAAGAGATAAGGGAAACACCTTTCCAAACCTCTTTCCAAGAGAAGGTATCTTTTCCATTCCCTATCACTTTACCAACTCCCCTCCTTAAAAGATCTCTTCATTTCAGAAGGTTGTTCCATACAAAAGAGTCATTCAGAAGACCCTCCTCATAGAGGAAGGATATAATGTATCTTTTCCCCTGAGATACTTAGCCTTTAATATATGCCCTTAATCTTTAGAGCCCTATAGGAGTTGCCAATCAATCTTTGAAAGAAAGGCCTTATTGAAAGATTTGATCCTGGTTATGCTCAAACCTCCTTGTGACTTTGGGGATCAAACATTATCCTAATTAACTAAGGAGATTTTTGCCTTGTCTTCTATCCCAACCCAAAGAAATTTTCTTTGCACGTGTTCTATCTGATTCACAACATAAGTTGGGGTTTTAAATAGAGATAGATAATAAAAGGGATATTCTGATGGGAAGCCTTAAGAAGTTTAACTTTACCTACTTGGTTAAGCATTTTTCCTTTCTAGCCTGCTAATTTCTTATGAAATATTTCAACCAAACTATTCCAGAAGGTATTACTGGGGGACTTAGATATTAAAGGAAGGCCAATATATAAAGCAAGGATATCCGCTCTTTGACAACCAATAAAATTCATCACTTTATAAATCAATCTGTCATATGAATTGAAGAAGTTAATCTTGCTTTTATCGTAGTTTATAAGTTGACCTGAAGCAATGACATAATCATCTAACAAAGCTTTCTCTTTCCTATATTCTACAATAGAGGCTTCTCCAAAAAATATATTGTCATCAACAAATTGTTGATGAGATTCAACTGATAAGGAAGAAGCATCCTTGACCCCTTTAATGAGACCATTATTGAACAATCTTGTACAATTCCTACCCAAAGCTTAAAAAACCAAAATGAATAGATAAGGTGAGAGAGGGTCAGCTTGTCTAAGACCTCTACCACATGAAAAATACCCTTTGGGAGAACCATTCACTGAAACAGAGCAAGAGGGAACAATATAGCAAGCTTCCAACATCTTGAGAATTTTTCCTGTAGACCCAAACCTTTTTAACACTTTAGATAAGAAAAGCCAATAAAAATTGCCATAAGCTTTTGAATTATCTATTTTTAGCACCATACCTCGCTTTTTGCTAGCTTCCATCGAGTGAATGATTTCATGAGTTGTGAGAACAAAATTGACTATATGCTTCCACTCGAAAAAGTATTTCTAATTTTGAGAAAATAATTTATCTAGGACCAATTTAAGTTTGAAGATCACCAATTTAGACATAATTTTATATATTATGTTGCAAAGGTTGCTTGTGTGAAAGTTCTGCATTGAGGAAGCATCTTCTTTCTTGGGAATTAAAGCTATACAAGTGGCATTAATTTTATTTGAGATCCTTCTTGACCTAAAGAAGTCTCTTTCCATCTTAAAATCATCATCCTCCACAAGATACAATGATCTTAAAAAAAACGCTTCGGGAAAGTCATTTTCACTAGAAGCTTTGAAGGCTCCTAAAGAGAAAACAACCTTCTTCATTTCTTCTAAAGTCACTAGTTTAAGAATATCTTTCAAGTTTGATTCAACAATTAAACTTGGGATCACTTGTAAAACTTGATCAATTTTCTCACTATCCAAGTTAATTTTTTGATGAATGTGAGAGAAGAACGAAACAACTTCACCATCCAGCTCTTCATCTTTACTGAGAATAGTGTCATCCTCTCTAACTATTCTTATTGTTTCTATCCCTATGTTTTATGGAAGACTGATGGAAGAATTTAATGTTCTCATAACATTCCTGCAACCATTGAATTTGAGACTTTTGTTTCCAAAAGACCTTCTCCTCTTTTATAAGCTTAAACCATTCATATCTTAGATCTTTTTCTTTCAGGGAGATATGATTATCAATAGGACCTTGTTCCATTTTATCCTGGATATCTTTGAATTCAAGAGAGAGGGATTTCTTTACTTGAAAGATGTTTCCAAAATTAATATTATTCCAACCTTTGACCATTTTTGTAACTTTCTTCAATTTCTCAGTTAGAATAAACATAGGGATGCCATTGAATGGGGTATTCCACCAATATTTAACAAGCATTTTAAAGCCAGGGTGATAAAATGACATTATTTCATATCAGAAGGTAAAAGGACTTTTGGTAGCATTTTTCTCTGAGTTGAGAAGCAAGACATTGCGATCAAACCTAGTTCTAGGAAGCATAATTAGAGAGAACTTTGAGAGAATGTTACAATTGATACTTATAAAAAATATGTCCAGTTTGACCTCAACACCCTAACACCTAATTATCCAGGTGAACTTTGGTCCTCTTAAATCTAAATCAATTAATCTAGCCGCAGAAAAGAAGTCAACCTGATCAAACATATTATCCGAGAAATCTTCTTGACCCCCTTATTTTTCTGAAGGGTAAAGGGGAGAGTTGAAATCACCACCAATAATTTAGAAATCCTAATTGTTTTTTGTAATACTATCTACTAATTCATTCCATAGCTCTACCCTCCCTATTCTGGTACTAGGAGCATAAATGTTCACTAGGTTCCATCTTTTAGAAGAGTTAGTGTCCTCCATTTGGAGAATAATACTGTAACATATAAAAATGTAACATTTGAAATCTACGGGGGAAAGATAAGATATTCCTCTTCCATCCCAAGATGCACAAAGGAAAAATCCAAATTGATCAACCCAAAAAGGATCAATACACAAATGAATCAATCATTTGGAAATGAGAGCAAAGAGGAAAGTCTTAAATTCCCCATTTTTATGGAAATGAATGAATGTGTGATAGATTTAGAATGATTAAGGATATGAACTGAAATGGATAGGAGAAATGCACTAACCTTGAAATATTGTAGATCAAAGAACGCTATTTTATGGGGTCTGTGCTTTGTTTTTGGAAAAAATGAAGTATGATCCGGAAAGGGAACGCAAAGACGAACAAAACCCAGAAATCATTTTCCGACCCGACACCGTCTTATGAAAAAGGTCGACCTTGACCCACAAATGTCACCCTTGACCCAATAATCTCGACCCTAACCTGCATAGGTCTGACAGAAAATTTGTTCGCGGATCTCGATAGTTCGCTGAAAAGGGTATCCATATCTGAGTTCAAATCAACAGTCCTGCACCTGTACCTATAAGAAAAAGAGATTTGTTTGTTTGGGGGGGGAGGGGTTTGCCTTGGTCAAACCCCGGTTTTGGAATTGACCTCAAATATATAATTGAAATTGCAGAAGTAAACAAAGTAAATGCATAAATTCACCTTGCTTGTAAAAGTCCTTGTGGAGGATTCGAATTCTTGAATCCACAAGTATGTATGCACCAATGGATCTAGAATTTAGAATGTAGGATGTCTTCAATCAATTGCTTGTAGATCTCCAACACCAAATCTTGAATGGGTTTTTGAGTATGAAGAGGCTTGGAAGAAGATGGATGGAGAGATCACCAAAAAGGGCACTATGTATCTTGAATCCTTCAATGGCCTCACATGGATCTCTTTGATGAATTGGATGCTTCAATGCTTGATGATGGATGAATCCTTGCTTCAAATCTTGCTTGATTGCTTTCTTGAACTTCACTTGATAATGCTTAGGCTTCAATAGAGGACTTAGTTTCTCAATATCACTTAGAGAAAATGAGAGGAGAAAGCTTCATTTTATATGAAATTAGGGCACAATATTCTAAGGAGGCTGACATAGGAGAATTAAATTCCCATTAAATCCTTTACCCCTAGGAGAGGACCTATGTTAAATATAATTTAGGAATCATCGCTTCAGAACCTGAAACAGCCGACCTGGAAGCGGGAATTAACTTTTTGCAAAGACCGACATCCAAGAACTGTGGGACCCTGAGATTTGAACCCTGGGTCAAGGTCGAGGTCAACCTTGACCTAGGTCAGGGTCGAGGTCGACATAGACCCAAAAGGTCAACCCTGACCCTGAGGTCAAAGATCTCAGATCTGCAGTCCAGGATGCAAAAATCAGGATGGAAAGAAGTGGAAGTAGGGGCAGAACAGGGGGGAAGCCATGTCCAGATCAAGAACCCAATCAAGGTGCTTGATATGACCCCAAACCACTTACTCGGAAGGCTAAACTAGTCTACCATGGAAGTGCTTCTATTTTTCGACTATACAAATACTATATCTATTAACTAACATAAGATGTCCATTAAGAAGCAAATGGTTCCAAAAGATAGCAAGACCCCCAGAGTCCCCTTCTGAATTACAAGCCACAAAATGGGTCTGGTGCCAACTATTCTTTACTATTTTAACAAAAACTTATTTGTCATTTTAGTTTCTTGGATTAACACAATATCAACTCTATTTTCAATGAGACAATACTTCAGAAGATGTTGTTGTTAGAGTAAAAGGGTATTTTCACTTATTATTTAAATAATTATTGATTTAATTATTAAGACACCTTATTCACTTGTTATTAAATTATTATTGATTTAATTATTAAGTCACCTTTTCATCTCTAGTTTACTTAAGCTAAACTTTAATCATGTTATAATTAATTCTTTTATTAATTATCATGCAATCTAGGTTTCTCCACCTTTTTGTGTTTGGTCTCCATTAAAAGGATTGATCTCTTTGTATTTTGTAATCCCATTCCATTATTATTTGAATCAATTGAGGATGTTTCCTCTTTCACAGATCTATTATTTTTGGCCTCCATAGCTTTTGCTTCTCTCTTTCTATGACAGGTGTTTGCATGCAGGTGATTCTTGGGAGCTATGTGGTTGAGTTTTTCATCAACTCTAATATGGTATCAGAGCTCCAGATATCCATGCCTCTGTTGTCTTCATGAGAGATTTGGCCTCATTCTTTAGATCTGTGTTTTTCAAGAGTTTTTTGTCTCATATTTTTGTGGATTGGGGGGGAGTTATTTTTCGGAGCACTTTGGGTACAAACGAACCTCACAATTGTGTCTGGAAGGCCCAAAAACCCCTATTTTCATACAAGGCATGTCCAATTTGGACAGAGTTGAAATTTGGTTCCTCTTTTTTGCATGCATGACCTTGGCATGCTATTTGAGGCAAAAATGCCTTGGTTTTTATGCCACCTTGGTTTCCATTCTACCTCAAAATTCATGTCACCTTTTTTTTTGATTTTTTTTGCATGGCAATTTGAGTTTCTTGTTTCTCTTCTTGTTTTGGAGCAGTCTTTAGGTTTTTGCTTGTATCTTGAGCAAACGGAGGTGTTTGTGGCCAAACGGGATATCGTCGGAAAGCTAGTTATGAGCTCGATCTGATTTTCTAGGTTTGGATTTCTGATTTTTCCGTCTTGTAGCCTTTTTTTTCAGTCAAAGTCAGGGTTCTTTTTTGCATTCCAGGAATCACATCCCACTCATCCAGACTCCATTTTTTGATTTCTGCATGGCATTGAAAGGATGGTTTAGTGATCCATCTTATTTCATGGGTCTCACACCTAGATTTTTCTCTGGGTATTTTTTATTCAGATTTTTGTGTTTTTGCAATCTGGTGGATATCTTGGATGTTTCAGGTCCTGGGATCATTTTCTGTGCATGGGATGACTTCTTTTTAAATGTTCTTCATGTTTCTACAACTTTCTATCATTCATGTATATCGTAGACATCTATTTCTATAACATTTCTTTTTTGCAAATGCAGTGAGATAAAGTGGCATCTGATGCATGCTTGGGATCTTGGACTTTTTTGTGTCTGTTTGTACTCGCACTACATTATAAAGTGCCATGGGGGGTTTGTCTTACCTTTGTCAAGTGAGTGTTCCTACCACAACATTAGCCTCATGATGTGTGTCAAGAGAGTGATCCTTCCATGACACCATCCTTTATATGTGTTTGTACTTTCTATTGCACTTTCTATGTTCCTGGTTCTTCATCATGCAGTTATTCTTGGCAGCCTGATTTAGTGTACCTGTCATGCCTCTCCCTGCTCAACATTATGGAGGGGGTATCTGTTAGGGTTTGACAGAACCGGAACAATATAAGAATAAATAGTTATACGCAGAAATAATAGAAGAAAGAAACTAAACGCAGATAACACACAGATTTAACGTGGTTCACCCAAAACCTGGGCTACGTCCACCTACACAGCCGTCCAACCTTTCTTATTATCCAGCAAAAACATACACCACAATACAATGCATTATACATCTCAAACGCTTATAACATGCGTTTTAGGGCAACCTCTAAAATCGACCATTTTAGGGTTTTACAATGTCGGTCTTCTTTTTCCCGAAAAAGCAAATCTCTTTCCCGAAAAAGCACCAAAAAATTTCGGCCCTTTGGGCCGACCTCCAGTTTGGGGCTACCAAACATGGGGCCACAATATCAACATCTACTACATGATCAATCACCAAACTATCAACAGTATCTCCTATTAGTTCTAATGCTTCCTTGGCTCGATGGAGTGATATATGTATTTAGTATTTGTTCCTACGTACTAGGCAGATATAGTGGCTAGGTACCTATGCATTTTAGTGAGATGGATCATTTACCATATGGACACTTTTTCATTCATGTTTTGGAGGCATCCTTCCATCTTCGATTAATCAACTCTTCAGACTTTGTTTACAATATTCTCTACCTAATCATGTTCTATTATAGTGGAGGTTTTGGCAGTTATTCTTCGACGATGTTTGTAGCTTCATGCTTCAGAGGTGTTCTACATGTTCTTCCTTTGTTCCTATTCTTCCGGGACATTCTCTAGTTGCAGGCTTCTTCAGTCCTTCACTAGTCTTCATCTCTTTTCGGAGAGGGGTTTTTCCCAATAGGTTTTCTCCTTATTCTCCTATTTATAGAGATTTTTTGTACTTGGGTACCTGATCAGGCCTTGTTGTCGAGATCCATTTCCTGCTTTCAGTAGTTATTTATAGGGTTTTAGCTTCTCCCTAAGTTTATCTTAAGGGGGGTGTTAGAGTAAAATTGTATCTTCACTTATTAATTAAATCATTATTGATTTAATTATTAAGACACCTTATTCACTTATTAATTAAATCATTATTTATTTAATTATTAAGTCACCTTTTTATCTCTAGTTTACTTAAGCTAACCTTTAGGCATGTTATAATTAATTATTTTATTGATTATTTATGAAACCTAGGTTTCTCCACCTTTTGGTGTTTGATATCCTTTATAAGGATTGCTCTTTTTTAATTTTGTAATCTCATTCCATTATTATTTGAACCAATTGAGGATGTTTCCTCTTTCACAAATCTGTTCTTTTTGGCCTCCATAGCTTTTGCCTCTTTCTTTCTGTGACAAGTGTTTGCATGCAGGTGATTCTTGGGAGCCGTGGGGTTGAGTTTTTCATCAACTCCAATAGTTACATTTGACATGACTACTAAGCCCTCTTAAGTTCCATGAAAGAATCTTCATAAAAAGTAGGGAAAACAAAAACCAACTTCACCACCTGAGAGACTACCCAAAGGCTATCTACTTTTGTTCTTTACCCCTTAAACATTTTCCAAAGCTTTTTGTTTTCCAGTTGCAACATTTCTAACTATTTCTTTGTTTCTTGAATTTTTTTGGGAAGGTCTACCCACTTTACTATTTGCCCCTACATCTGCTTTTTTTTTTTTTTCTTCTTATGTTTGCTCACAACTCGAGTGCACTCCCCTTTAGGGCCAATTACTTTAGAAGGATAAGAAAAACCAAGAAGGGCCAGAGAATCTTTTAGAATTTTCTCTCATTGGTCTTATCAACTAACTGTTAGATTTGATAAACGCAAATCCTCCCAAGACCACCTGCATGCAAGACTGTCACAGAGAAGCAAGAAACATACAAGAAGAGAGAAGAAACAGCTATGGAGGCCAAAAAGCCAGAGACTGGAAAAACATGTTGACAGAATAAAACTTCTATTAACAATGATGAAAATATTACAATCTCCTTATGAAATGCAAAGAAGTGAATCCTTATAAAAGGAATCAC
>MU224300.1:1118679-1129996 GCA_018584345.1 Thuja plicata
ATAGACTAATAATTAAATGAATTAATTATTAGCTAAACTAAGACTACTCTAACACCCCCCCTTAAGTGTAACTTAGGGAGAAGCAAAACAACTAAACTATTGCAGAAAGCAGGAAAGATGGGTCCCGACAACAAGGCCTGATCAGGTACCCAAAACAAGAAATGAACTAGATGAAGGAAACTAAGCCTCCAATCTAGGAAAAGGTGTCCCAGAGAAAGGAACAAGAAAGAGCAAGAAGCATCTCCGAAACATGAAGCTGAAAACTCTGTCAGAAGAGACTGCTGTAACCCCCACTGAAGTGCATGACCAAGTAGAGAAGACAATGTCTGAAGAGTTGATCAATCGAACCAGGAAGCAATAGAACCAACAGGTGAACCCCCCCATAATGCTGAACTGGGAGAGGTGACAGGAACACTAAAATGCAATGCCAGAAACATCTGCAGAAGAAGAACCAGGGACACCAACAGTGCAACAGAAGTACACACACAGGATAAAGGACGGTGTCATCGACACACAGCATGGGCTAATGTCGTGGAAGGTACGCTCACTTGACAAATGTGGATGCGCCTAAAACGGCATAAGCATCATAACCCCCCCATGGCACTTTATAACAGAGTGCGAGTACAAAAACCATACAAGGTGTACAAGATCCCAGAAATGCAGAAGTAGACACTTTATCTCAGTGCATTTTCAGAAAAAGAATGCATCAGAAGGAGCATACAAGCTCAGAAGTTAGAAAGAAGAGTGAACCAGAAGTACAGTAGAAGATATCCCAGGACCTGTAAACCCAAGCAATCCACCAGAGTGCATAAAATGCCAAAATCGGAGGAGAGAAAACCTGGAGCAGAATCTGGAAAAAAAAACTTTGCAATTGCATAGTGCACTGAACCAACTTTTCGACGATATCTCGTTTGCCAAAAAGGAGTCCGGATGAGCCAGATATGACTCCCGGAAGGCAAAAATAGATATCAGACTTCAACAACAAAAAACGCTTTTGAAACAGTAGACCCAAAAATCCAAATCACCATAGTCGGAAAGAGCTCGGAAAGAGCTTTCCGACAATATAAAGAAGTCTGAAAAAGACCTCCGTATGCTCCAGATATCACAAAAAAGGCCCAGGTACCTCAAAAAACCCAAAAAGGTCAAAAATAAGCCCCAGGGGCTAAAAAATTTGGGTCCCCGGGTACATGGCGCGCGCAGGGGGCTTAACCGTGGCCCACGGTCACCCATGTGACCAGCCGCCATACAATAAAGCCCGCGGGGGCTAGCACAGAACCGCCACCGGGCGGAGCGGTGGCCGGGTGGAGGAATGCTGGCGGAGCGGCATAGCTTGGCGGGGCGGGGCCGACAGGGGAGCCGCGGTGGGCAGCGGAGCTTCGCGAAGGGCGGCGGGGCCGCTGCGGAGTTGGGGGAGCGGACCGGGGAAGCGGCGGGGGCCGCGGGCGCACAGGGTGGCGGGCCAGCCACTGACCGATGGCGGTGGAGCGCCGGTGGCCCGGCGGCGGCCCAAAATTTTTTCCACAGCGCGCATTTTTAAAATGCTTAGAAAACCTTAAAAAACAAGAGTTTTTTAATTTTTTTCTCGGTTTCTGTGCCCGTACGGCACTGGAAACCAAATTTTTTTTGTCTCGGGGTCAAGTTGTCCAAAATGGACAAACTTTATATGTATTCTGGGGTTTTTGGGCCTTCTGGACGCAACGGTAATGTCCGTTTGGGCCCAAAGTGACCAGAAACAAAGGTCCCCCTAAATCCACACAAAACCTTCTGCAAAACCTCTGAAACCCTCTGTGCTTCAACAAAACTCGAACAACGAACAACAGGAGAGCTCTGATACCATGTTAGATTTGATAAACGCAAATCCTCCCAAGACCACCTGCATGCAAGACTGTCACAGAGAAGCAAGAAACAAACAAGAAGAGAGAAGAAACAACTATGGAGGCCAAAAAGCCAGAGACTGGAAAAACATGTTGACAGAATAAAACTTCTATTAACAATGATGAAAATATTACAATCTCCTTATGAAATGCAAAGAAGTGAATCCTTATAAAAGGAATCACGAAACCCTAAAGGTGGAAACCCTAAAGAATTATAAAGCGCCTAAGTGAAACTTAAGCAAAGAGTAGATAGACTAATAATTAAATGAATTAATTATTAGCTAAACTAAGACTACTCTAACACTATCTTCAAAGCTTTCTTCTCCACATCTAGAGAGGAAAATTTCACCTTCCTCCATATCATGGAGAGAACAAATCTCAACTCGTTGTTCCCAAAACTCTGTAGGGGTTTTAAATTGAGGAACAAGGGAAAAGGAAGGGTTCAAACCAGGAGAAGGGCATACCTTATTCTCTTCCCATGGCAGTTTAGCATCACCATAGGTAGGTTTAGAGAAAACATCTTGAAGAGCACCCTTATCATGTTATGAGTCTTGAGTTGGAGGGTGTTCCCCCTTTTTATTATGATTAGAAACCACATTAGACATGTTCACATGAATAGTTAAGACCCCATTAATGAAATCAACTACCCGTTGAGAAGATTCTGAGGACTCACTTTGTTCAGTCATTTTGGTGGAGCCTTGAACATTAGCGCCTTCTTCAGACTTTATCTTCCCTGATATATGGATACGTTTTCCACTTTATGTATCTCCTTGGACCTTAACACTTTCTTTGAATGTGTTATTCCCTAATTTATGATTCAATTATCCACTTTCTGTATCCTTTTCTACTCTTTTAACTTGTGTTTCAACAGTTTGTTAATGGTTCTTTTCTTTCTTGTGTCGATGGTTCTCTTCCATCTCCTGGTGAGAGGAGTGTTGGATCTATTTTTCCACAACAACCTCATTCCTACCCATGAAAGGTTTTTTAAATGTTACACTTAAGGTGGCCAAACTTGTTACAAAAATAACAAAATAAACTAGCATTCTCATAAACAACGAATTTATTCCATCTACCAAATTTTGATCTTAGGATAATAGAGGTTGGAAGGACCTTATTCACCTCTACATTAACACATATTCTAGCAAAGATCAATCTTGATCTCTGCATGTTTACTTTATCAACTGTAAAGAGGGTACAAAATGAATCTGCTATACCCTTGAAAATATTATAATCCTAAAACTCTAAAGGAAGGCTAGGAAGACAAACCCATGTCAGAGCAACTGCCCTGAGATCTGTCGAAGGATTAAACCTGGCTTCCATTTACTCAAGGAAAGAAAATTTCTCAAACCTTTATTAAAGGCCCACATGCCCCCCGTCAAAACTTTGATGAGATCCTCATAGTTAACAAAGTTAAAAAGGAATAAACTATTAGCCATAACAGTAATGGTAACACTACCCTTAACCTTTATTAAAGAAAGTGAGTTTATTTTGAAATTGGATTCATGTGGATTTTCAATGTCAAAATATTTTAACAGAGTTAAGAAAATACTATGATGCTTAATAATACACTCAAATGAATAATAATTTTATTAATAGATGTCAACTTTAAAAAATAAAAAATTGAATTCTAAATATTGAAATCACGCTCATAATTATATCTAATGGACTTATTATATCTCCAATTTGGCTCATTCTTATCAAGAAGCAATGCAATTGCGAGTTAATGATAATTGATTTTTCTTAATCATGAAAATATTATGAAATAATCTCTTTTCACACACAATTTTAGACACACAATTTTATTTTTCAAAATACACACAAATGAATAATAATTTTATTTATAGATGACTCATTCTTATAAAGAAGCAATGCAATTGCTAGTGAATGATAATTGATTTTTCTTAATCATGAAAATATTATGAAATAATCTCATTTCACACACAATTTTAGACACACAATTTTATTTTTCAAAATACACACAAATGAATAATAACTTTATTTATAGATGACTCATTCTTATCAAGAAGCAATGCAATTGCAAGTGAATGATGATTGATTTTTCTTAATCATGAAAATATTATGAAATAATCTCTTTTCACACACAATTTTAAATGAACTCTAAATATTGAAGTCACGCTCATAATTATATCTAATTGACTAAATATATCTCCAATCCAATCCCTATAACACAATGCAATTACGATCCACCTTAAGTATTTTGAACTTTGAAAAGTTTCACACAAATGCATAATAATTTATATTTAAATGTCAACCTTAAATAATAAAAATTTGAATTCTAAATATTGAAGTCATGCTCATAATTATATATGTAAAAGACTAATTATATATCCAATCCCATCCATACAACAAACTATATTAAATTTCCAACTTAAGTATTTTGAACTTTGAAAATTTTGTTATTAAAATGACATTAAAAATTGAGATCATTGACCAGACCATAAAAGCCAAATTATAGAATCATTTTAGAAACGAAGAAAAACCCTAAAAATAAATAAAAGAAAGAAAAAAGGAGAAAAATAAAAGTACCATGCACTTTTTCCAATTGATTTGAGTTATATTCCACAGGTTATACCCCTTTATGGCAAAATTTTATTGCCACTTTTCGAATGTCCCTATTCAAACAGAAGATCTCGATTGTGGGCTCCACTTTGCAAACACAATCTCCTTGATTAAGAAGCGGACGTCATTTAGTTCTGTCAACTGACAGAACCAGAATAGTTGCTCGGTCAAATGGCATGTGGTTGTTATTACGTTGGGAAAATAACTCCGCTGTTTTTAGATTTTCCCGCCATTCTCGCAAATAGTTTTTGTTTTTTAAATTTTAATTTTTTCTTTCTATTTATTTATATTTATTTTATTTAGTTGACTTGGCGAGATTTTTCATAAAACAGCGTGAGCGATCGCTCTGGAAAATATCGCCCATTTTCGTTGACTAAGTCGCCGGCTTTGTTTTAAGCCGGCAATGTTTTTTGCCGGCGATAATAGTAAATAATTGGCTACAAATGCTTTTCTAGGGTTTTTTATATTTATATTTATTTTTTTGTTTAGCTTTTGATTTGAGCGGATTCAAGGCTTTTCGTTAATTCCGATTTAGTTTAGGGATGTGCGGAGCCATGGAATTCGCCCTGATCGCGTGTTCGAATTGGCAGACGAGAATTAATGGCGGGCAGCCTGTTGAGTTGCTTCAATTAAAACCTCTGCGGCGATTTATGTCTTTGTAATTTTGCTTTTTCCTTTATGGAAATGGTTAGTGGATTGGATTGCAGGAGATAGGTCGTTCGTTGTTATTGGTGAGCGTGATCGGAGGGCTCGGCTGTCATGGTCGTGGATCAGTTTTGTCATCTGAATGTGGCTTCTATTTGGAGAAACAACACTAGTACTAGTAATTCTAGTAATTTAAATTCGGTTAAGTACTCTGAGGAGGACGGCGTAGGGTTCAACATGAACAAGGTGATTTTGGAAGGATGGATGGTGCGGTATGGCCGGCGGAAGATCGGGAGGTCTTTTATTCACAAGCGTTATTTTGTTCTCGAATCGCGTGTTCTTCAGTATTATAAAAGAAAGCCACTTGAAAATGAGGTAATTATGTTGTTTTTTAAGGCTTAATTGTTGAGGTTTCTTGTTTGTCTGAGACAACTGGCAATATTTTGGATCTGAGAAGATGTTTTTATTATAATATTTGAAAAATATGGAGGTTTTGATTTAAATCCGAGAAATGCTTGGCTTATGTTGAAAGCTTGGCTTGTTCTTTTTTCAGAACCAAACAATTGTATCCCTGCCTGTGAGCAAAATGATTCACTTCAATTCAATATAATACAGCTTTTATGATTTTAAACCAAAATCATTTTCCCTCAATGACGAGAAATAACTCACTCTTAATCTGGATATTAGTGCGTTGTTGTTTTAAATCAAAACTATTTTTCACAAGAATGAAAATTGTCGCTTAAATTCTGCTGTGTTCTTTTTGAAACAAAAAATGCTCTCCCTGTTCAGTCTCTGATAGCTTAGTTAAATTATGGACAATGCAAAACTGCGCCGTTGATTTTAAGCCAAAAATTAGATCCTTTAATGCTGATAGATAACTCACTTGATTTCTGGATAATCGCGTGTCCTCGTTTTTAACTTAAAGTAGTTCACCCCCACAATGAATGAAAATTCCACTCAAATTCTGGATAATGCTGTATTTTTGTTGTAATCCAAAAAAGTATTTTGATTTTCCCTAGGTACAAAGGGTAGCTCTCGGGAACTATAAATTAAATGTGTTGTTTATTGTCAACCAAAAAGTAATTTTGCTGATAGTGAGTGAGATGAGTCGTTACAACTGGTGAGATTGTCACGTTAAGAGATAATTCTTCTGTTACAACTATTCATCTAGACTAAAATTCAACTTTTTTTACAAGCTTCACTGGCAGTTACTTTCTGATCGTTTTTAGATGAGCACAGATCCTGTAAATCTTTGGCCTGTTTACTCTTTCTATATCAAAATGCAGAAATATATATACAAATTATCTGTTAAATCCAAGTTTGTGGGGGAAATTGATGTTTTCTTACCAGTAATTGACCAGCCCTTTTGCCCTTGAACCCATGCAAGCACTGGCCAAGTGGCAGTGCTGCAGAGTGTTACTGACCTGTAATTTGAATTTCCTGAGATGTAAGTCTAACCTAATTTAACAATAAGTTAGTAGTCCCACGGAGGGGTGCTTCCTCTGTTTTGTTATCAGGTGCTGCTGGGAATTTTTTTGAGTAATTTACATAAACCTGTTTCGCTGCAATATGAAATATTTAGCCCCTTCTCCCCAGTTTTCAATAATTTGTACCGAAAATCAGCACTTAAACATATCTCAGAAAATTTACCACATTGAAGATGCCATTTGACAAAAGAAATTCCTAAAATGTCTGAGCAGGTGCTGCGATCTTTTAGCTCTTCCTTGTTAATGGATTCCCAATATCTCTTTTTCATGAGGGGAAGACTCTGTGTATTCCCATTAATCTGTTTTGGGTGTTTAGATTAGAACCACAGCAGCAGGGAAAATATGAGCAGTAGTCCTCTCCAAGTGACTTTGTCCTTAGGGGCCCCTTCAATAGCTTGAGAATTAAAGCAAAATACAAAGGTTTTATGCACTTGTATATTATTGAGTTTTTTGGCTTTGTACAGACTGCAAAATAATTTCAATTGGATGGATTAGTTTGAAAAGTGGCTTTATGAATAGATCACATGGCATCTTCTAAAAATATTTATGTTCTTTTTTAAGCTATACCTGATCTCAGATAGGACTAGCAGCAATAATTATTTCAGTCTCAGCCACCAGATGGTGTCTTTTTTCCTTATTTGTTACCATGGTGAAGTTGTCCTTTATTAACATTTACTATGCTTAATGAAGCCTTTCTAGATTCACTACTCTGGGCGAGATTACCATACTCATGATTCTATAACTGATATGTCGTGTAAAATCAAAATTAAATTTGCTAGGCTAGTATGATTTCATGTTTAAGGAGGTTCATTTCGATTGCTTGCAATTTTAATTGTGGTTACTGTAAACATTTGATGCCTGACCATTCCCAGGCACTGTTAGTAACCTGAGAGTTGTAAACTTTTGGCAAGTCTTGTTATTTTCCGCATGATAAGTTTTGTACCCTTTTATCAACTTCAGTCTTCAATGATATAATAAATCACCTGATATGTATAGAGCCTTCAGTAATTTGTCTTGTTTTTTTTGCAAGACTAGTTTTAGTTATTTTTCTAGCTTAATCATTGTTCAATTGCAAACAAAACTAACAGTAGTTTTAATTTCTTTTTATCAATCTAGGTCCCTATCAAGTCTCTCCTTATTGATGGGAGTTGTAGAGTGGAGGACCGAGGGTTGGAGACACATCATGGGCATGTAAGCTTTAAACTTTGTTCACTGTACCTTTTGAGCATGTCATGCTGTTCTGTAAGCATAAATGAGGATATTTATAAAACTCTATTCTATTGGATGTTGTGACATTATTATGCATTTTTTTAGGGCTGTTAATTTTGCTGAAGGGAAGTTAGAAAATTTCCAATGGAAATAATATCATGATTTTAAGTATGTTCTTGATGCAAAGCTCCGTGAGAATAAATAAACAGCAAAAATTAGAATTGGAATTAATAGGATGGTTTGAAGTATGGTTTTGATGCAAAGCTCCACCAGAATATTCAATAAATAAATAGAAAAACTTAGGATTTCCTCCTCATAATTTTGATTCCTCAAATTAGGCTTGCTGCTTTGTGGGGAAAATTTTCAATGCTATATTTTGCGGTTTCAAGCTGCTGACTTTTAAGAATGTGCTACAACCTTTCATTCTCCAGGCAGTCTGGCAATTTTTTCTATGTTTAAATTATGGTTTTGATGCAAAGCTCCACCAGAATAAATAAGTAGAAAAACTTAAGGATTTTCCTGTCATAATTTTGATTCCTCAAATTTGACTTCATTCTCCAGGCAGTCTGGCAATTTTTTAATGTTTAAATTATGGTTTTGATGCAAAGCTCCACCAGAATAAATAAATAGAAAAACTTAAGGATTTTCCTGTCATAATTTTGATTCCTCAAATTTGACTTGCTGCTTTGTGATTTATAACGCCATATTTTGGTGCTTCCTTTCTTTAATCATTCTATAGTTATCTTTTCATTGTTCAACAGTCAGTCAATTGTTTCTCATGTTGTTCTGCTTGACTGGCAGCTTTTTAAATCTTTTCTTCTAGCTGCTTTTCAACCTGCTGACTTTTAAGAATGTGCTATAACCATTCATGCTCCAAGCAGTCTGGCAATTTTTTCAAGTCATCAATCTTTTCTGTGAATCAGCAATATTTTGTTTTCACTTATGACCAAGATTGCCATATGTAATTTGGCTATCCTGTGCTTAAATATTCAAAATGTCCAATTATGAGCAGCTGACTTAACGTAGTTATGCATGAATAAATTTGATTACTAGGTTGAAAATGTGGGAACGATGTAGTGTCACATTGAAGTTCATTAATGTTGTATGTCTTCTTTAAATGCTTGTTTTTGGTTTATGTGAAAATATATGGTTTGTTGATCTTGTTGATGTTTTGTAGCTTCTGTCAGATAAATCCTATGAGACTATTGAATATATATATATATATATATATATATATATAATGTGTGATATAATATATAGATATGTATCTAGAATAGTATTAGGAGAAATTAATATAATAATGATTCAGAGATATTACATTTGTGTGTGTGTGTGTGTGTATATATATATATATGTAGTTACATAATCTATTATCATTATATTAATCTCATAATAATGAATAGACATGTCCCTCCATGTGACTGTATTAATATTACTTAAAGGTGTTTTATTTGCTTGCAGTTCTCGTTTAATACCCGATAAAGCGAATCTTGGTTTTCGTTTTCCTTGCGATGGACTTGGTAGAGGAGGAATGTCCCATGAAGGGACATGTCTCTCCTAGCCTCATTCTCAATATAAATGAAAGAGAGATCACTGTATTTGGAAAAGACATACAACATAGAGTGCTATTACATTTGCAGGTATCCTAAAACTTAACATGGTATCATAGCCAGACTGCAAATGTAAGACAGTAGTTTGTTGATGGTGAATGTGTGACTATCTCAGAAAATACAGTCTCAGTAAAGGGACTATATCTCACAAATATACCATTGGATTTTTCTCAATTTCGGATATGTTGGTGAAAAATCAATTGCGGAGAATCTCACCGAAGCGATTAGACGGAAAATGTCGGGTTCAAAAGTTATGACCAACTTTGTATGGGTCTATGTGAAATTCCTGAAAGTTGCTTTCATTAAAGAGATATTAATTTGTTATGATTGTGGTTAAGCATTAACAAAGAAGCACGTATTAAAGGAAGAATGTCTCTTTCTAGAAATAAAGCATTAATTATAGAGTGTCACCTCTCTTGGAGCAATCAAGTCATTTCACAAGAAGACATGAGAATTGTTCAATGATATAAGAGTGGGAATTGTACATTGTGTGGGGGGGGATAATAACCAATGTTACGTTTCCATTTGAACCATCCTTAGTGGGAGATAATTCAAAGGGGAGATGTCTCTCTAATAATCTGAGAAGCTATTTTATAATTTGATGTATATGGACCTTCATTGAAGCAACTTGTGTCAAGGATGTTGATGTGCAGATAAGTATTTATTATCCTTGAATATTACATTTATCTACTCATTGTAGTCTCTCTCTCATTTGTATTTCTATACATACTATAAGAGCTATTTGCCTTGATCTTTTCCGGAAATGCTCTTGCAAGAAAAAGAATATTGATATCAGATTCAGAGGGAGTCTGACTCTTCAGAGGTAACTTTGGATGAGGAGCTAAGAAGATTGATATCAGACTGAGAGGGAGTCTGACAAGTTTATCTTAAGAAATCTTGGATGAAAAGATCGACAGATTGTTATCTGCTCAATGAGTTCTTCTCTGTGAGAGAAGTTCGAGGTAAAATCCCTTGTTTCCACCCTTTGCGTTGACGCATAGTGGATGCCATGTGTGTGAATCCATGTTTTTAATGGGCCTACCTCCTGTGTACATCATAAGGAAGTGACGACTTCCAAATGATTATCACTTATATTTGCAGAATTCATTGAAAGGTGACGATCTTACAATAACTTAAATCATGATATACGTTATTTATAATGTTGAAACAAATCATGATGGATTAAATCAACTAAGTGTTAGATGTCATTTATTTGACGGTCTATGAGTTGTTTGTATAGATATATCTTGTAAAGCAACAACTAAGTGTTAGATGTCATTAAATTGACGGCCTGTGAGTTGTTTGTATAGATATATGATAGGTATTTGGTGAATATCATGTGTTGATATTCTACAGGCTAGTACCTTATTGAGTACTTGGTGAATATCATATGTTGATGTTTTGATAGGCCAATACTTAGAGTATTTGGTGAATGTCATGTGTTGACATTCTGATAGGCCAATACTCAAGATATCAAATGTGATATCAAATGATGGAAATCTTCTATTGTGATAGACATCTTATGATGACTGAAACAGATCATGATAGATAATATCTTGCATGGTGGATTAAGTTCCTTAAACAGACCATGGCCTTCTATTGTGATAGACATTTTATGATGGCTGAAACAGATCATGATAGATGATATCTTGCATAGTGGATTAAGTTCCTTAAACAAACCATGACCTTCTATTGTGATAGACATCTTATGATGGCTAAAACAGATCATGATAGATGATAAATGTTCCTATGGTAAGGGTACATGTGCACATTACATATATGACATTTTGAGTTATGGTGAATATCATGAGACTTGATATTCTTGGTCAGACCATATCTCTGATATCATATTGAGGTGATATCTAAAATATTTTTTGAGTTATGGTGAATATCACGAGACTTGATATTCTTG
>MU224300.1:1130863-1144278 GCA_018584345.1 Thuja plicata
AGGGGCAGCGCCCCTTGTGCGCTCCCTGTCGCAGTACAGGGCGGGGTCGAGGGGCAGCGCCCCTGTGGGGGTTTTTGGGAAAGCTCAACCGAGAGTTATTTTTTAGCTCCATAAGACATCAAATCATAAATGTATGTAAGATGAAAGACACAAAAAAAAGATAAAAAAAAACAAGTGTTTTTTAATTTTTTTTGACTTGACAGCCGATTCATGCCGGTTCACACATGGCGATTCAGGGGATTTTTGGATGAATTGCTTGAATCGGCGATTCAGGCCAAAAAACCGCCGATCTGATTCACCGGCTCCCAAAAAATTGGGGAGGGTGAATTGAATCGCGATTCACGCGCGATTCTCGTTACTCTGGTGTGTATATATGTATATATATATTTATGTAGTTACATAATCTATTATCATTATATTAATCTCATAATAATGAATAGACATGTCCCATGAAGGGACATGTCTCTCCTAGCCTCATTCTCAATATAAATGAAAGAGAGATCACCGCATTTGGAAAACACATACAAATTAGAGTGCTATTACATTTGCAGGGATCCTAAAACTTAACAGATCTCTTCAAACATCTCTGTTTCTGCTGTAACAAAATTTGTAGAATATTGTATGGGTGGTTAGATGGTTGGGTGATGGCCAGGTTGTTGTCTGGATGACTGGCCAGCTTGTCAGTCTTTGGAATTTGAAAGATTTTTGCATGTTTTTCTTAAATTGTTTTTGATGATTCTTTCAGTGTTCTGTGGGATCTTTTTCTCTGATCAGGGACAGAGAGATGTTTTGGGAATGGGGTGATGTGGACAGAATGTCCATACATTGTCCCTTTTTTTCTTACATTTTCTGAGAATGTCCCAAGATGCTCCCTCAACATTGGGGATGTCTCCTGGGAATGTCTTTCTAAGGGGGACAACATGCCATCCTCAACATCCTGGGGAGGTCCTGAGTCCTGACATCCAATTGTAACTTGGCCAACTCTTTACCTAATATTTACATCAAGTTTTGCCATGGAAGTTATGTTCAGCAATAGACCTCGATCCTTGATTCAAGAAGAACATTGTGGCTTCCATACGCTCTGCACTTGCCACTTCGTGAAGAGCCATTTGCCCAAAGGAATTGACCTGATAAATGTAATCCTTTTTTTTGTCCTAATTTGCTTCCTGGAGGAACTTGATCATATCTATGTTACCATTAGCAACTGCCTTATGCAAATATGTCTTCCCCTTCAAGTCCTGCAAATCAATGAATCGCTCAACTTCATCCATTTTCCACAAGCTATTTACAATGTTGATTTTATTGTTTTTCACATTACAGTGCAATAGATTTTCCCTATTTCAATTCATTTCACCTGCTTTCAACTCGTCTTTGTGCATTAGGAATCTGCAGAGGTCAATGTGGCCATGGAGAGCTGCAAATTGAAGAGCACTCCTGAATTTATCTGCCTCTTTAATCAATACTTTTCACCGCTTTTATCAATACTTTTCCAATTTGGAAATGTTGCAATATATCACCGCTTTAATCAATACTTTTCACCGCTTTTATAAATTTCACCGCTTTTCCGCTTTAAATTGTTGGCAATATATCAAATCTCAGTTGCTGCTGACTAACCAGTCTGGGAAAACAAAAAAAGATATATTTCAGAAGTAAAATTTAAGTATCTGCTTTTCTGCTGATGGGGCAATCTCAGTTCTTTTGCTCTAAGCATATTTAAACTGCTAGAAAGCTATTGGAAAGAAGTTAATGGGCCATGGCTTTCATCATATATTTATCACACTTACTTTATTTACCACTTTTCGTTGTTTGATTCAATAAGGAAAGATCACTGCTGAGTGCTCATAAAGACAGGATTTTATCCACAGAAGTCTTTCCTCTATTGATCAGAAGTTTTGCAAATTTAATGAAAAGAAAAGCTCCTCTGCTTTGAGTTGGCAATATTCTCGTTGATGTCAAAGGTGTATGAGATTGTTGGATTAATAGTCATTGATGTCAAAGGTGTATGAGATTGTTGGATTAATTGTCATTGATGTCATTGCTTGTCCAAGAAGGATGTCATTGTTGTCAAAGGAGAGATCAGATTAAGAGAAGTTGGAGTAGATGAACAATGATAATGAATATGAGTATGTTCAAGGAATTGGAATAACAAGAAGTGATAATAGTATAACAATTACATCGTCTCAAGTACAATATTAGAGAAAGACAAGATATGTTGGAGAGGAGAATCAGACGAAGCATGTTAAGTGGTTTGATAAAATGCTTCAACTATTTATAAGGCATGTCCGATTACAAAATCTTTTGAGTTGATGTAAAGCTCCAGATTGGTGTCATCAAAAAGTTGACCCTTGAATTTGAGATCATAATCATGAGAGTTTAAACCTAAGTTACTGGATTCCTCTGTTGAGGCCCGGATCCTGGTTCTGGTACGATCCAGATCCTGGTTCCTCCTGGACTCCTCTTGGATTCCTCCAGGGTTCTGGAATGGAATCCGGGTTCCCTATGGATTCCTCCATTGAGGAATCCACAGGGAACCCAGATTCCATTCCCGAACCCTGGAGGAATCCAAGAGGAATCCGGGAGGATCCACAGGAATCCAGAAGGATCCGCCGGAATCCAAAATTTGGGCGCCCAAAAACAGGCCCACATTGACTTTTATTTTTTATTTTTTTAATAAATAAAGTCAAACTAAACCTAATTTGACCCTTCTAAACCCTAATTCGACCATTTTATGCTTGTGATTTAAATTTTCAGCATGTAATGACAATTTGAGACTTTTGCAAAGTATGAATATGATATAATCATATACTGACAATTATGGATTTATCATTTTATCATTATGTCATATGAGAATCACGCTTCTAACTTCTTATTATTATCATTATATGTTTCAACTTTGAAGTTTTGAACTAATGATGAATGAGCATTGACATGTTAAATGTATGGCATCTATGAATATACATACATATATAAGTTTATAATATATATATATATATATATATTTCAAAAATGTCTATATATATACCCGCGGAACCAGGATCCAGCCCAAAATTTTTTTTGCCGAATCCCCGAACCTGAACGCGAACCCGAATCCGAACCAAAACTAGGATCGGCTACTTAGGTTTAAACCATGCAGCAGAAAGATTAATACAGCCTGCTTTGGCCGATAAACATAATCTCAATTAAAGTTATAATGAGCTGACCAGCCTTTGGCACCCACAAAGAAACTCTAATGTAAACATATTAGTCACACAAGTCAAAATATTATGAATAACTAATTAGCAGCAATTAATAAATGTTAAGAGCAGCAATTATGCTCCATAGAGAAGGCAGTGATTGTCATACTTTCGAACAGATTGCATGCTTTAACGAATGAATTAATGCTTAAAAAGCTTGTTGATGTTATAGCGGCAGGAGTTATCTTTTCCGGTGGTGTCTTCTTCGTTTCATTTTCTTTGTAGCCGACCAACTCTTCAGATGACCTTACAATGGAGGGTCAAGTTAAGATTATATACGTCAAGGAAGAATGGGCATTTGGCTAACAGTTTGAATGGCCTAGTGTTGAGCCAAATTGTAAATCAGTCTTCTGTTGTCTTTAATTAATATAAGTGATCTTTTGTGTCTGAGTTTTTCTCCCTCAAGAAGGAGGGTTTTCCCAAGATAATTGCTGTGTGTTATTCTTCATTATATTTTTATCTTTTGCTGCTTATTTTCATTCCTCGTATAGAAAAATTAACATGGTATCAGAGCAGGGATTAAGCAAGCATCTCTTGCATGGTATGAAAGGCTTGGGATTCTCCAAAAGTGATTCATCTTAATCTTCAATCCCAAAATGGAGATACCAGAAGATCTTGTGATAAATGTCAGCAAGTGCGATCTATTTTCAGAAAAAAAGAGAATTGGAAGGAAATTTCAGAATTTAAAGAGTAAAAAATAACTACTCGTATTCCTGAAATATCTTTAGAGGGAAAATGGATGGTTTATCTTTTGAAGTTTCTTTAAATTACTGATTTAATTATTGACGAAGAGGATCTTTTCTGCTGTGTACACGAAAAAAAAGAAGTCTCTGAGCTTCTTTTAAATTCAAATAAAGATTTGTTTTTTTGATGTTAAACATTTCTTTTCAAAATTATTTATTCTGTTTTTTTCACCTTCCGTTTTTTGGTTTGCAGATAATCTGGGAGTTATTGTGCTCTAGTTGAGATAATTATTTCTGCCTGAAGGTGGTCGATGATATTTATTATTCTTCAAGAAAGTTTGCCACGTTATCTAGCCATGTGGTCTGTTGTTTGGGCATTTCTTCATTAGCTGTTTCTGAGCGTTCTGGTGAGAATGCATTGTCATGGGCCGCGTACAAGGTTGTCGGCTGTGTTTACCTTCTTTAGGAGATGTTACTTTGGAGACTGTGCTACAATCCATAACTCGATTGTGCAATTTGAGTGTCTTTCTTGGGCGATTGTATTCCAGAAGACATGGAGGCGTCATGTAAATAGATAGGTGTTGATCTCCAAATGAATGTATTCCCCGAAGTTGCGAGAGGGTGCACCAGCCTTGGGTGTTGGGATAGAATGGAGCTTTGGGAGCGGTAACCAATTTGATAGTTTTTTTTGTTTCTGGGTTGGCTCTCTCTGTTGGGGGGAAAATGTTCTTTTCATCCTACAGATCAAGGAACTGCGATCAACATTGGCAGTTGTTTCAAAAGAAACTCATCAGTGCTTGAGAATGAAGCCGTAAATAGCTATTGGGTATGGTTGGATAGATCAGATCTTTGCGGGGGTGATTGAATCAAGGAAGCTGCGTGCAACTTATGGGTCGTTTTGATTAGATTTGAACTTGGTAGGTGGTAACCGAATTGATGAATCTTTCTCCGAAAGTTGGAGATTCTGTCAAGTAACTTGTATTCGGAGGATCATGGAATGTGGTCGGTACTGGTCCCAAGACCAATTTTGTGCATGAGTATGAAGCTGTGTTTAGCTTGAGGGTGATAGTGGTGTAGGGACCGAAATTTCTTGGGTTGTGTCACTTGGTTCATCTGATTAAGCTGGCATTTCCTTTGAGAAGCTTGGCGTTGTGGAAAATGTTGCTCCTGTTGAGAGGGAGTCTCAACATCAGTGATTTTTGCTACTTGCTAAATTGTATATTTCTCTGAGACGGAGAAATATGAGGTGAAAGCCCTTGTGATGCATATTTCTCTGAGAGAGAAAGTCTTAGAGAAATATGAGGTGAAAGCCCTTGTAATGCATATTTCTTTGAGACGGAGAAATATGAGGTGAAAGCCCTTGTAATGCATATTTCTCTGAGACGGAGAAATATGAGGTGAAAGCCCTTGTAATGCATATTCTCCGTCTCCGGAGAAATATGAGGTGAAAGCCCTTGTAATGCATATCTCTCTGAGACGGAGAAATGTGAGGTGGAAGCCCTTGTCCATCTCTGAGACATAGATGTTACTCTTTCCACTCATGGGAGTAGCCATGGTGGACGTCATGTTGAGAGACTCCATGACGACATCACGTTGAGTAACTCCGTGATGAGCACTTGTGCATATGATTCTTTCACACATTGGAGTAGCCATGGTGAACATCATGTTGAGCGACTTCATGACGTTATCATGTTGAGAGACTCCGTGATAAATTTTGTGTTCCTCACAAATGGGTGTAGCCATTGTGGGTGTCATGTTGTGAGATTCCATGATATGGATATTTGAAAAGATACCTCCTTATCTAAGAGGGAGTGTTGATGTTATAGCGGCTGGAGTTATTTTTTCTGGTGGTGTCTCTTCGTTTCATTTTCTTTGTTTCTGACCAACTCTTCAGATGACCTGACAATGAAGGGTCAAGTTAAGAATATATATGTCAAGGAAGAATGGGCATTTGGCGAACAGTTTGAATGACCTAGTGTTTGGCCAAATTGTAAATTTGTCTTCTGTTGTTTTTCATTAATATAAGTGATCTTTTGTGGCTGGATTTTTCTCCCTCAAGAAGGACGGTTTTCCCAAGATAATTGCTGTGTATTATTTTTCATTATATTTTTATCTTTTGCTGCTTATTTTCATTCTTGGTATATAAACATTAACAAAGCCAACCATGTTTTATTGTGAAGGCCAACCATGATCGGAGATTGAATTAAAGTTTAAAATTAAAATTATAAACCTATATACTAAACCGACAACCACACAAAAGAGTTAACAAATTTATACACACTTTGCTGGGGCCGACTGCACTTATTCAAGGTATGTGTATATAAGTTTAAGAAACTACCCAAATAAGGGATGTGAGGAGAATTAATAGAGCAGCGAATATTTAATGAAGAGAACCAATTGAATTAAGAGCAGATTTAGATATTAATAAGCAGCAATCTTATTTGGTTAACAAAAGGCTAAGTTGCCGGTTCGGGTTCGGGTTCAAGCGCGGGTTTGAAGAACCGGTTTGCCAGTATGGTAAAATTTTGAAATGGGGTTTTGGTTTGTTAGTACAAAACAATGTACAAATTACATATATATGTGTGTGTGTGTGTGCGTGCAGCCTATATGCATAAATTAAGATTAGAATGTCACATAATATCATATAAACAACAAAAACACCATAAACTTGTAATCATAGCATCATGATTATACCATCATAGCATCATATACTTCAAGTTCAACATCAAAATATTAAAATGTGAAATGATAACATCAAGTTCAGGTATCATTGTTTCAACTTGCAACAATTGGAATTTTATACTGTGTTTCAATCATCTAATGGATTATTAATTTATTCTTCTTCTTCATCATCATCATCTTCTTCAATGGCATTAGTTGATTCACAAGTAGTGCCAAGGCTAATGGGATCAACTGCACCAATAACATTCTCGCTGTCCTAGTCCTCAAATGCAGCAATTGCAAGCTGAGAAGTGGAAGCATCCAAGTTTGTATGCTCTGCATTTGTATCCCACTTCTTCGATTCCCCTTGTTTGTATTCATTCTGCCTGTGTGTAAGGAGACACAAGTTGGAATGCACATATACTAAGTTCTCTGCTCTTTTTGATTGCAACCTATTGCACTTTACTAAGTGGATGAAAGAATGTGCTCCAATTTCTTTTTGATGCAGATGAACTAGCAACCTATGAAGAGAAGACAAAGTAAACAATTAAAATTAAATTATTGAAGTTATAAAATTACTAGCAACCTATGAAGACAAAGTAAATTAAAATAATTGAAATAAAAATTGTGATTTAATTTTGATTGCGAGGGGCTGCAACAATTGGAATCGTTTGCCATGGAGGTACCACCAACTATGAGCATTGTTCTTAAACCGATGACAAAGAGCATCATTATTTAGAACTCTTGCATTCACAAACTCTATGAACGCATCCGTAATCAAATCTCGCATATCATCATCAGGAAAGAGTCTAAGGAATGCTGCCCTGTACCCATCAGACACTTCTATATCTCTATATGGCGGAATCCTTTCTGGCATATCAAGATGTTGTTTGCTATAATATTTTGGTGTCAATGCATAGGCAAGAAGATGTAGAGGAGTGATCATCTTGTTCCGTCTTGCAATTATTTGAAGGTCTCCTCAGGGTCTTGCTCTTCTTCATTTATGATATTCTTCATCTTCTCAAGCATTGAGTCGATGCCATCATACACCTCTCCAATGCAAGGCCTATCCAAGTCAGTGTAGCAAAGCAAGCCCATAATGGGTTTAGTGAAGCGAAGGAGATACTCTACACGATCCCACCATGACTCATCCAATATCCTTTGCTTAATTCTTGTTGCCCTCTCATAGTTGCTTTGCCTCCATATAGACCAATTATTGCTGATCACCATATTGCAAAGTGGCACTTTCACTTTCACAAGTCGTCTCAAGATGATTATGTTAGATGCAAAACAGGTCTCGACAACCTATAATAGAATTTAAAGCAAATAAATGTAATCAAATAGAGACAAACCTTTCTAAGAATACACGTTACACAAACAAATTATGAAAATAAAAAAATGTTAAGTAGTAATTTGTTTAATTAAATTACAACTTCAATAGCTCCAAACTTGAAAATAATCTGAAAACTCCTTGAGTCATTTGGTGGTTGGTGATGAACATCTGGATGTCTGTAGCCTTTGCATACACACAGACACTTGGAAAATCTAACATGGTGGAAGCTAGACCAAGTTCTCCTTGAGATTATAAAATGTATAGGATGCACAAATGATAAATATTTTAGTTCTATTTATATTATCTTTTCTATGCCTCATTCTTTTGAACAATAAAATCTTCCATATGTAACACGATAGCATAGATGTAGCTAGTGGAAGATAGACAACCATACATCTCCATTGAGAGTGTAACATGTACAAAAGGCACAAATTAATACATATTTTGATTCTTCTTATTTATCTTTTCCATTCTTCATTCCTTTGAATTTTATTTATAATTGCTTTTGTGTATAGAACATATAGATTACAACACTTTAGAGTTTTGTTAGCTGGATTGCTCTTGCGATCCAAATCAACTACCTTTGATATTCTCAAAAATATTAATGATCGAAAACACGATTGCACATGTTTGAAGATGCGCAAGGGAAGCTATTTGGAGTTTCTATGTGACATAAGAATGAAATTTCATGTTATTGACAAGACAATGTGGTACAAAGGGATTGAAAAGCTTAAAAGTGTAAAGAGTCATGAATGGACTCATGCTCCGAAGATCACTTGCAAAGCCAAAAGGCGCCTTCCACAAGAGAGCACTAAGAGCAAAATATTGCTTGATTATGGGTACAATGTATTCGATATACTGATCAAAGATGGACTCTAAATTATACATATGATGTCTTGCTTATTGTTAGCCTTGTTTATAACTAGGTCAAAATTTGAAATTGTGTCAAAATGTTTGAAGGAAAAATACCTTGTTTAAATCACCCTTGATCATTTATAATTTCTAAGCATCTTGCCATTCCGAAGTTAAATCACCAAGTATCTTGATCAAAACCCTCAAGAAAAGTGACGTGGCTTGCACAAATAAACAAAAACATTCAAATAAAAACTATATGTAGAATGACACAAAATAATTTTACGTCGGTGTTCTTGGTAACATTTTTCCTAAGGTGGCAAATTTTCAGCTAAAGACAACTCTTAGTTTTTAAGATATTTAAACAGTTTTTATTGGTCGAATTGCAGAAGTTATCAAATCCATAGTCTAAATGGAGTCGGTCTATGGGTTTGGTTTTGAGTGGTATATCAACTATGCATGTAAAAGATTCAATGAAAAAGACGCAAAGGAAACTCCATGTCGAAGATATGGTATTAGTGAGCAACTTGCAAATGCTAACTTTGAATAGGTTAACAAGTTTCACTCAAACACTGTTGAGGAGGTTGGTATGTCATTTTTAAATGTGTTGTTAATTTCGTTTTAACGATCAATCTCACAAAAGTTTTCTTAAAAGTATGGTTTTATACTCTAAGTCGGTTTTTTTAATGTGAACAATTTATTTTTATAAACATTTTCGTAAATAAAGAAGCTCTTGGTTTTTCGTAAATATTTTTGCTTTTAAATCTTTTGTTGTTAGAGTTTAGGTTTCTTTTAATTTAATTTAATAGTTTTTATTGAAGTTGGAACTTTTGAGCTTAATTACATGATTATTTACCTATAATATAATATACAATTGATTATAAAAGAAGCCTGCCATGCTTCAAAAGTGGACCTTTTAATCACAATTACATGTTTAATTACATGGAATATATATTTAAAAAGTCTAAAATACTTATTAGCGGGCCTTTTATATGTCAATGTAAGTTGTGTTTTATGTTATCTATATGTAAAACTTATAAAATTTTCCGTGTTGCTTTAGGAAGTCGGGCTTTGGTCTAATATTATGTTTTATATGTAGTATGGAACGCAAAACATATAAAGATCACCGATCACTCAAGTTAGCATGTGTTATGGTCTACTTTGCATATTATATTACATAAGAATATTTGTGTAATAAGTATTTAAAACCCCGATGACTTAAGAAGTCGGATATTTTTGTTCTATTTACAAATTATATTACATACCGTTGAAGTATGTCGAGCTAGTCAAAACCTCCAATGAGCTATGAATTTTGGGGATTTTAAATGCCTTTGCATCTTTTATTACATAAAAGCTCCACGTATAATATTACGCGAAGTCCAAGTTTGGGAAATTACCTTTAATGGAACTGAATTCCCGTTAATGTCGAGCTTCAATCAATGAAACTTGGAGTTTGCATAGCGCCGAGTTTAGAGAAAACGTTGGGTCCTATTATAAATGATTTGCATATAATCATTTTCAAATTCCATATTCCAGGTATGCCGTTTTTCTCCCTCTGCGTTTTTTGCTCAGAATCCATGGTCGCCGCTCCATTTCAATGGTCATTTCAACGTTTTTATGGACATTTTCACTTAAGTAATAGAAGTTTTTACAGTTTTTCTCCAAAACATCTCTGCGTTTTTGCATAGTATGGTTGTTTTTATGAAAAAACGGGATTATATCTGCAAAAATCATAAATGTTTTATAGTATTTCCCCATATACAGCCACATTTAAGGTTTTTTATGTTGTTTTGTTCAAAAACGTGGTTGCTTCTGCAATCTCACAGATTTTTTTTGCATTTACTTTCCATTAATGGTCTACACTAAAGGTTTTCTTGGTGCCATTTTGTTAGAAACGAGTTGCTGTTGCTTCTTTTTGTGTGTTTTTTGAAGCCATATTTGAGGGTTTCTTCCCCATCTGCACTCTAATCCATAACAAAGTATTTGCTACATTTTTTAAAACAATGTGATCTTGCATTTGAAGATATCAATTTTTAAAATGCAATCATATTTGTTCATGGCAAGTGAGATATCTACACAAATTGATTCCTTGGTGACCATATGCTCAAATACACTTCCAATTTTTGCAATGGAAAACGAATATACTTTCAGCCATGGCTAAATGTTCCATTTACATACCTACCCACTTTGAATTTTGGGATTTTCCATACCCTTTGCATATTCCACTACATGTCACTTTATGTGCAATGCAAAATGCTATTATGTTCAAAATCCCCAACTGCATTCCTTGTTCCCAAATCGAGATTTTTGAGACCTATTACATGTAATTCAAAGTGCAACTACCCCAGAAATCTCCTTACCCAGTCATATCCAAATCGTGGATTTTTACACCAACTGCATGTTTTGTTACCTATACTCACATGCGCAATTGCATTCAAAAACCCCGACAATTCCCAAGTTTACCCTTTTGGAAATTCCAAATACAAGTGCAATCGAGGATTTTTGACCCGATTGCAAGTTGAACTACATTTGCAGTTACACATGCAACTTAAAGTGCAGTTGGGTCTAAAAACCTTGATTTCACAAGTCTTATATTTTTCCCTTGTAGTAGGAACTTTTTGGTCCAACTGCATAAAATATTACAAGTTGAACTACACTTGCACCTTCACTTGCAGTGCACTTTGAAATCCCCGAATTGCAACTATGGCCCACAAAAAGCAACTTTTATAGTTTGCACACACGATTTGCCACGATTCATAATCAAAGCATGAACTTCATGGAGAATGATATGGAACCAACGCCAACACATTGTGATGTTATGGTGTTGTTTTGGTCTTTCATCTCAGTGCTACAGGTTTTCATCCCAAGTCAGAGGGCCAACCATCATGCCTGAAGGAAAGATGAAATTCAAGTTTCATCAATTTTTAGAATGCTTTAAAGACTGATTCCAAGCAGGTGATAGCAGATCAATAAGAGGGATTGTGAATTGTTTTCCAGTCACGGGTCAAAACGAAAATCAATGATGCCACCAAATGCAGAGGGTATTTTGTTATTTTTTGCAAATGTTCCCGCCCATGTACAAATTTGAAGATTTCCGACACTTGGCAATTTGGTGACAGGAAGACCTCTTTGATAGAGGTTGATGTAATAGGAGTTGTGTCTTGTCAGACACTTAGTTTATTTTTCATCATGCTTTTTGTAATTTAGTTTTGACAAGTTACATGTAAAGCATAAAATTGCAATTGCATATGTAATGTCACATGTAAAGCAAAAAATTGCAATTACACATCTCACTACATGTAATCACATTACATAGGACTATAATGTTGAATAAGTCAACTTTAAGTAGTTAGTTTTCCACCTTTTTCTCTCAGCCTCTCTTCTATAAATACAAGAGGGCTCATTGTAAAGAATGATCTTTTGGTAATGCAAGAAAACTCTGTCAGTTTGTATATGCACTCTAAGACTTTGAGCTTGGATGTAAATTAAATTGCTTTCAATAAAAGAGGTGGTTGTTTTGAGACTTTGTGCCAATCCAAACTGTCATGTGATGACATTTTCTTGAGTTGATTGTGAGTTTTGTGCTTTTGTTCAAGAGGGATTTGAACTTAATCTTGCAGACTTTGAGCTGCATATTGCGTTAAAAGTTATAATTTGGTTTCAGATTTGGTCTTCCAGACTTTGAGTTGCTTATCAACTCTGAGATTACATAGAACACTCAAGCAAGGAAATAGTTTCCAAACTTTGTGTTGCTTCGTTTTCTTCGTTTGTGCATGCAAGGTGGAATACGTGTTGGAGATTTTGAGCTGCACACGCATTTCATTCTTGTTTTCAAAATCTCATAAGGGGTCATTGAAAGTCTTTGAGCTTTTGTGAACTCCTAAGTTACTAAAAATTGCTGGTACGTTAAAGGTTATTCTTACGTCTAATCTTTTGTTTATTTGTATTATTGCTCCAACGAATACTTTGTAAGTGAAATACATGATTGATTAAAGATTGTATTGTAATTGTAACATCTATTCTAAAATAAGACAATAGGATGAATGTCCCGCATTGTTTTCGCTTAGTGTAAATAGAAGTAGTTAAGTGTTTTGTTGATTCTAGTAGCAATAAGAAGGGGGAGCCTTCCCTTATAATTAGGAGAGATTGTGTCTCACACACTATGACTGGAACTATCGTTTTGCAATTGATCCCTAAAATTGTCGGTTGCAAAATATTCACCCAACAAAATGCTACAATGAGAAGTGGATATTGTCTGCATCCTCAAATTTATCAGCAACTTTAAATGATTTCAAAAGTATGCAAAAAGGCAGATAGATAGATTTGGTTAGCATGTTAAAAGGCCGTTATCAACATATAAAATGGAACAAAAACCACCACCGTAGCGGAGGAGTATTTGTAATGTCCCCGCCAGGGAACCCATAAGGAATATGGTCTTATGACCGAAAATTGCAACTAACAATTTTTTTTTTTTTTTCTAACATTACATCATTACTACTACACAATTACATTCCTTAAAGTTCCCGTATTGAATTCATTTGCTAACATATTTACCTTAATTATCCAAATTGAAATTCCATTTCCCTACTTTACTTTCACTTTAAGAGATAGGGTAAGAAAATAACATTTCATTTACAATTATATTCCGTACTT
>MU224300.1:1159553-1182022 GCA_018584345.1 Thuja plicata
GCAACTTATGGTTCGGATTCGGGTTCGAAATTCGTTCAATTTTTTTTTTTGGGGGTTCCAATGCATTTTGGGTTTATCCGTACAAAAATATATGTTTTTTAAATATACATATATATATGTGTGTGTGTGTGTGTGTGTATGTATGTATATTAACGTTTTAGTCCAATTGACAAATGACATATAAAACAAATGCACAAATGACATATAAAACAACCTTTTTGGCCTTCTTAGTGTCTCTTTAAGGGTTGGAGGATCGAATAGACGAAATTAGGCAAAAAAAACACTTTAAAAAAGTCAAAAAATCTTGTTTTGAGCCTAAAGTTGGCCTGGGTTCTGCTACTGGGCTACAAATTCGCTCCAAATTTGCCCAATGTCTGCTTGGGTCCTTTTGACAGACTTTGGGGCTTTATGGCAGAATTTGGGCCAAATTTGACAAGGACCAGACTTTGCGCCGAATCGAACCTGATTTTGAGGGTTGCAGGAGCGAATCTGGTAACATATATATATATATATATATATATATATATATATATATATATATATATATATTAATCCTCGTTAGTGGGGCTTGGAAGGTTGATCTTCCTTCGAATCTGAGGCTTGGAGTGGTTTGGATTGCACCCATGGTAGGTAGGATGTGCTAACTTAAATTGTTATATATTTAAGGTTTTGTGAAGAAAAGTAGTCTGTTATGAAGAAATTGTCTGTTAAGATGTGTTACCCTGAAATAATTTTCCTGAATATATTCTTTTCAAATTTGCTTTAATTGTTGTAACTTGTATCTATAATTGGATAAGGTTTTATTTTTGTTGCCTTTACCTATATTATCTTATGCATTTTAGAGCTTATTGTACTTGCATTAATAGGCAATTACTTCTGTTTCTGGATAAGGTTTTATTTTTGTTGCAATTACTCTTGCAGATAAAAATGCATTATAAGACTTAATATGATATCTAGCCATAGTATAAAATGATTCCAAAGAAAGTGGCGTTTGGGTTACATTAAGTAGTAAGTCATTGCAATGAGTATACATCTAATGTCATGCTGTTCATTGCAGAACATGTGCTCAATAATACATGTAAAGAAAAAGGGTTTCCAAAAACCTCATATGGTCATATGTTTAGTTTTAGAGTAGTCTTGCAAATGATTGTTAAGTTGGTTATTCTAGTTTTCACAACAATTAGTTGATATGGGAATTGGTCTATCTATGGTAATGTATTTCTGATGTGGTTTAGTGTTGGCATTCTTTTGTTAGATTTAATGATGTTCACCTCAGAATCCTTTTATCCTAGTACTTGACATTTATTAATGACTGTATTTTCTGATTCTCATTGATCCATTTGGTTGTGTGTGGACATTAATACAATTTCTAAGTTTGTACATTGTTTGATAGTAATTCATCAAATATTATTTTGAGTTTTTTTAAGCTAGTATGGTATTTTTTCTGATTAGTATACTTCTCCTTACAGGTAGTCTATGTGTTATCTGTTTACAATAAGAAAGAGAAATCGCATCGGATAACGGTGCGCAGCTTTAAAGTTTCATTTTTTTGCCATCAATCCTCCAGATTTAGTTAATTTGGAGAAAACAGACATGTCTCTTCTTGTAATTTGTTATGATGTTATAGAACAATAATATTTTTCTTATATAGTCTCATTTCTACCTTTCATTACATTGTGTCAGATGGCTGCATTCAATCTCCAGGATACTTTAATGTGGAAAGAAAAGATTGAACTTGTGATTGACCAGGTACAATATCTAGCATTCAGTTCCATTTTATTAACATTGGCCTGCTGAATGGTGGTACTAAATGTGTATTGTCATTATTCTTTAATTTTAATATTCTGGCTGCACTATTCGACTCTTTTGTTGTAAATAATTATAATGTGTGTTTTTTTTTGAATATTTGTATAATTATGGATGCTTCAAATTGTATTGCATAAGGAGACTCTTATGCACCCATTTTTTGTTTAAAGAACACATGGAAATTCGTTCTGCAAGATTCAATTAGCTTTTTAATTTCTGCACTTCAAAATTCTAGTTATGAATATTAGATGTTAGCCTTCATATGTATCTTATTTTCATTATCCTTTTTTCATTCTGTAGTACTAGTTCCTGGACAACTTTTTTATGTACTTTATTGGTCTTCAAATCTTCCCATGTCAATTAACATCCTCCTGTTCATGTAATTCCTTTAGTATCACGGTGCACTAGCCAATGGAAGCAAGGGATATGCAGCTGTTGAGTACAAGTCAAATGTAGATAACGAAAGGAATGCTTCGTCATCAGAGCACGACAGTCAGTAAGTAATTAGATGATTTTTGTGACTATACTTTTACGTAGCTTAATATACTAAGATGAGTTTCTTGAAAGAACTTAAGGAGCATGACCTATTTAGTATGGGATAAGTACCAGGAAATTCCATTATAGGATCATGAAACACCCCTGTCTCCATACCGACTGTTTCTGGTGACTATATTTATATATGATATAGCCATAGCCTGATTCATATACTTGTGCACCCCAATTTGAATGGTGTCTTCTTCTCCATTCTGGTACCAGTACTCCCATGTCTCTAGGTAATGATGTATTCGGTATAAGATCAAAGAAATCACGATGCAATGATTATAATGTGTATGTTGTGTAACATGTACAGTACAGTTTAGCATGTGTTAATATACACACCTATGAGGATTGATACACAGGGAGTTCTTATGTGGTTACAGTAAGAATCATGTATAGTGGGATTACCTCAACTTGTATCTAACCTCAGTGCAACTGCATATTACTGTTAGCACTAGAATTTGTTATGGGACAAATGCCCTAGTGCTATATAAAAACAGTCCTCTCTTTATTTGAAAGGGAGGCTTATCTTTATTTGCTATTTACAAGTAATAAACTTAAAATGTAAAGCTATAGAAGATATATATACTGTATACATGAATTATACAAAGAAATCATTACTGTGTTTTATTACAATTGGTATTCCTAGTTCAAATAAAAAATAATTTTAAAATTCTGATTCCAAGCTTGAGTTATAAAGCAGAGTCCCCACAATTAGAATTCCACATCACTAATAACAATATAGCTTCAATTCACATTACTCAATGCATTGAGAACTCCTTCCTTATCTAGTTTGATAATTTTGCTCCCATGTGTAAAACCTCAATTCTACTACATTTGGTAATTCCAAAGGGAGACTTCAGTAACCATAGGGTTATCATCTCTGCATCACTTTCAATTGTTTCTTAAACGTTTCTGTATTTCCAAGGCCAACAAGTTGGACTATATTTGTATTACATAAGTTACAAAATATAGAACAATGTCATGCAATATATTGCACAACTGTTATTTGTAGTTCTGCAATGATCAAGGCAACCAAATGATCCAGCCAACAACAAACTACACAAATTTAATTTTTTGGTAAAAGTAGATTTTATTAATCATTTTTTGTTATTTTCCAAACCTGTCTAGTCTTGCGATCATCCATTGCAAGAAACTGAGTGGTAAAACTCTAGCCAATCTGATATTGTTTAAATCAGTGTTACAAGACTCAAACTTGGCTTCGACTTGGCAAGCTGATTTTGGAGTTGGACTCGGACTCGACGCCTAGACACAACAAATTGAAAAATCCAAGAAATTAAAGATTTTCAAGGATTCAAAACTTGTTTCATGCACCTTTTAATAAATAAACCTTAAAAACACAATAACCTCATCAAATAGAAGCTAATTTGATCACATACACAAGTATACATCAATCACATAAGTATAAATGCACATTTTAGCCGAAGGAAGTAACACATGGAATACAAAACTCATGGAATATTAAATCCATGGCATCAAAAGTCTCAAAAAAATATCAAGACTCAAAACAAAAGCTATAAGTCTATGGCTTAGAGGATCTTGCATCACTTGCCCTCTTGCGTGGGCATCTAAGATAGGTCCTCAATGATGTTGTAGCCTCGATATCTTCCTCTGTCTCAGTAACATCCTCAACAACATCAAAGGTTTTTGCTTGTGCTCTATCCTCCTTTGTCATGGCTAGTGCCTTAATCTCTCTATCCACTTAGTCAATCCAATTGACAACCTCATCACTAAGGATATGTTTCATCAGCCTCAGTAATCCAATCAGATTGTGGATTAACCTACTCTAGTGTGATGGGGGATAAGTCACAACCCAAACTCTGTCTGTGTTAACGACAAAGGTTCTAATGGACATAGACTAGATCATTCAATCTCTACATTGACAATCTATTACACTTTTTGGAATTTATGTGCTCAAACATACTCTAATTGCGCTCACAACCTGAAGTACTGCATGGTTAGCTTAATATATCAAGTACATCCTTTGAAGATTTGGTACCTTAGCATCAAATCTTTCCCGCCATACATCTGTGATGGGAAAGAGGACAAAAATCAATCTCATTATCGAACTTTAAGTTTCAATATTTAATAATAATATTAAAAGAGGATTTTGTTTATTTTTAAACTTAAATTATGCCCTTAATAGATTTTTACCTATCTGCAATGTTGATTGAGTTGTGTTGCATATATCACGGGCACAAAGATTCCTTGTGCAAGTCTAAATATTTCAATCTTATGGACTATTTGTGCTCTAACACTAGAATCAAACATCATTCGCTCTAGGACTGTGTAGAGCCTGCCCAAAACCTCTACATTCGCCTTGAAATTAGGGCAGGATTGGAATGCTAGATTGAGGAAATAAGCATCTACATGCAAGGGCTTGTGAAGTTGGAGGTTCCATTGCCTCTCAATGATTTTCTAGATGGGGTGATACTTATCCTCAACTCCCCACATAAATGGATCTAATGGTCTCCTTCGCCCTATCCATGCCCTCGTATATGTTGCCCATTGCGGGCTTCACCCCATCACCAACCTGTAGGAGAACCACCAAAGGCTCTGTGAATTACAATTATTGGGAAACATTAACATAAGTAAATGTGAATAAACATAAGCAAATAAAAGAAAAATATGAATAAAAATATAATGTTGAATTGGATTTAGCTTTACAATCTCCAAAGTAGGTTCCCAAAAGCTTTGATCATCAGAAATCCAATTTGTCATAGCAACCCCTTGCATGGCTCTTACATATGATGAAGATGTCCACTCCTCACTAACCAACATGCACCTCAAAGCTCCATTTGCTTGAAGCAAGGATTGTAATGTGATGAAATTGGTTTAAAATCGGGTGATCCCAAGACGAGCCAACTCCTCCTGCCTATGGATTGGCTCATTAGGTTGAGGACCCATGTGTGATTGTATGTGAATTTACGAATTTTTTTTGCTATCTCCACACATGCTTTGATCCATGGAATCTTGCCAAGATCCTCAAATATGAGGTTGAGACAATGAGCAACACATGGAGTCTAAAACAATGATGGGTGCCTATCAATTAGTAGTCTACCTGCAACAACTTAATGTGCTGCATTATTTGTAACCATTTGCACCACATTCTCCTCACCCATCTCAAGTAGGACTCTCTCCACAAATTTACAAAGGAACCCAACATTTTGGTGTTTCTTGTTGAATCAATAGATTTGATGAATACAGTGCTGCCTGAGAACGAAACAAAATATTCAATAAAGCATATATTAAAAATATGAATTACTAAACCAATGCATTTTAGGAAGTATGATCATCGAAGGAAGAATCAAGAAACTTAAGCAATGTTTAGTTTCTTGTATCCGTCCAACCATTGATCATGATAGTCAGCCCTTCCTGCTTATCCATTGCTGCTCCTCTATTGTGACTTTCACATCAGCCAGCTTTTGTGACAAAATGGGCTCTATATTTCCTTACATTATGGGCTTTGAACCCTACCCACAAACAGTAATGGTATCTACCATATTTTGCAAATAAGGAGACCTAACACGTCACAAATGGAGAGTTTAAATTTGAATTCGACATACCTCTAAATATAAAAATTCAAGAGAAGAATCAAGCTATAAATTTTAAAACAAACAAAAAAAGGAATTGCTTGGTTGAAAGGAATGGAATGGTGCAATAGAACTAAAAGTATCAAATCGCATATGTAGCTGCATCATGTTTGTCATTTTTCCAACCCATGCTCTCAAGTGATGTTTGGGAACTTGGAATAGTGTGTGGCAAAATATATGAATCTAACCTAGAGGCATGAACTCTAGGCCAAATGCAAACACTCACTATCTTTAACACCAACACCAACACCACCTAAAGATGGACAAAATGGAGGAATGGAAGGAGACTCTACTTCCACCAATGGCTGCCATCTACTCTCTTTGCCTCTTTTTTATATTATTTTGCTAGTCAAAGGTTTTTAATTGCACTGGCATTTCATGCACAACCTCAGGAGGCACAAGTTGGCATGAATTAGCATCATGGATTGGTATATTTGCAAGATTGTATTTTAATCTAGTAACACCTCCCCAATGGAAAGTTTTTCTTTTGATAAGTGATAATTTTATTAATATTCAGAATAAAATATACAAAATAGCCACTGCGACTAGCAGATTTAAAAACCCCTGTTTACATCATCTACTTTTGCAGCTGTATATTGCATTATACCAAAAATGGCTATTAAGTCCTGGCGTATATACCTCCTACCCCCGGACACCTGTCTGCCCTATCATAAACATCCTAATACTGTCTAAGCCCTTGAAAACAAAAGTGGGCTGCATATTTCATATACTATATTGCAGACAAACACAAAGACACAAAGAGAAGCTGGGACTACTACTTCCACCGCTTGAGCATTTCCTCGCGGGTCTCAGTGTTGATGAAGATACCGCCAACCGTGTCCACCTTTCCCTTTTTCCTTGCCATGATTGGTTTGGTCGGGCCGCATCCTCCTTCCTCCACACTAAGCTTGGCTTCTGACTTCCTCGGAGTGCGTTTCATCTTTCTCCTGCGCTCTGCCTCCAATTGCCCCGTTTCCTCCTCTTGCTTGGCCAGAAACAACAACAACTTCTCCCAACCCTCTTTTGCATTTGCCATCCTCTGCGATTTTGGTACCAATGACCCCCAAACCAAGAATGGCTGAAAGTCCCTACTCGCTCCTTCCACCAAACGCCAAGGGTCTTCACTAGTAGATAAGCCCACACCTGGCTCAGCCCTACCCAACCATGGAATAAAACCTCCTCACCACTCTAGTTTGACACAAAGTTTCATTAAACGCCCATGTGCAGAACAAAGAAGATATGTCAAGGTTATTGCGCGGGCGGATGTCCTGCGACATATACTTGTTACCAAACAATTTTCTCACATGGCTATGAATCTTTCGTCGTCAAATTTAGACACACTTCCCAACCTTCAATCAGAAATTTCACCTCTAAAACCCGATAGCTGATTTGGAGAGTTAAGCGAAAAGCTAGCTTCCATTTTACATCTCTCTCTCTATCACTTGCCTCCACCTCTTTGTTGCTTTCAAAGATTGGATAGAGAATAAATAATCGAAGAGGGCCCCTTCCAGATTGTTCCGTCCCCCACATATGTCATCGTCCCATTCTCCAGTGACGTGGGCTAACAATCATCACACAAACCTTCCTTTCATTCCTCGCCATAATAATATGGTATCAAACTTTATAAAGTTATTGGCCCCACCTGCAGCCATAGAGCTAAACAGGTGACCCACGAGCACATTAAATTTAAAATTTGAACCTAGCTTTTAAATTTGGAGGCTTCTAAAATCTTCGATCAACTCCTCTTTATCCTGGTCATGTAAAGCCACCCCAATATTTGAGAGTTTGTTTGCAACCTCATTATCCTCTCTCAAGACATGTGTAATTTTAAACTCTTCAAAGGATTGCAAGAGAGCTCTTATTCTCCTAATGAATTTGTTCAAGTGCCAAGTCCCCATTGCTCCTTTCGCAATCCCATTGACTATAATCTGTGAATCTCCTTCCAAGTGCAACTTCTTGTCTCCAAATTTCTTGGCTAACTTCACTGCAGAGATAGCTGCCAAGCTCTCTGCCACATTATTTGTGCCTACTGGGAGCTTTTTGGCTCCAATCATCTGAATATTTTCCTTCTCATCCCTTAAAACATACCCTGCACCTAATAGACCCGGATTGCCCTTCGAGGCACCATCAAAATTAGCCTTTATCCACCCCCTCTCCGGAGGAATCCAACCTTTCTTCTTTTCATTTGAAGAAAGAGGATGAACCCTCACCTGCCCATGAATTGGCCACCTCCCCCATGAAAAGTTGTTTTGCAATGAAAACAAGTTACTTATCCTTTCTTTTGTCTAGGAGTAATAATAACATGTTAACAACAAGGGTCCCTTCTAACGGGGTTCAGGACACCTTTTTTTATTGGTAATTGATTAATTTCATTATTAGACCTAGATATAAACCTGGTTCAAACCAGGGGTGGTTACATGTAGGGAACCAACTCCTCGAAGATGGGCACCTAAGTCCGTAGACCCATTAAGAGGTCAGAAATTTAAGTTTCACTAATTGCTCCATCTTTAGTCTGTGAGCAAAGGATCATATCAGGGGATCCTATCTTCTTTGTCTTCTTCTCCCTCTTCCTTTTCATGACCTGCCAACCATCCTCCAACTTTGTAGCCTCCTTCTGCCACCTTAATGAGTTATCTGAGTACATCCTCTCCTCTCCACCTAGGCTTGATTGGCGCTTAACCATTACCGTTCTTGCATCAACTTTACTACAGCCAGCAACCACACTATCTTTTCTCAAAGTCTCAGTTCCTCTTGAGGCCTCAGAAGATATGCCATACCTTTCACCTTTATTTGAAAAATGAGACCCATCCTGATCCGCACCTATCTTTCCCACTAAGCAGGGTATCGGAGAAGTGCTATTGAGCAACTTTTCCTTTTTCGCAGCCTTTGAATCCAAGACATGCTTACCCTATTCGGCTCCCAATCCCTTCACAATCTCTGATGCTGTTTCAGGAGCCATACCCTGCTTGGTCTCAGTAGGAGCTTTTTCTTCACATTCCTCTTTTTCCACCGTATACAGCTGAGTGGAAACTTCCCTCCACCTAGTTGCTTGTTTATGGATTTTCTTCTCTGCACAATTAGCAGCAACATGCTTAGTTTGAAAACATCTTCTGCACCTAAACAAGATGCCTTCATAATCAACTGGGTTCACATATTCATAGTTTATTAATCAACTGGGTTCACATATTCATAGTTTATTGAGTTCTACACGGTCTGCCCCTGATCTACACGGGTTACTCGTGGATAAAAGTATGTTGCCACAGGTAGAAGAGAATTTTCAATTTGGTTGTGAGGAGTCTTATTGAGCAATTTAAGACCGAATGGAAGGGACCTGGCTATTGATTCTGTCAGATTGTGCAACAGAACAGAAGCTTTGTACTTGCAGTTATTTCATATTTATAAAATGGAAGATCTGTCCAGCTGTGTATCTTTTCATTTATTAATATATATCTACATTTGTATATATTTATCAGTTGACCCTATATCCTTCACATAAACGTTTTTGCTTTACATGCTTGGTGCTTTGTACCCATACATCTCTGGACCCAAGTAAATTGATTTGAATACAAGGAAATAATGTAGACTTTTAAGTTCTATTTGTTGGGCATGTTGTTTCATGTATCAATACAGTTAATTTCATCCATATTGTTGGATTTTTGTTCTCATTACAAGTGCTTTGAATGGTTAATCTTATCCTTGGATTGACGTCTTTTGCATTGCTCTCAGCTTATAAATTTAGAACTAGTATTCCATTTTTGTGGATTTAATTGTATTAAAGATTATTAAATACAGTTTAAATTCAATGTGTACATTGTAATAACAGGTTAAGTACACAGGAATATGAATTTGAGAGTAGTCGAAGTCTTAGTCGAAGTCTTGACCGAAGAACAACAATAGGAAATGGTATGCTATTTGAAAGTTCCTCTATATTTCCAGTCACATCTTAATTTCTCATCTTTTCTAAAGATAACGGGCCCTTGGGTATTTAATTTGAAAAAGCTGGGCTTCAAAGTTGGTTCTGTCATGTTTGTTTCAAGTATGGGATTAACTGATTGCTAGATGGATATGGATATGAATTGTATGGGCAGGTCCACCCGACTCGGTTCTTGATTGGACTCGTGAAACTGAGTCAAGTTCATCCTGTCAAAATAGTCAGGATCAAGCATTCTCCAGAAATCATTGGCGATTGGTTCGATGCCAAAATGGCAAGCTCCTTAAACCTGCAATGTTAGCATCTTAAGGAAAGATTCACAAACTTTAGGAAATACTTAAAAGCCGCATGAGCTTTACTTGTAGGTGATTCCTAGAAAAAGTTATATAATATTTGGATTCATTTAGGATGAAATATTCCAAGATTTTTTTTGTACAGGTCTTAGGATCTTCGAAGAGCTTGTGGAAGCTGAGTACCTGGTATATCACTTGTTTCATTTGTTAATTTTCAAAAAAATAGTTGTGTTTAAATTTCTCAATTCAATTAAATTATTTTTATCATTGCTGTGTTAACAAAAACAGTTATAGAGTAAATGGTGTGTTGTGCAGCCACAAAGTTGTAGTAGACCAATGAAAGCAGTAGGTGTTGTGGATGCTACATGTGAAGCAATTTTTGAGCTTATAATGGGGATGGATGAAATTCGATATGAGTAAGTTTTGATTTTAGTATGTTTTCCATTGGACACTATTAATAATATGTTTGGCTCTTCTTCCTACAATGTGATCTATTGTCTTTTTCTAACTGTTTTCATCTTCTTTTGTTGTAGGTGGGATTGTAGTTTTCAAAATGGAAGCTTGGTAGAGGAGGTCGATGGGCATACTGCCATTCTTTACCATGGATTGCAGCTGGACTGGTTTCCAACGTAATAATTTTTAACTTGTTTCAAATTTAGCTTTGATAAATGAAGATGTGGGTTTGGAATCTGGATGCTATTTGCTCTTCAAATCACAGGAATTTATTTTTTCGTTCTATTTTTAAATATCTATGAATATGTTTTGTTCTGTTGTCATAAACTATGTCTCCACGTTAAAGGTAACATATACATTTTTCCTTCTGTTGATGTTAAAATAGTCCTCACAAAAGGGAAAATTTGTGTTACAAAGTATGCATTTCCCACTCCACTAATAAGGGGATAGAGTAGAGAAATATGTGACTCCCATTTCACTTCTGCATGTGTTCAATGACTATTGACTTAAAAATTGGTGCTCTAGGGAATAATTTTATTCCCATATCCTTTTGAGCCATTAACTTCTCATGTACTGTGCTTGTAGAATGTACCCAAAAAGTTGTCATACCAGTGTACCCGTACACAATTCAAATTTAATAACTTAGATTATTAATATTTTATACATGATAAATATTTTATTTGTTGCATATATTTTAATAATTAATTATTAATGCTGCATATCCTAAATATTATGCATTAAAACTATGTATTTAATTATTTATGACTTTTATCTGAGTTACACGTGGATGCTTCTTGTTGTGACATTTTCACACATCGACCCATTGCAAATGGGGACCCCCTCTACATTTTTGCCTACTTGGTCTTTTGGTTTTGTGTCCTTGGTAGTTTTGGCTTAGTTCCCTGAAGTTCCTTGTGTTTTGAATGAGCATTGGGCAATTTATGCTAAGTTTGGAATTAAATACCACTTGCATCTGGTTTTGAAAAGGGAAATCTTGTGAGAAACAAAGAATTTGCTCAAGTATTGAAAGGGAATTGATTTATCTGAGAGAATGCTAGTGAAATTTTGAGCGTGTTGATGAGCTTACTATTTTTGGAACTTTCTATTTTTTAGTAAGTTTCACTATGTTCCTAATTGGCCTAATTTTGAGCTTGAAACAACTTACTATTTTTGGAAGTGTCTATTTCTAGTAAGTTTTACAATCTTGGATTGGTCTAATTTAGCTTTTAAACAAAATTACTTTTTATAGTAAGTCTATTTTTGTCAGGTCTATTTCTGGCAATTGATGAGCACTGACAGAGGAATAAGTAGAGAGGTATATAGTTCTAAGTCTGGAAACATGATCAAATGAGGCAGATGATCCAAAATGCACCAAGTTTGAGAACATTCTTGAAAGGCATCCAAAAGAGGAAAGGACATGGAAAATATTGAAATTTTGCTAAGTATGGAGGAAAGTTCTTGATCCCATCACAATGAACGCCGAAAGTGGAAAAGCATGTGAAATTGGCTAAGTATTAAAAAATTCCACCTACATGCTTAATGAACGCCCAAAATAGAAAAGTGTGAAAAATGGCTAAGTGTTGATCAAAGAGACCTCGAGGAATGCAAAAAAATGACTAAGTACAAGAATAATCCTCCATGTCAAATTATTGCCCAAGGGAGGGAATCCTTCTACACAGATTTGCGCCATTTTTTATGTTATTTATTCTTGTCTTGCAGAAAGAAGATGGTAGAATCTAGAGGATCAGTATTGCCAAGGCAGACTTTGATCAAGAACAAGCTGAAAGGATTTTTTTTGAATTCAAAGATTGTGTCAAAATAGAAAGAGGTTGGCGACACAAACTTGGGATGTCTTAATATGGACAAGTTCAATAGAAGGATGTCGGCCACAAGGAATATTCTCCAACACTCCTCGCCAAAAAAGTAGTCAAAAGTGGAATTGTGGTGGCAACTGGCTTTCTTTCTGTCATCCAGTGTTCGTACTTGATTGTAGAATGTGCAAGGCATTACAATTCAAAGCAGATGGTGATTTTGGCTCCAGATGGCAAAGTGCTGGCGAATCTCACTCCACCGACAATTGTAGAGGCCTTTGGAATTCCAACATACCAATCAATGGTGCACAAAATGAAAGAAAGGGCACTGAGGGGTTTATATTGCTGGAGTTGATAGTTGCGATGAAGTTATCAACCGTAAGTGGCTGCGGAAGTTTAAGGCTCATCATTTAAAATTGCCCAAGAAGATTGATTGGTTGGATCTCAAGCGGGAGTATAGCGATTTGTTGATGTTACTGAGTAGAATAATGGGATGCCCACAATCTTGCATTTTCGAGCCATGGATGTGGTATTTGATTGAAGAAGTAACAAATGGAGTCAAGGCTATGGACTAGTCAAGAATTATTAGTGACAACCTGGACGAGCAATTCACGAATTTGGATATTTTACATGAGCTCCTATGTTGTATGTTTTGGGTGGATATTTTGCAACCGATAGTTTGAAGGATCAATTGCAAAATAGTGCTTCCAACCACAACACGTGAGACACAGTCTCTCCTAATTATAAGGGAAGGCTCCCCCTATTTACTGTTACTGAAAACAACCTACACTAAACTAACACTTAAGATAATGTGCACTAAGCTAATTCACAGGGCGTTACATTCACCATACTCTCTTCTTTCAGAGTGGGTGTTCTTCTCTCGTCGTATTCTCGTATTTTACGATTCTATCTTTACAACAATCTCTTGAGTACAATTTACCAAAGTTAAAAACAAGCTCATGAAAGCTCAAAGTTTTTCCACGACTCCTTATGTGAATTCAGGAACAAGGATGGAACATACATGCAACTCAAAGTCTCCAACACATATCTCACCTTACATGCATAAACATAGAATACGTAGTAGCACAATGTCTGCAAGCTATTTCCTTGCTTGAGCGTTCTACGCTAGCTACAAACTTGATAAGCAACTCAAGGTCTGCAAGACCAAGTTTGGAAACCAAACCTGTAACTCTAAATACAATTAGCAGCTCAAAGTCTGCAAGATTGAATTTAGACCCCTTTTGAACAATAGAACAATACTCACAATCAATTCCAGAAAATGTCGTCACATGATAACTTGAATTAGCACAAAGTCTCAAAACAACCTACCTCTTTTATTGAAGCAATTTGATTTACATCTAAGCCAATGTCTTAGAGTTCACAACAAATTGGCAGAATTTTGTTACATTGCCAAAAGATAAAACATTACATAGAGCAGCCTCCTATATATAGATGAGGGGCTGAGAGCAAAAAGTGGGAGAAGTCTAACTTATTCCACAACTAACTAACTGCAGTTGACTTATTCAACATTGCAAGTCCTATTGTACTTCGAATTGCAATGTGATTACATATAATTACAAGTTACAACTTTGCAAGTGATATGATCACCTGCAATTACAATTTGTTGCTTTACATGTAATTTGTCAAAATTAAATTACAAGTGCATAATTGAAAACTAAGCTAAGTGTCTAATAAGACATGGCACCTAATTACATCATCCTTTGTCTGATCTTCATGCTGCTATAGGATACTGGCACTTAAAAGAATCCAGGCTTGGTGAAGGCTTTTTGTCTCAAGACAACGACTTGCATCTCAGATCGTTCTTTTGTCCAGTAGCTTTCATTGAAAAATAACCCTTTCATATTTGTTTTTGAAAGCATTCTATTGACCATCAAACATTATGTCACTTATCCACCACCTTGTATGGCTTCGTGATGTTGTTGTTCTTGCTTTGTAATTTGATTCTCCTCCATGCAAGGGATTCGCTGCTTTCAAACCTTCAACATCTTGCATCTCTTTGTCTTCAAAACTCCGCTTTTCACTATTTGGTGAATGACCATCATACCCTTATTTGATTGCTCTTTGTCTTTAGCCAACGATCTTCATTGCATGTACGGGGCAATATTGACTTTTTTTAAGGGGAAGTTCTCTTGATTCGTTTGAGGTGAAAACCTTGGAGTGTAAGAACATCTCCATGGATTACTGAAGAATTCATGATTTCATTTATAGAATAAAATTACTATTATGTCACTATGATTGTGCTCCCTTATCTTGTCTGTCCTCTATTTGATAACATTGATGCATATCTTACATGACCGTCCATAATCAACACTGACATGTATGGATTCTTCTTCTCTTCCACATTATCAGGTGCAAGCAAGTCATCCCTCACATCATTATTCTTGTTGAGTTTTGGGCTCACTCCTTCAGGCTTGGGGTTATTTTTAATCTTATTTGTTTCTTACATCGCCTTCATGGTTTTGTCGATTCTCGTGAGGGTCGGGCTCGTGGTTGGTTTGTTGTGGCTTTGGCCTTTCTTCGATCTATTGGGATCGAGATTGATCGTCGCCCCCCCTTTTAGTATTCTCCTGATGCCCCTCGTTCCAGTAAGGAAGGCCCCCAAACAATAGACCCATAAAGAACAATAGGTCTTATCAGGGAGTCCATGAGGGTCAGCTTGGACATGGTGTCCTAGAAATGGTGCCGGAACTCAAGGATGGCCAAAGATCCAAACCCCTTGTTGATGTGAGGGTGTATGGTAGGTCTCAAATTAATACGGGGACTAGAAAACTTGACTCCTAGATAAGTGTAGGAAGAGGAGATCTCCACCTCGAACCTCTGAAGAAAAAATGCATGTGAGAAGTCTTGAGGAAATTGAAAATCATCACCTTAGTTTTCCCAAATTGACAGTCAACTGTCGTAAGTCCCAAAAGGCCGCAAGTCTATCAAGCTGTCTTTGTAAACCCTCAAGGGAGGAAGCCAAAAGGATGATATCATTAGCAAATAGAAAAATAGAAATCAAAACCTAGTGGAGTAGGCAATCAACGTCGTCCTGAGAGTGCTCCTGAAGAAACCCCTCAAGCTCATCAAAATAAATCCCGAAAAGAGTATTCAACATTTCATCTTCAGCTTCACTATGACCTTTTATATTTCTAGGGATAATGAAGAACATCATAACATGAATAACTTAGAATGAGATCTTACAGTCGTCTATCATGTCTCTATCATCTTTATTTGCTATCTTTCAATACAATGGATGACTCTCTACATGCCCTTATTACCTTTACTCATTGTGCTCTGCATCTATCTTACTCCCTGCCTAGTGGATAACAGAGGCTGGATACTCTTGATGGCTGTCATCTTTATGACACTACCTTGCCCATTATGACTGTCATACATCTCTATCCTTGGCTTCGTAATGACTGTCCTCCTGGTGCTATAATTGTCAATGTACATTATCTTTCACAGGACATGAAGGATTTTAGAGGGGTATGTCTTCCTTTCATCATGTTCATCATAGGACCAATACAAATGATTGTCCACTATTGTCTATTTCTCCATGTTTTGTTGTGCCATTGGCAACTCTCTAACTGTCCATTATCAATATGCTTGAATGCTGCCCCTGATATGTTCTTGTTGGCTTTCCCAGTCTGCGTGTTCATTAAACTAAGGTTATAGTCCTTCCTTTCTGCTCACTATCTTATCATTTTGATATCCTTATGCCTCTACATGCTTGGTCTGATTAAACATGACCCAACTTCATCAAGCTAGGGCACAATAAGAAAAGAGAAACGAACAAGGAGCTACTTAAAATAAAGCGTGCCCTAGAGAAAACAAGCTTGAACGCAGCAAGAGAAAACAAAATAGAAGAAAACGGCTCAAAAAACGTAGCTCAAAAAAATGGCCATGCCCGATAAAAACGCAAGGAAAAACGCACGCCCAAAGACTTCGAATGCAAAAATGAAAACCAAAGATGCAAAACACAGCTCCTAAAAAGCATGAAAATGGAGGTTTAATAGCCGCTTTGAAAGAGATACAGTTTGATTTCACACCAAAGACTTGCAATCTCTAGTTATGACAAGTTCTTAGTAGATAAATCGCAGGTGGCAAGTTGAAAACAACTTCAATTTCTGCGCTTTAGATTCCTATACACACGATGCAAGCTCTTTTTTTAGGTTTAAACGTTCATTTCGGGTTCCACAACACTTTTTACAAGTTGACTCTTAAGTCATCGGGGTTCAAAAATGGAAATGCAAGTTTTTTTTTAAGTTTATGCTTGCATTCGGGTTTGTAAAGTCATGTTAAAAGTTTTAATAAATTTAAAACTTGTTTTTGGGCAATAAAAGCCGAATTGAAAGTTATTGTGTTACTATATTAATCAAGACATAAAACACTTGCTTGTAATCAGGTCCTAGAGACCCAATTAGAAGTAAGTGTTTTATTTACCTAGTAAAACACGATTGTTGAGAAGATAATTGCAAGTGCAAGTAATGTGAACTTGCATTCTACTTGTAATAACGATTACTTGCGATAGTGAGTCGAAGTTCCATTTTTGCAAGTGAAGGATATAAATCACTTGTAATGTCTGGTCTTGAACCCTACATTACAAGTGCAAGTTTTACTTCAATTAGAAACACTTGTAATTATAGGCCAAAGATCGGGCATTGAAGAAAGACTTGCAATGGAACCTTTGAAACCCGAAATTGAAGAAAAAGCCAACTTTTAGACAAGGAAACTTGACGAAACGGAGATCAAGGACTTTTGCCATGTTGATGAATGCTTAGGAGATGGAAACATGCCTCGAAAAATGTGTCTAAGGCCTTAGGATATCAAAATTTGGTGAATTTCCGTAGGGTTATCCCCAATTTTAGCCAAGCAAAAATTGGTGACAACAGTATACATGCGGGCAAGGTTAACTAGGTATGAAGGATTGAGAAGCAGAGGACACAAGGATGTGGTCCAAATCAAATGAAGGTGCACAAATATTATCCTTAGTTGCACTTTATAATATTCCTAATTTTTTGAGGGTTAATGACGCCTTTGCTATGCATATTGTTAGATCTCTTCAGGGCGGCTTCCACACGAGGTTGTCTAAGGAAGCGATGAAGTTGGTGGAAAAATATGGCTCTTGGTTCATCCAGTTCCCAACATTCTCATATATCGAGAATAGGGATTCTCTTCTCAACCCTATAGGCTTCCGAGATATCCAACTGATAAAATGGTGTTGCTAGAAGTTACGAGGCAGTTGACAGCATATGACAAAGTTTAGAAGAAGAGAAAAGGTGGAATCGAAATTGAATTCCCAATCATCATGGGAACTTCAGATGAAGTATCTCCATGTTTGCCAGCAACAGAGAAGTCAACAAAGGAATTGCAACCCTATCATCTCACCTGTTCTATGGAAAGCGCGGATTTTTATCCTTATAATAAAATAAAAGTGGTGGTTGGTAGAAAGTATGGGCATAAGATGCATCTTGAGGAGTATGGGGCTAATGCCAAAGATGAATATGAAGTTAGGAAAAGGATGTTTTCCAAGTTACCGCTTAGAATGATTTGAACTTGTAGGATTCATGTAGTGCGAGATCAAGTTGAGGAAGATTCAAACGTAATTCGGTCCGAGTTTGAGAAGTAGAGAAACAAGACCATCCAGCTGCCCAATTGGAAAGGGTCCAAAGAGACAAACCTCGACATGTTATCTAGGCCAGTCACAAAATTCACAAGATGGTGGATTGAACGTAAGGTTATAAAATTGCAAGCAAGGAATGTTCCCCTAACTTACGACTTGATGAGAGATCCAAAGCCACAAGATAGTAGAGCCGAGCAATCATCACAAGTTGGAACAGAAGGAGAAGATCCACCATAGAAGGAAGAGCGTGGGAAAGGGAAAGCATCATCTAGGAAGAGCGGCTAAAGAAAAGGTCAGATGAGCCAAGTGAACGACCTCCACAGAAAAGGCAAAGGCTAAAGATAGAACCATCATTATCAGCCAGTTCCTCCAGTGTAGAAGAATTTGACGCTCTTATAGGAGAAAGGATTGTAACCAACAAAAGAAGATGGTCACATGACCAAGTCACTCTACCGGTGCATGATAGGTAAAGTATTAATGCTTTCTATGAAGTTAGCTAGTAGGGGAACGAAGAACAAGGACCTCCTACAGAGACAAATCTTCAGTTTCAGGAATCTCTCGAGACAATGTTATCCAAAGAGTTAGTAGAACCAAAGATTCTCATTCTGGAGGAAGAGGTTCAAGAAGAAATAATGCAAGAACAGGAGTAGTTACAAGTCCAAGTGCATCTGTCGGTCGCTTCAGAATGGTTTAAGGAGAGGATGTAGATGGATCTTGAGGAAGAGATCAATCCTGCACTAGAGTTACATGAATTTTTGAGCAGAATCAACAAACCAGTAGAGAAGGGCAAGGCAAAGAAGTTCTACAAGGTTACCGGGGATGAGTCAGGATCAAGAAATATACGTGTAGCAACGCCAAATGTTGACAAGGCTAAAGACAAGATTACCCCTGAAGGGTATGATGTAACAACAATTGCCATTGGGCGTGCAACCAGGGCACAGGTGATGGAGGAATTTGATGATTCCACCCAGGCACTAAAGGAACGAATGAAGATGGAAGAGATGTATAGGAAATTGAAAAGTGACAACACGACTCTGTGTATATTTGTAGCGTCTAGCAAATCCTATTAGACAAGAAGATCAAGCATTTCTTCAGCCTACAACTCTTCTAAAAGAATTAATGGATGAAATTGAAAGAATGAGGAAGGGTGGGTGAAGAACATTTATGATACTGCATATAGGTTTGTTGAGGATTTGACTTAGATATGTGGAAGGACTTTACCTATCCTTGGCAGGATATTGTGTGTGGATCAAGCACGGGAAGATACGCATATATAAGAGAATGAGACCATCCCACATTTGGAGGCTTTGAGGCTTTGATAGAGATTCCTAGACAAGAATTGTTGGATGGTAGAATATTAAGATAAAATGTGGCATACGATTTCTCCCCATGGTATAGTACACTGGTCACAAGGAAGGAACTGTTCGAGAAATCAAATGAGGAGTTAGCTTGACTGAGGAAGATGATAAAAAACATTCAGGAAGGAATCCTCAATGCAGTTGAAGCAATGCTCGCAAAGAGGTTGATCGATGAAGAAATGCCAGCAGAAGGACTGAAGAGCAGAAGAATACTTCTTTAGCACGAATCCTCCTTAGAAGAAGAATTGGAGAGTATTTCTACACTCAAACATTTTCTACAGGATTTAGGAGTCAACGCCAGTTTGGGAGAACTTCAACAAGTGTGAAAAGGATATAGGTATTATTGAGTTCAAGTACGAGACTGTGTCAAGTGTCTTTGTGTACGAGCTAGAAATAGTAATGTCAAGATTCTTGGCATTTAAAGAAAAGAACTATGTTACCAGATTCATTCTTGCAACCCTCAAAGTCGGGTTTGATTCGGTGCAAAGTCTGGTCCTTGTCAAATTCGGCCGAAGAACCCCAAATCCGGCCCAAAGTCTGTCAAAAGGACCCAGGCAGACTTTGGGCTCAAACAAGATTTTTGGACTTTTTTAAAGTTATTATTTTTGCCCAATTTGGTCTATTCGACCCTCCAACCCTGAAAGAGACCACTAGAAAAGGCCAAAAAGGTTGTTTATGTCATTTGTGCATTTGTTTTATATGTCATTTGCCAATTGGACTAAAACGTTAATATATATGGTGGTGTATTTTGCTATGTTGGTTTACTATTAGCATAGTGGTGTATGAACTTATTTGCTGCTGCATATATATATATATATATATATATATATAACATATATTTTTGTACAGATCAACCCAAAACAAATTCGAACTCACCCCAAAATATTTTTGAATGAATTTTGAACGCAAAAATAAACTGGTACCTGAACCCAAATCTGAACCGACAACTTAGGAAAAGAATCAAGCACAATCTATTCCGGACAAAAGAGCATTAATGACTTAGTGGGATTCTTGCCTCATTATGGGTCGACTTTGACCACTCTCCTACTAAGTGGGCGACCTCGTCTTATTTGTCCATGTGGACCCACTTATTTATGACATATTCTCTCCATGACCTAACCCTAATTAGGTCTTATGTGGTGAAATCTCAGCCATTTAGTTTAATTTGATCTTGGCCACCCATTGAAATCTTGGAGCCTATATAAGGGGCTCGCCTGTCATTTGTAAGAGAGTGAACTTTGGAGATTTTTGCCATAAGCTACTAGAATAAAAGAGTTTTCATTGAAGTTTGGTGATTATTTACTTTGTTTTTTGGTAGTTTTGTATGGTTTCTTGTTCCTCACTTAGACTAGATTTTCTTTTAAGTTGTTAGATGAATCAGATTGATAGTATTGTTATGGTGAAATCATTTGCTCATACCGTTTGCTATTAGATGATTTCTATGTGTAGTGTAAGGTTGGTCCTAAGCTTTTATGTGGATGCTTAACTTCGATCATTGAATATGCATTGTTCTTTTGATGGTCTTCATTCTTGATACGGAAATTATTTGTGTATAGAGGAAAATGGTGAGCAATGCTAAGGGTAGAGATCACTCACCAAGGTTTTCCAATGGTATACATTAGGAACACAAATCCAACCCTTAAGTTCAAACAAAAGGGGAATTTGGTATTCATTTTGAATGACTGAAGATGACCGTTGCAAAGGCAGATTTGAAAGCAAATGCAAGATTGAAGAAGGATTTGTGCACCTTGAAATGAATTAGGGGGTTATATGCCTTGAAATTGCAATTCACAACCACCGAGATGTCGCAGACTGAAACCGTTCTAGATCTGGGTCCTTGGCACCTGTAACTTCCGTCTGTGAAAATCTGAGCCTCTAAGGAACAAGTCGACATTTTAGGTACAAGTCGAGATTCAACTACACCCCTCTATTGGCGACTGTGTACTTTTTAATTCCGATCTCTGAGATGACCCCAAAAATGCTCGAATCCAGCTCCGCAGATTCCGAGACCTGGTCCTGCACCAAAAAAAAAGGGAAATTGTTTGTGGAAGGGTGACTTGCCTTGGTCAAGCCCCAGTTTAGGAATTAACCTTGAATTGAAATGAAGTAAGGAATGCTGACATGTAATAGAGATTAGATTTGAAATGATGTGTACCATGCAATGTAGATACTCTTACCTTTTTGAATGTGATCAAGAATATTGATGCAATAGCTTTGATTCCACACAAAAACCACAAGGAAATCATGCATGAAAAAACCTTATGAAGATGTTTTGCAAATCGCCATTGAATGATTGAGGAATGAAGAAGTGATGCCAATGTCCTTCCAAGAAACTCCTTTGCTTGGCCTCAATGGGGAAAGAAGCTTGATCTATGGAAGACACCTTGAATACTTGAAAACTTGAATGATAGAATGCCACTTGAAATTGTGCTTGGAAGCTCAATACTTTGCTTGATTGCTTGCTCAATGGTTGCTTTTGTGAATGTATGCGCATGTATATCATGGGTCATAGATCATAGATGATAATGAAGAGAGTGTTGAGATTATGGCCTTCAGGCAAATATCGACTACCTTGGATAATAATAAATATATAGAATATATATTTATTATAAATCGATATATATAAATAATAATAATAAATATGGAGATATTTATTATTTATTGTTTATTAAAAAGAATCGATTTAATATATATTTGAATGGAATAAATAATGTTTATTTAAAGGGCCCAAGTCGGCCTCTTGGTGATTTTAATTAAACTAAGTTTAATTTTATGGGCCCAAGTCGGCCTCTTGGGGAAAATACATATTTGTATTTTGAGACTCCAAGTCGGCCCCTTGTGGATTAACTTCATTCTCATATATATGCGAATTGATCCTTGAGGAGACAAGCATCAAAAACATAACATGCTCGATCTCTCCCAAGGATCAATAAGCAGTGATTTCAAGTACTTGAGCGAACTTGAGCAGTGGTAATTTTTCTCCACTCATGGCTTGCGATTTGCCTCTATTAAGACTGCGGATAACACCATTGAGGGTGCG
>MU224300.1:1184509-1197353 GCA_018584345.1 Thuja plicata
TCATGTGACTTGATGTTACCATAGAAAGATGATTCTCATATGGATATGAGATGAATGGTTGGAATGATGAAGAACATATGTGTTCTTATCATGTCTAGTAGATGGAGATCTACTATCATAGATAAGAAATCTATGGTATCATTGGATAAGGGATCCATTTTTGGTTATGTTTTGTGATGAAGGATCTATGGGTGGATCTTTGCCCCAAGTCCAAGAGGGAGTGTTGATATTATGGCCTTAAGGCAAATATCGACCACCTTGGATAATAATAAATATATAGAATATATATTTATTATAAATCGATATATATAAATAATAATAATAAATATGGAGATATTTATTATTTATTAAAAAGAATTGATTTAATATATATTTGAATGGAATAAATAATGTTTATTTAAAGCGCCCAAGTTGGCCTCTTGGTGAATTTAAATAAACTAAGTTTATTTTTGTGGGCCCAAGTCGGCCTCTTGGGGAAATTACATTTTTGTATTTTGAGACTCCAAGTCGGCCCCTTGTGGATTAACTTCATTCTCATATATATGCGAATTGATCCTTGAGGAGACAAGTATCAAAAACATAACATGCTCGGTCTCTCCCAAGGATCAATAAACAATGATTTCAAGTACTTGAGCGAACTTGAGCAGTGGTAATTTTTCTCCACTCATGGCTTGCGATTTGCCTCTATTAAGATTGCGGCTAACACCATTGAGGGTGCGAATTTAGGAGGATAATCTCTGCCCTAAATTCGGCGATCTACTCCAGCATGTGGAAGTGAAATTTTCAGCAGCAAAGATTGGGGTTTGCACTTACATTTCAAATCAGACTTGAAAGGTGAATTCAAGGCGTAATTCAAAAGCGAATTCATGAATGCATTCAAGGTGAATTTGAGAATTTGAACAGCTGGAGATCAAATCTGTGATCTTGGTCATTAATACCTTGTATCAAGCAAATTCAGCTTACACACACATCAAGGGTTTAAAGACAAATCCAAAATCAATAATTCTTATTTAGAAGATCAGTTCTGAACTTCACTTCCGGGTATTATCTATCCTTATTTGAAGTTTACTTTTCATTATCCTGTGCTTAGTTTTGTTAGATCTCCATAGATTGAATATATTCCTTGCTAGAATCTGAAAACATTAACAGAGAGAGGGAGATCCCTTTTATAGTGCATCCAGAAACAAAATTGCACATGCCGACCATGGATCCAAAACCTCGGTGAATGTGCCAAATAGGACCCAAGGCCCAATCTGGGATCTAAAACCCAAGGGTGACGTCAAAGTTCGACTGCACCCCTCCAAAAAGATGCTTGTTTTTTATTGGAGGGTGTGGCCTATAAGGTTTGCAAGATCCGAAAGGTCATCTGAGTCCGATATTGGGAGTGAACTCCAAGACCATAAAAGGAAGAGGGAATTTTGCAATTGGAGGAAAATAGGGGAGGAGGCTTAGAAATAAGATGCTACCTTGATTTTGCACAAATTAGAGAGGATTAGGGAAGAAACAAGGACCCATATGTTAATAAAGTGTACATTTAAGTGCAATATGAAGCCCAATCAAAGGAACCACACTAAAGCGGGCCCAAAATGATCCTAAATTGAGCACAAATTAAGTGCTTACTTTTTAGGACGATACAATTTTCACAACCTTTGAAGATTGCACCTCCTTTGTGTAGTTGATTTGGCAAAGCAAAGCGTGGTAGATTTCACTTTAGCGGTCATTGTCCTTCAAGTTCTTAGGATTAGAATAGAACTTCTCAACCCTTATCCCTTAACTTTCCACATATTTCCTTGAAACACTTTGAAATACTCTTCGTTGCTAAATCATTCAAATAGCTTCCAAAACTGGTATTATCTAAGTCATCTTGAGAACAAATTACGTAAGTCCCTTTGTGTTACCAGCATATCACAACGACCATTGATCTTATCCACACCTCAAGACCTGGCAGAAAAGAACCTTGGAGTCACCTGTATGATCTTTCGTAATCGTAGCATACGTGGGATTTTGCTCAAGAGAGGATAAGATACCTTGGTATTTTATTCTGTGTTGGTGTGGTCATAAAACACCCATCAACACGTCCCACCCCTCAAATTGTTGACCCCGTCTCTTGGGGCATTTCAAGGATGGGGGGAATTTAGGGGACATCCCTTGGCCTTCCCCCCAACAAAGAAAATGTGGAAACATCTTGGAATGCGTCCCCAAAATCAGGGGCGGCAGGAAACACATAAGAGACACCTGGCCATCTCTTGTTGAAAAGCAATTTTAAATAATGTTAAAAAAAAATTGTTTGTAAGATTAAAAGAAGACTGTTAAATATATCATGACAGCATTATAACAGAAGCAATAAATATATCATGACAGCAGTATAACAGAAGCAATAAATATATCATGACAGCACTCTAACAGCAATAAAATTAATCGTGACAGCAGTGAGAGCAACAACTGTAGTATAACACTAACAGCAATAAATTGGTCATGATTTAGATTCATAGTTAATGATATAAGTTATGTAACAGTTAATATTAACAGCAATAATCTGAATTTTTAACTTCATTGTTGAAAAAAGAATCAAACTTCAAAATTCTTGATATGATATTAGAGTCAATTATTATTATCAGTTGCAAAAGAGATTAAAGGTGCATTTGCTATGGTCTGGTACAGTGGTATTGTGTGAGAAGTACAAACAAACAATTTCTTTTTGGAATGTGGATGGCATGTAGGCCTTTGCAGACATCATTTTAGCATTGTCATGTTATATTGCTCGTGTTATACTGCAGCTCATTATCTTGTAGAAATTTGTCTCTCTCTCTCTCTCTCTATATATATATATATACACACCCTTTCCCCCACCGTCCCTGAAAAATGGCCGTTGGACTGCTGCCCCTGAAACATGAACCCTGTTATCCTGCTGTACCCATCACAGAAATGCTGCGGAACATAGATTTTTTATATCTGTTTTGTACAGATGTATTCAGCACCCGCGAAAATCCCTGCTGTTCTAGCACATCGTAACCACAAACCCAAACTTGATTCAACAACTTAGCCTAAAACCTCATTAGGGTATAAATTATAACAAAAACAAAAATCCTCATTGTGGTTTAAAATCTAACTGTTAAATAAAATCTATTCAAAGTAAAAGAAAATTAAAATAGCAAAACTCTAATCCAAATCCAAAAATTTTATGTTTGACTTCGCCTTGTTTTTAACTAAGTGTAAAAATGAGTTAAAAAGATACATAAAAAATTCAAAATCACTTGAGAAAACTCTGGAAATGGCCTGGCACATTTGGTAGGTTGTGATTATTTGGGATTAATTGTGGTTTTTTCGAGTGTAATGGTGTTATGATTTAAAATATTGAGAACCTATTTCGGTCATTGACTACATTGCTGCAAACTTGAAGTAGGCTTGATTGATAGTTTGAAATCTCTAGCAACTTTCTGTGGTCTGATAACATTCCTCAATATTTTTTAGTTTGTGGCTAACTAAACTTTTCTATGCTAGGATATATATATATATATATTTTTTGTAACGAACCATTTAGAATTATATCTCTTTTCCTCCTTTTGTCATTAGAAGTTGAAGAATCCTCATGTGGAGAGTTTCTACTAAGAGTATTTCAGAACATCTAGATAGAATATTTTCGTTATTGTTTTATGAAAATTTCATGTAGTATCCAAATAACTGTAATGCCCCCTTTTATCATTTGTGTAGATTCACTATCCAGTTTATGGGCTATATATGCCTAACACTAAAAGGAATGTTGTATTGTGCTATTTCCCTCTAGGCATGAATTAACTAAATATTATTGGTGCTTAACACCTCCAATTCTTGTAGTGGGCGGAAAGAAATTAAAAGCAGTCCACAGGATAATTTTAAGGGTTTCCTGTGATCAAAGCTTGATCACTTGGAGAAAAGGGCTAGGCAACATTGATAAGGGTATTGAAATAAGTTGCATAAAGAAAACAAACAGTAGTATCTTTTCTAGATCTCACATCATATAGGATGTCTAAAATTGAAGTGCTACTCAGTCTCAACCTCTTGGAGGTACATACTATAAAATTAAAAATACAGTAGATCAAGTCTGTGAGCGAGATAAAATGGTCATTCTCAACATACACTCTCAGATGATTTCCAGTATAACCAACGATTCTAGTGATAATTAGGCTGGATAGTCATGGAGTCAAATTGTCCTGAATGTGGTTTTAGTATATATCTTCTCTGACATTTTTATTAATGACTATTCATGGAAGAAGGTGAATAGGGGCATCTTAGTAATATTTTAACCAAGGATGCCGATAAATAGAAATTTCAATATTTTAAAGTAACCAAACAATTGGGGCCTATTGAGGGAATCTTTTTTTGAGAACGAAGTACCAAGTAGGAGCATTTCTCTCAGCTTGAAGGTGGATCATCCAATGATTTTAGCATGTGCATATAGAAAGTGTATCTGATGATACACACAAGGCACACACAAGGCAAAGCAACTTGGATGAGGCACCAAGAAACTGTCTATTTGCAGAAGGTCATACCCTGGAATATGAGACTTTGGATGTTGGAATCTCTCTATATGAGCCTACCAAGAAGACCCCAAACTAGGTAGCAAGCCTCATATTGATAAATAATAGTTAACAGTGTATGCATCCATATTGCCTTTTTGTCTTGGCCAGCCCGATCACAACCTTTTGCAGATTACAATAGCACATTGAGCCCATTGTGATGTCCCTTTTTGAAATAGGATTTAATAGTAAATAATAATAATAAAATTAAATATAAAAGAATAAAATAAAATTTAAATTAAAAATATAAAATAATGAATTTAAAATATAACATAATTAAATTTAGTTAAGTTAATGAAAGGTCAAAAGGCATGAAATGCAAAGTTGTGACTCCCTCAAACATGAGATAAAAAGGGAGAAGAAAACTTCATTTGAAAGGGGAGAGAGGAAGGACGAATTAATAGAAGAGAAAAAACAAATGAGAAGAAAATAAGGAAGCGACTCTTCAAAAGGCAAAAGTTATGAAGGGTTGTGACTCTTTGCAAGGGTGGTAATTATGAAGGTTTGTGGCTCTTTCAAAGAGGAACAATTATGAAGGGTTGTGACTCTTTCCAAGGGCATAAATGATGAAGGGTTGTGACTCGTCCAAAGGGTGGTAATTGTGGAAGGTTGTGACCTTTGCAAAGGGCAGCCATGATGAAGAGGTGTGACTTTCCCCCACATTGGAAGATATAAAGGGGAGAATGTTTCATTTGAGGAGGAAATCCAAGGGAGGGCAATTTGGGGAATAATATATTATTTTCAAAGGCAACAATGAAAAGTGGTGACTCAATTCTAATGAAAGGTGGTGACCCCTTCACCAATAAAGTATAAGGGTGATTTCATTCCAAGCAAAAAGGAGGAGTAACAATAAAAGAATATTATTCATATTTTTAGAGCAGACTGTAAAGATGAATAAGAGCAGAAGAATTCCATTTGATAAAGGGAATTGATCTATAAGAGATCAATCTGAGAATTCTATTTGATGAAACATAATAAGAATAAGAGTATTGAACCAAGCAGATATTGATGGAATATAATTAGCAAGCAGACATCAATGAATTCAAAATCTGATATGAGGAATCAGATCAAGATTACTGAATATTATTCCTATTGAGAGCAGATATATATCAAACCTAACAGATTTACACATAGTGACCTCACTCAGCATAGAGAATCTTAATACTTTTTCTAAATTGGTATGAAGTATTAACGGATCTTATCTTATGATTTCTTGCTTATGAATAAAAATCACATGTTTGCATATATGCATGTATTTATTCCATATGAGTTGGAGGAAATATGATAGGGAGATGCGGTTTATCAGCTCCCATGAACTAAGTATGCCACCCCAAGAGGGGGAATTTGGTCATAGTTGACATTCCTGCCTCTTTTGGGCCGGGAGGTGATTTGATTGATCCAAGGGGGGAATTGGTCATAGTTGACATTCTTGCTGCTTGTGGGATACCCCAAGGGGTAAACTGGTCCATCATTGAACGTTCGCGCCGCTTGTGGCATGTAGGCAAGTTTGCCATAATATGAATGTGATGTGCTCTTGTGCTTAGTTAGGCTGGGATATTTACTGGCATCCTCTCTAAGTTCCTACTAAAATGATTGGTTATGGAGTAGACATACCACCTATTTTAAGAGACCAATTATGCCTTAGATAATGTATATGTGCATTATTTCTTCAAATGATTGATGACTAACAAAGTTAATCTGGCATTCTATTATTGGAATTGTTGTTTATGTGTAAACAGGTGAAACTCCAACTTGGGGACATTACACCCATACATGGAGGCTATGACTTCTAGCAACTGCAATTGTCTCGTTATGATGTATAAGTCTGTCTTAGGCACAATTTGCTTGTGGTATAGACAAATCTTGAGTCCATTTTTGGAAGAACAAGAATAGAGGTCTATTTTGTGGGTTCAAATCATTTTCTACTATTACAAATTATGTATGCAATCAATTCACATCAACAGTTTAAATGTGTTTATGGATAAATTGTTCTTGAGATGACCTCTTCTCTTTTGTCTCTTGATCCAATTCTGCTGTAATTGGGTAACAGAAAACTATATATAATACATATATGTAGGTTTTGCTATGGGTCTATTTACCGGAGTTTGTAAATAGTAAATACAATACTCATTTTCATAAATATTGGCAACTTTAGGTTTGTGTGGTCACGTGATCTGTGCTATGTGCGCTACTGGCGGCGTAATGATGATGGAAGTTATGGTAAGTTTCAGTCTTGTTTAGGCATGTTCTCTTTTTTTCAATTGTTTATCTATTGTTGTTTTACTCCATCTCTTTTATTATACCTCCAAAGCAGTTTATTCCAAGTTTGCCTGGTTTTATATTGCAGTTGTCCTATTCCGTTCAAGGGAACATTCTAGCTGTCCTGCACAGCCTGGTTTTGTGCGAGCTCACATTGAGAGTAGGTTTTATTTTTGTATGTTTTTTCTAGAAAATATTAAAGCATGGTTAACCACAACTCAGCTAGTCCTTCCATATAAATATTATGATATCTTTTGTTGTAAAATTTTGTGAGATGCATTTCTTGTTATAAGTGCTGGATGCAACATCTGTAGGTGGTGGGTTCACCATATCTCCACTGAAACCTCGTAAGACTGGAGAGCCTCGATCCCGTGTCCAACATCTTATGCAAATTGATTTGAGGGGATGGGGTGTCAGCTATTTACCTAGATTTCAGCAGCATTGCCTACTCCAAATGTTGAATAGTGTTGCAGGTAAGAAGAATTTATGGTGTACACTACCTTCGAGTGTTTGTTAGTTATGAATTGTTCCTTCAAACTTTTTTTTGTGTAGATTCTCCTAGTTAAGTAGATGCTTACAAATGAAAATCTTATTTGGACTTTAGCTGTAATGACATTGGGAGTATATTATTGCAATATTTCAGATCAATCCTAGGTGTTCATACCTATGTTTAATTTTATTTTATATCTGATTCATGTCAAAAGATTTGATACCTTTACACATTTTCAACCCTCATACACGCAAAGGAGTTAATATCATGGTCTCTGTTTGCTAGGATTCGTTTGTTAAAAGATAAATCCTACAAAATTAAAAATATATATTTACATTATGAATACAATTAAAAAGAAACTATATAATAATAAAAAATGAAATGTAATTTGAAAGAAGTAAATACTGTAACTTTTATGTTGAACAATGCCATTATGCTAAAACAGGATAATTAGATGCTCCCCTAAAGATAAGTTAAAATATCAAGCAAAATAAATAGGATTAGAATTTTAAGAAAACTAGGGAGTCCGGTTTGTAATTCCTTGATAAATACCCATAAACTAATGATTATGGGTCACACAAAGAAGATGCATACAAAAAGGCTAAAAGCCTTATAAAACCTGTTGAAGATTAATTTCCAGATCTTCAAACATATAAGCAATAACTTATTACAGCATGGTCAAATGCAGATAAAGGTTAAAATATTAAATTTAGGGACAATTCAGAGATACTCATAAAACAATTGAATGATTCATCTGAATTTATTAATTAAATTTAAGTAAATGTGTTATTTTGCTAAACTTGTCTACTCTTCTCTTGGTGATCATATCCAAGGTTTCTTCCAGCTATGGCCGCACTCTATGAGGAAAACAATATTAATGGTTCATTTATAACATAGTTATGAGACTCAGACTTACCTTGGACTTGGGAAGTTGATTTTTGACTTGGACTAGGACTTGGACTCGACACCCAAAAAATGATAATCGATTGATATTCAATATTAAACATAGGAGATTACACAAGATCTTCCCATAATGGAAATGATTGAGAACTAAAGATAGAATAGAAAGTTACTAAACTAACTAAACAGCTTAAAGATCATAAAGTTACTTAAAATGACTGACTTAAAAGAAAGTTACTAAACTAACTAAACAACTTAAATAACATCAAGTTACTAAAAACTGATTGACTTAAAGAAAGTTAGTTACATGACTATTATACTTAATATTACAATATTATTTTAATACCTTTCCTTAATGATCATTCTATTGCCTACACCAAGTTTGTCTCGAAATTTTACAAAGTTGTGCCAAAAAGTACTGATTGATGAACTCTTTGCAGTCAATGCAAGATCCTGAGACTCAGAAATGGTGAGCATGTGGGTTGCCTTCCAACATGATGTTGGGTAACAAAACCATCCCTCCCATTATCCAGAGACATGAAAACTAGATCAATTTCTGAAAAACTTTGATTTTTGTTAGTAAAAAAATTGAGGAAAAATTTTGAAACCACAATTTTGCCAAAAATTGTCAAAAAAGAAATGCTATAAAACAACACCATGATTTAGTGGAAAAATCATGAAACCCTCGATGCAATGCTGAGATCACACACAATTTTGTGAAAAACTCGTCAAAAATGTAAACTCCAACACATTTGCAGGAACACCGTTTGCCTTAGAAACCTTAGGTGTGTCAAAAGTAAAACATTTTGTTGAAGAGGGAAAGACATGATTTGTGAAAAAAATCAACAAAAACCTTTGGTTTGAGGAAAAATGGTAAAACCCACAATTAAAAAAAAAAACTGTCAAAAAAGCTGCAAACCGACGACAAGGAGTCCCATGATTTTTGGGAAGAAATCAAGCAAAATCCTTTCAAATCATAAGAATCACGATTTTTGGGAAAAAATCATGAAAAAACCCTTTGAGTTCAGAAAAACCAGCAACCCTTAGTCACAAGAATAGAGAACCCTTGCAAAAGTAAAAAAAACTTCATTTTTGTGGTGAAAAAACAGTAAAGAATTTTGAAGAAACCACAATTTTTGTTTAAAAAAAACTGCCAAAAGCTGAAGACCCTCAATTTTATTAAAAAAATTAAGCAAAAAATCTTTTAAAAATATCCTCACAAAATGTTAAGGAAAAACCACAGTTTTATTTCTTTTAAAAATCCGCCAAAAAAACCCCATGATTTTTGTTTTAAAACAATTGGGCAAAAAACTTCTAGAAATCAAGGAAATTTCTAGGTAATTAATCCATGAATTTTATTGGAAAAATTTGCCAAAAATCAACCTATGCTCTGATACCATGAAATGATAGCCGATTGATATTCAATATTAAATGCAGAAGAGGAATGCTCGTTATATAAGAGATTACACAAGATCTTTCCATAATGGAAAACGATCGAGAACCTAAAGACAGAATAGAAAGTTACTAAGCTAACTAAACAACTTAAAGAAGAGAAAGTTACTAAGAACTAACTAACTTGAAAGAAAGTTACTTACATGACCATTATAATAAATACAACAATATCACTTTAATATTTGTTAAGGGCATGGATGCTGGCTACGGGTTAAACAGGTTGGTAGCCAAGGTTGGATAATAAAACAATTCAATTAGCAATACAAATGCTTGAATCTATCTCCCACTGTCCATGGAGGTCAAGTTTGAACCCATCTTGCTTGACTGTTTTTTATCAGTTTGGTTTCTCCTGCCCAAATTTTAAAAGAGTAGACTGTCTGATGTTTTTGGTTAATCCGTGAGTACATTTTGTCACCCTTTTTTCTACATTGATCTGTTTATTTATTTTTCAGAATGAGTATTTTTTCTCCTTGTTTTGTGTATCCTCTATTGGGTTGTAGAGTTCCTTATTAATGCTTCCTCAAATCTAGAATTAGTTGATCATATTTGCTTAGCCGTAAGAATTTGTGCTATATTTGACTGTTTATTACAGGAAAGTTACTGCATTTGTATAGGATGAACATTTTTTGATTGCTTTTACATGGTTCTAGGTCATTTTAATCAATACAAAGTACTCTCTTTTATATAATCTATTAAGTCTAATGTTTAAAACTTCATGTGAACAGGCTTGCGTGAATGGTTTTCTCAACGAGATAATAGTCTTGCAATGCCACATATTCAAGTGATGACAAACATGCGCTCAGAATTGGAATCATCAAAGAAGGGAAGGAAACGACAGCAAGCTCTTGTTCAATCAAGCTCACCTTTGGATTCAATGCCTGTAGAGTGTGAAATTCCAGAGGAAGAGTCTGAGGAAGATGAAGATTTCCAATCGCCTGATCAAGAGGTACAGATCATTTTATTTTAGTAAATTTATGCGTTACATATATGCAATGTTTCCTATTAGACATGAATTTTGACTTTGGAATATGCCGATAAAATGACAGATGGATTCGAGAAAACTTCAAAAGGAAAGCAAAAGCACAGGTGTAGAATTTAGTTTGAGTGAAGGCATGTATTTTGTTAATATTGTGGTAATGTCACAAAGTTTTTGTAGCTTGAATATTTTGCAAATGATACTATGCTAATTCATTGTTTATTGTTTGCAGTAACCAAAACTGTGCAGGAAGAAACAACTGATGCTCTTGATTTATCATGTTTCTGTGGTACATTGCGACGAGATGATAGAGATGCAGGCCGTGACTGCTGGACTATTCCAGAGGCAAACAATTTTCGGGTTCGAAGCAAGAATTTCTCCTTCAACAAATCTAAGGTTGAATTTTCTATCTTTTGATTTCAATAAAGTAATAATTGTGTTTGTTGTATACTACCTTTGGCTTCCTAAAATGTGAAACATAGTGAACTTGTTCATCCAGGTCCCTGCAGGACAATATTTAATGCAACTTGTTGCAGTTGACTGGTTTAAGGATGTGAAACGGATAGACCATGTTTCTAGACGAAAGGGTGGTGTAGTGCAGGTAACTGATAGTTTTGTTTTGTATCCTTTCCATTATACTTAAAAAGGGAAGTTGTAGAATCATTGTGAATTTATTCAATTTACACAACACAGTGCAGTCAAAGCTGGAGTTGCATTCTCAATCATGTCTTTTTTTAATATAAGTTTTCAGTTTGTTCAATGGAAAGTCATTCTCTTATGAAATAGCAATAGCTTCTGTAGGAGTATTCTAATGTTCAAGAGAGTTCATGGAGCTCAATGTTCAGTATAATTCTACGATTCTGAGTTTCTGGGATGGTGGGTGTTTCCAGATTTTGGGGACAGCAGAGGGATATATTCACTAGCCAAACTTAAATTGTTAAAACAAAATTAAATGTTCTAAAGAGCTCAAATTTCAATCAATATCAACATCGGTGACATGAAATTATGAACAAAACACAAGATTTATTGTTGAGTTGAGGATACTTAATTCAAAGTTGCATGGACACGGATACAGATACAAATACGGATACAGTATCGGGTACGGATATGGCCATTTTTTAAGACCCCCAATATGGATATGGCTGGATACGGCGTTAATAAAAAAACACGTACATGTATATTTAACACAGTTTTCTAAGTTATTAGAGGAGATTTTCATTACTTCAACAGCAATATAGACACAAATGCTACATAAATAATTATAAGTTAATTTAACACTTTACAATATGCAAAAACAGTAGAGTTACATTAGAAGATAACCAAAAAAACTGGGTCGCTTAAATGGAAAAATATTTCATTTGTCTTTCTCATTTGGTGCAGGTTTTGTTTATACCATTTTTTTTTAAAAATTGCATTATTGAGGTTTTTATAAATTAAATTTGGAAGATTTATGTCAAATCTTTAAAAAAATCAAATCACATAGTATTTGGCACGGTTGGAAAATCAAGTTTCTTTTGGCACACATGGGTACAATATTCAAGGTGTATCCGGGCTGTCTCGGATACGTTTCCAAGTTGGATATGGGGATATTTGCGTCCGAGGAGGGACGGAGGAGTTTCCGACAACTCTGCTTTAATTATGAGCTGTCAATGCAATAATTTTTCATGTGGGCATGGTGATTTTTCTTTCATGGAAGCTTTATATGATATGCTAGCAAGGAAAGGCCTTATAGACTGATGGTGGAACCATGGAGGTGAAACCCCTGAATTGCAATCATTTGCAATGAGATTGCTTTCACCCTATGTTACTGGATTCCTTTGTTGAGGCCCGGATCTTGGTTCTGGTACAATCTGGATCTTGGTTCCTCTCGGATTCCTCTTGGATTCCTCCAGGGTTTTGGAATGGAATCCGGGTTCCTTGTGCATTCCTCACTGAGGAATCCACAGGGAACCCGGATTCCATTCTAGAACCCCGAGGAATCCACAGGGAACCTGGATTCCATTCCAGAACCCTGGAGGAATCCAAGAGGAATCCAGGAGGATCCACAGGAATCCAGAAGGATCCGCCGGAATCCAAAATCTGGGCGTCCAAAAACAGGCCCACATTGACTTTTATTTTTTATTTTTTTATTAAATAAAGTCAAACTAAACCTAATTTGGCCCTTCTAAACCCTAATGTGACCCTTTTATGCTTGTGATTTAAATTTTCAGC
>MU224300.1:1197570-1209064 GCA_018584345.1 Thuja plicata
TATATATATATATATATACCCGTGGAACCAAGATCCAGCCCAAATTTTTTTTTGCTGAATCCCCGATTCCGAACCCGAACCCGAATCCGAACCAGAACCAGGATCGGCTACTTAGCTTTCACCAGTAGCCATCTCTTCATCTTGTGAAAGAAATTAGAGTACTTATGGTTTTATTCATTCACTAAAGAGGAACCAATTAGGGTCAAAGAAAGCAGAGAACCTAGTGTACATTCATAGCTCACTTTTTCTTCTCTCTTTTGTGATTCTGGGTACACACATGGAGGGTCCTTCAGCAAAATGAGATCAATTTTGCCTTGATGGAGAAATTGTAGTCATGGTGGACAAAGTGGTTGAAGTAGACGGTCTTAATGATTTATCCACACTTCTTTTACCATTACAGTAATAGCCTATTAAACTATCAAGATTTTTGAATTTGAATGTGTAATGATAATCTAATATCAAATATGTAGTGTGAGTTGTGAATTCTTTTACTGTTTGACACAATGACATTTGACATCATGTATTTTAGCTTTAAAGTTAATGTTGGCTTTCCCATTGTTATTGTTTTGAAACTTCCATGTCTTGATATTTTCTAGAAATTTTTAAATTATATTAAAAAATGGCATCTCCCTGTACCCTTGTCTCCCATTTTGAAAAATAGCCATATCGGTCTTGGCAACACTCTCCTGTACTAGAACCAGTCTCCTGACAACACTCAATTATTATATATTATATATTAATATTAACTTTCTTTGACAATTTAATTGTTATATTATGATATTATATATATTAATACTTAGTATTCATTAATGTTACATTTTTATAATTTTATTGATATATTATAATATTAAAATTAATTTCATTAATCTTATAATATATATTACTTTTATTATTAATTAATATTCACTTTCTCTTATAATTTTATTATGATACTAGAATATTATATATTAATATTGTTATTCATTTATATTATATTTTTTGTAATTTTATTCATATATTATATTTTTATTTTTTGACGAATAGGTGTGCAATTTGTGTGTAATTTACTATTAACATTATCAATTACACATTCACACCCCAGAGTTCACATGGGCATAACTCCAAAAACTAGCATTAACAACATTGAAAGCCGCAAAGCTGCAAGGGCAACACTAGGATGAGGCGGGCGGGGGGTGGGGGGGGGGGGTGGTCTTGGTCATNGGGGGGGGGGGGGGGGGGTGGTCTTGGTCATCCGGTTTACCCCATACATCTGTGGGGTCCGGGGTGATGTCAAGAATGGATGACCTCATCAGCTTTATATTCTTCGTCCTGTTTATCCTGCATTTTTAATTCTCTTCAATTTACTAGTCATAGGAGCTACATTCTTATGACAGGTTATTGTGATGCTGAACCTTAACTACTTGTTCTAGTATATCTTTTAGATCCATCAAAGTCCACAGGCAGCGACTCCCTTTCTCCTAGTTACCAACAAATAGGGATAGGTAATAATTTCATCCTTAGCGATTCTAACTATCCAGTCCAAGACAAATCAAAAACCTATATTAGAAGTTATACAATGTCTTTATGTTAGCCAAATAAGACAAGCACTAGAGAGGAAGTGCTACCTCCGAGTGGCTTTATAACCCAACTCAAATAGTCATTACAAGGCAAGGAGAAGTTCATCAAAATGAGAGATATGTGGAGCATTTAGAGGTGTTTAATCCCAACTGAAATCCTTAGGTACATCCTAGAGTTAATTATGTTGGTGCAGGGTTGCTTAAAACCTGTACCGATCACCTCTTGCATTCAAACTTTTGATTTATCCTTAACACAAAAAAGCGTGAAAATAATGTTTAACATGACCCAACCTGGACAAGTTATGCAAGTAGACATCTGAGCTTTTTCTCCTTTCCTCTAAGCTCGTCTGAAAACCTTTCTTTTTCCAAGACTTACAGAAATTCTGCGCTCCCTTCATCATTCTATTTGAAGGTTTTCAATCCTTCTACTTGTGAATGAATGACAGCCAAACTACCAATGGTTCTCAACATACTACGGTCAGGTTCCAATGCAGATTGTTGTGTTCCTCATAACTGAAGTTGCCTATACTTACTAATTGCTTCTGCTCTGGAAAGTTTTGCTAATATACTCCAAAGATGCATGTCATGACTGATTTAGGGTTGCTCCACCAATAAGACTCTTTCATGCAAAGTAACTGTTGCCTCTCAAAACCTTAGTCACTTATCAAAGATCCTTTGGCCCTTGGTCATCTCAATATTTTAAATCAAATGAAAGTCAAACAAATATAATATGCCTTAGTCATCATGATATGTGTTTTATAGTCGGGTCTACTCTGCAGGCCTTACTAATTTAACAGTTTCTCCCTTTGACCTTGGTAAGCATATAATTAAATATGTTTATTTCCTTTTTGGCTAAGAAACCTTAAGACCCAATTTGCAGAATTGAATTGAGTATGTATACACTGATGCCACCTTCAAAAAGGAGAATCACGAGAACAGTCACATCTTCAACTCCCATTTGTCAAGTGAAAACCAAAAACAATCAAGAATAACACATCAAATAGGAGTTATTTACAATAATGACTACAAAATGACGGTCAACATATCCACGTATCATTAAGAAATGAATCACATTAACAAAATTCAGTCATTAAACAGTTTTAGTGTGTGTTAGAACTTACATCTTTGTCTGGTTTGTTCTGTCCTACTCAATGACAAATGATGAAAAGAGAAAAATGAATACTGGCTAGCGTTTTAAGGAGTGAAACAACTTTTCTATGTTGGGGGCCTTTGTGGGCCCCCATAAAGTGTTAGATTTTCTATTTTTTTTTATTTGAACATGTTCTGGTTTTCATATTTTTAAGGGCCTGAGTTTGACAGTCACAGGGGCACATTTTGATGTCCACAGGGTATCAGGGATGGAAGGCTATCCCTGAAGGGTTTCCTTAGAAAACGGGGATATCGGGAAACACCCTCCCAACCTTGGGAAGATGTCCCAGGGACATGCCTTCCTCCCCCACAACCCCCCTTAAAACAATTGGGAACTTTTCATGATTGGAATTCCTATCTTCTACACTTTGTTTTTAACATCCAAAATCTTGAAGTGCTGAATAAATGGACTTGAAAATTTCTTAACTGTAAACCTTGTAATTTTTTTGTAGATTTTAATGACACAAGGGTCCTGTTTGTGTTTGACGGAGATTATATTCAGATTAACTTTGCAAAATAAAATTTGCAATTGTTTTTTGATGAAATTCAATTATCAAAAGATAAAAAATTATAAATATTAAAATATAAATAAGTTCAAAATTTTTAACTCAAATGTAGTAAATACTATATTAACATATTTGACATATTAATAACTAATAATTGAATAAACTAAAATATTGTAAATTCTAAATATGTTCAATTTGACATATTTAATATATTAATAATTAATAATCTAAATAAAATATTGGAAAGTATAAAATTTTAATATATATACTAAAAATTAAAACAGTGTTGATTCATATTTAATATGTTCCATTTAGGAAAAAAAACCAAAAACCAAAATAAAGAAAAACAATAAAACTGAAAATGAATGAAATATAAAATATAGAACTCTTGATCTACATCTTTCACATATCTCAACTTTAGATCAACCTACATTACTTGTACAGGATGTGAAATTTCAATTTCCAGATAAGAACATAAGTAGCTTTGTTTTTGTGGGTTCCATCTATCATCTTCCTGTTATATCTTTGCAAGATAGACAAATCCACCCATTGTAACTCTTGCAAGTAGTAGACTTCAATTGGCTTGTAGCAGCAATAGGACAAGGTAGTTGCCGATAGTTTACACTTTGCAACAACACTCCACAACTGCCATCACATCTGCAGTAGGGAGGCCACTCACTGACTGCCAATTGCATTTCACATTAATTGAATTGGTTGAAGTAGGATTTGGTCCCAACTACAGGCCATTCAGTAGTTCCTTCTTGTTGGAGAGCTAAAATGTCCTCTCCCACAGGACCTTAAATCCTAATATGTCATTCTTCGTTTGCAGTTTGGTGCTAGACCTCTTCAGCATGGCAGTGGTGACTAAAACAATAAACACTCACACCCTGAACGCAAGATTTGTATAACAAATAGTGAAGCCTGCAATGAAGCTCACCATATGATTTTTCTCAAAATAATCTAATTGGAAACACATTAAAAACATGGTAGATAATTAGAAAACCCCTATGCCGTTTTTGTGTATGAATCTTTTTGGAAACTGAAATGTTTTTTTTTGGGTTTCCTGTAAATTCGCTGAATTTCAAATTTCTTGTATTAAATTTGGCGAACTTTATGACATGGTTCATTTTAGTTTATAGACACTGACTTATCTTACCATTTAACGATATAAACTCCAATCCTTTGAATTCTAGGACTTCGATAGCTTTAGGAAAATGTTACTTTGCTGAGTTATTCTATGTTACCCGGGGATGCGTTTCCGGCCTTAAGCATGAGGTTTCGGAAACGGGGATGGTTTCGGGGATGGGGGGACGGCAAGGGACGTTTCCAAGCCGTCCCCACCCAGGCAAGAAAACTAGAAACCCGTCCCGGAAACTTTGGAAACGGTCAATGCGTTTCCTGTGCCCGTTGACAGTCTCGGGGACTGTTTTGCCGTCCCCCGTCCATCCCGGGGACTGCTTGGGGTTTCCGGCGTCAAAGACAAATAAATTAAAAAAAACATATTTAAAGCCCATTCGTGGGCCCCACACGCGGGTAATAAAATATGTATACATTAACATATGATATGTTATTCGTAACATATCATATGTTATAACTTAAAGTTATTTTACCTTTGTTTTTTTCATTTTTATTAAACAGCCAACGGATGGGTTTGGAGTTTGGACGCGGCGCACACACAGCAGGTCTGGACAGCAGCGTTTACACTTTATGCACAGCAGCGTTTACACTTTACGGTTGGACAGCAGCGTTTACACTTTACGGTTGGACAACAGCGTTTACGCACAGCAGCGTTTGCACTTTATTGAATCTTGATAACTTTTTGTGTTGCTACAGCTATGCTGAATTAATAAAAATATTGTGTTGCTACAGCTATGATGAGTGTAACAATGTTTAAATGTTATGAATTCAAATTCATGAAGCTACAACTATGATGAATTAATTTAAATTATTGTGTTGCTACAGCTATGATGAATGTAACAATGTTATGAATTCAAATTCATGAATATATTTGAGAAATCAGATTTCTGATTTTCTATATAAATTATAAAATAAATTCAGATATATATATATAGCCGTCCCCTGCTCCGGCCAAAAAAAAAACGTCCCGGAAACCCGTCCCCTCGTCCCCCCGTCCCGGAAACTCGGGGTAACATAGGAGTTATTACAAAATTATACTATAAATGGATTGAGGGCCCTGCCCCAGTCCCATACCCACATCTGTTAGTGATTATAATTTACATATGTTATACCTTATTTATATTCATCTGCTCTACCTTGATTTGAAATGGTCTCTCTATATGTAACTGTATGCTTACGTGTTGAGTTACCAGGTCCCTCCCTTAGCCCCCCGGGTCCCGGTCTGGTTCGAACTGGGTCTAGATATACGGTTTGGAAGCAATTTGTCCAGGGTCCTTAATTCTCCCTGTGGGTTCGGAAGTGATTCGTACAGATGAATTTGAGATGAATTTTTGCTGAATTGCTGACAAATTTCCTGCTACTGTGACAAATTTTGATGATTTTCAAAGTGTTTTTTTTAGGGGGCTTATTTTCGTTTCTTCGAGGTCTATAGGATAATTTTTTCTTGCTATAGTTTAGTTAATGTTAATTTATTTTTAAAATTAATTATATATTTTAATATCTATCATTTTTTTTTGTTCAATAAAAGGCCGAAGCCCATATATTTTATTAAATTATTTAGAAATATATACAAATGTCTCCATTCGCTGCGGGCATTGGTAGGAAAGAATGGAGAAGAAAACCTCCAGTCTTGCCTGGGACCAAGGCCCAGATTATGAAGTACAAAAAGATATTTATGAGGGCATTCCCTCATTTACAAAGACATATGAAGGCATACCTTCATTTACAAGGACATTCCCTTAATCTTATTATCTTAATTGTTGTTACATAGGTTCAACATCTAATGCGATGTTGGATGGAGCCTTTGATTGCTTGGTTTTGGTCTATTCCCGTGATCATTATTCTTCATTTCAAGCTTTCGAAGCAGGTTTCCACTAGGTAGTTCCTGCACACATAATTCCACTAGAGAAACCATATCTAGTACTACTTGAGTTAGCCATTCTACAAGAAAATGAGTAAATATAAATTTAGTTAGTACTCATTTTGGTCTTAAAATCATAACACTATCTAAGAGGGACCTTTTACTTTGAATAGATTTAAAGCTACCCGGGTTCTTGCTTATATTTCCGGTCATGAACTATAATAAGAAAGAGTTCGTACATCTATGTAGAGAAGGGGTGAGAGATTAAGGACTATTTGGATGAGTATGACTGTTTGCATTCCAGAAAGGCATATTTTAGGGTGATATAATAGCTCTGTGATTTAACTCGCTGTTCGTTCAAGTAATTATTTTTCTAGTGGATACTGATACAGACTTACCATTTTCCTTATAGAAGTACAATTTTTCTGGTTTCTCTCTATATCTTCAAATTAATACTAATTAATACGAAAAGGAAGTATCTACATAAAACCAGCTTCTTAACCATCTATTGAATGAGGCAGCTTTTTTGGAAATTACTTTGAGGGCTTTACCATGTATAAAACTAGACCACTTTAGTATATAATCGAAATGTATAAAACTAGACCATTTTACTATATAATCGAAATGCAGGAGTAAATTATCCTGTACTAGAATCTATATATCCAGGCTTAATTTCTGCAACTGCTATTTGTGTTGGCCAAAGTGTCTATTTAAATTTATTTATTAATGAATGAGTAAATGTATTTATAAAAATGTGTAGATATATATATATGTTTATATATATATATACTTAAATATATATGTATATATATTTTCATAGATACACTTATATGTTCCAGATATGCACATTTTTAAGTTCTACTTTTATTGTAACTCATTTCTTTTGTATTCACCAAAGGAGAGACCTGAATGTTACTTTTGCTAAAAAACCGTAGCTGAACTTTATCGAATGATTTATTATGGAGGGAATAATCACACCTGACCATATACTTTCTTAATGAAAACAGATGTCTTTATGCATATTTGTAGATTCCTCTCCTGAAGGCATCACAAAAATATTTTCTGTGTTGACTTCAAGATAAGAGAGCCACAAACAGATATCCTCTTCTTTATAGTTACGAATTAACCCAACATCTTATAGTCAAAAATTGCAATGCGTTCCATTTGTTAGAAAAGGAATTCAAATGGTTTCTACATTGGATAATTTTATATATATATATATATATGTATTTGAATACATCTATGCATCTTAATATCTATTGTCTCGTGTCTCTTACTTCTTTCGATATCTAGATTGCTTAAAGGAAGATAGTCTATATCCTTTATTGAGGAATATTTTAGAGAGCTTCTTTGGCACTCTAAACTATTAGAAACAGCAATATGTAGAGAAGTTAGGAAATATGAACCGATGATATACTGCAAATTTTAAGGATACCTGTCCATAATCATAATCAGAGGCTAAGGATCCTAAAAGAGATTATTCCTTGCTTATACTGCTGAGAGAGAACAGTATTAAGTGTCTTTTAATTGCCACTCTCCATATATCCGTCAGAAATATTCTCTTATAGTGAAAAAGATTCTTTGCAGGGTTTAATTCCATAACCAGACTGTAGAACTGTATCATTTTATAAATAGCAAATGCTACCTATCGTTTGCCAGATATAAAATGTTACAGTATAATAAATCATTTCTGCAGAGAGGGCATATAATATCTATCTAATTCAGGACAAGGAATCTTACTGTATGAGACAGTTTTTCTGGTGGTGTATAATCATCATTTGTTTCCAGGTCTAGATTTTAAATAAAGCTTGGTGAAATGAGAGAGAGTATAAATTATCTCGAAATTATTTGAAGCATAGTGTACACTGTGTGGGTTAATCCTCGAATCAATCTATACTTGTCTTACAGCCAGGGGCTCTTGAAATGACCCTAATCGGCCATTTTCCCAACTTTTACCAATAAATCTCATACAGATATAAACATTTAAATGCATGCAATAAATCATCGATTCGAGAACAATAATCTAGCAATGATCCTAATAAAACCTCAGTAATATTATTGTGTAAAACAACAGCAATACAATAATAATGGGATTTCCACAATCCAAAATCTGAATTACAATATTCAGCAGAATGACAATCAACAGAAAAAAACCTGTGAATGCAATGGCGAACTCTGCAGTGAATCCGCACCGGAGACGAACTGGGGCTACGTCCAATCCTCCTCTGAGCCAAAAGGGTTTCCGTCCTGAAGGCTGAATTCGAAAGCTGAAGCATCCTGATATCTCCAAAAGATAAAATATCATATCATAAACTAAGCCTATCCAAATGAGCCTTCAATCCTTCTTTTAAAGCAATGGTTGTGACTCTTCAGTTTCCCCTCTCTGTCCTTTCATATTCTCACTTAAAGTCACTTTTAAAATAAATATAACCATTGGTTGTAAAGTGACATAATAAAATAAAGTGAGGAATCTTCTGGCATTAAAACGGAAGACCAAACGAACTCGGATGGAGACGTGTGATAGCTTGCTGGGAAGCTCTCGACGAGACGCTCCGAGTCCACTACTGAAATGCCAGGTACACTGAGTTCTTCCTACTTACTATAAATAGTAAGCACCCTGGAAACCCTGCGGAAACTGACTTCTACCAGACCTCGGTTAGCCCATCGGGCCATGATAAAGTGGCTAACTATAAGGCACGAGATAATGTGCCCAAAAGGGGACATTACAGCTCTATAGAACCAATTGGGATATATGAGGATAGCTTTGAAAGTGTATGGTAATTACTTTGGTGAGAAGGGTATGTCCTCGAATCATTCCATATAAAATATATAAACATATATACAAATGTGTATATATATATATAGATAGAGAGAGAGAGAGAGAGAGAGAGAGAGAGAGAGAGAGGGTCATGTTAAGATAGATGTGTGATTAAACATAACTTACTCTATTTGAATAGTGATATTTCCTATCATACCTGTATTCAGTTCATTGAGGCAGTGTTCGAATCTAAGGGGGTTTCTCTGCAGCAAGCCTGTCAATGTCTATCTAGGAAAAAATAGCATTAAAATGATGGGGTGTTAGTGCAATTAGAACAGGTATTTACTTTGGACGTATTGCTCTGTTAGTCGAAGAGATATTCCTCTTTACCAAGTCGGATGATTTTCTCTGGTGTAGTTTATATCTCGTTAATCTGTAATTACTTGTAAGTGTATTAACTATTCCTTATTGATCTCCCAATCTTTTTATATATGTAAATAGGACTTTGATTAGATATAACTACACTTCTGAGTGCAGGGTCATGTAAAAACATTTAATATCTATCATTTATTAATATCATTTTTTATAATTTTATTATAATGTTATAATTATAACATTAAATATTGATTTTATAATGTTATTTATATCATTTTTATATTAAATTATAATTTATATTACAACATTATTAGTTATATTATTATGCTATAACATTATATATTAATAGGGGATCACCTTGTGGTGTAGTGGTTTGTTGGTTGCACTGTTAATGGTGCAACCAAGGTTCAAATCCCCACTTGCCCCAAACAGTGTTAATGCCGGTTGGGATCGGGAGTGGGCCCTAGTCCCACTATTTACCTACCCAAAAAAAACATCATATATTAATAATTTAATTTTATAATGTTATTAGTTATATTTATTCCTAAAATTAATTATAGATTAATATTTACTATTTATTAATATTATTTTTTAATAATTTTATTATTATAACATTCTATATTAATTTTATAATATTAGTTATACAATTATATTAAATATTAACAGTAATTTTCTTTTATATTTTATATTTTATATTTTATACTGTAAATATATATATTTTATATTTTTTTGTACAAAAGAACATAAAACAAACCCAACCCCCAAACGAAAATTTGCTCAAACTTGCGAACCCAAACCCGAGCCTGAACTGGGACCGGCAACTTTGTTTACATGGCTACGTCTCCAGGTTACTATGGCACTTGAATTTTCAAATAACATGTACGCTAGGAAATAATTTCTTTTATGTAATCTAAATCCATTTGAAAATTTGACAAGACTCCATGTATTTCTTGATTCATAGCATGTTTAGTGAGGACCTTTTTTCTTTGTTTTTAATTTGTCTTTTCTGCTGTGTACATCATAGTTCATTTCTAGAAACCAAACTGTACATTGATTCTCAGAAACTTTGAAAGAACTTTTTCTTTCTTGATGGCTTAAAAAATTCCAGAAACTTTGAAAGAACTTCATAATTCTTACCTGATGTCTGAAAAGGTTTGAGAAAGTTTGAAAAAATAACTTCATAACTTTATAACTCTTTCCTGATGGCTGAAAAAATGCTCATGAACTTAATCGTTTTTCTTTTTCAGTCCAACCAATTGAGTTTCTGCTCCGAAAATAATCTTCTGCTTCCAATCCTTACACTCTGGTTATCAGCCAGAAGGAAAGCAAATCTAAATTTATTGCCAGTACTGCCTCCTTTCTAGATGCTAAAGTTTAAGTGGTCATGCCAATAGATTTACTGAAAGTAATTGCTATCTGCCCAGAAAACCAGATCCATCTTTTAGTGCTACAGTTACTATGACTTGGCTAAACCATTTCCATGTGGAATTGTAGTTGGATTCTGGAGACAAAATGATGAACATTTCTGAAAGAAATGAATGATGGCTATTGAAGAAAAGACTTTGGTATTATTTCTAACTAATTTTGATTGGGTCTGCAATATGTTCTCAGATATTCTTCTCCAAGTACTTTTTTTCTTTCAAGATGTAAGAGGACCCACCACTTAGATTGCAGGTTCTGATGAAGCCCAAACTCTGTTGCTGGAAATGGTGTCAACTATCTTTGCTTTCTAGCCTTAAACCTAATCCTAACTTACTAATGGACTATGTTATTTGTAAAAATCCACATATATTCTAAGATGCCCAGTTCGCCCCTAAGGGCCTTTGGACCAGCCACGGTACGAACTGGTCCATGGTTCTGGTCTGGTTCGCCTGTGGGTCCGGACAGGGTCCGGCCTGGTGGTACCCTAAATTTTGATAATTTAGAATTCCCTATCCATTATCAAGAAGCATGTTTCTCCATACCAAAAAAATTAAAGGATGGAAGCTTTATGGCACAAATAAATTGAACTAACTAATCGAAGCCTTCAAAAATGTTGGAATTTCAACCTTCTACAAAGATGATGCCGACAGAGGCTGAAGATGGTCGAATTTTAAAACTCTAAAACTGACCCAGTTCGGGAAATCAAATTTCCTATCTCTAGCAAAAATCT
>MU224300.1:1225295-1238925 GCA_018584345.1 Thuja plicata
AATATATATTAAATTAAATATATAATATATATTAATATGATATATCAAACAAATCATGATATATATATATATATATATATATATATATATCACGTAATAACTAATATTGAATCGACTGTCCAAAGCGATAAAATAGTTTAACATATTCATTAACATGAGTCACGATACTTATCGTGATTGGCATATGTGACAGTCACGATAATATCGAGACTGTTCATATATGACAGTCACGATAAATATCGTGACTGTTCCATTTCCTTATATTTACTGTGCGGTCGATTATGTTAAGTAAACCGTATGTTAATAGTTTGTTTAAATATCAACAGTCATGACTTAGCACATACGATAAGTTATGATTGCTCATGCTTGACATGTTTCGATTCAATATATATAGTTGCTATTCTTTGTAGAATCAATCAATAACAACGACAATTGTATTCTACAGCATCTTAGTTCTTATAGTATCTTCAGATCTACATTCCTTAACATTAATCTCTTGGCAGTCCTCAATATATAATTTGAATGTTTTAGAAATGAATGGTCTAAAGTGAGAGGTGATGAAGAACCTATCCTCAGAGGTCATTTTCATGATCCATGAGCTCTTAGTTTCCAAGAAGCACCACCTCGATGTCTCCAATTCCACCATTGTCAAATGTATAAATATTAAATGATGCTTAAAGAAAATCCAGTCTCACTCTTATCATTATATTTAATATATGTATACTATATTATTGCTCTATTTGCAAAGAATAATTTATTTTAGATGCCATGTTTCAAGACGTTTTACAATGCCACATTGTGATCACATTGATCAAAGACTAATTTTTAGCATCGTTCCATGTATTGGAAATGAAGGACACCCCTATCTTGGCCTATGGGTCCTTTATGGGCTTCGCCAAATCTTCTACAAGCTTGACCTCCTTTTCCAAAAATTGGCACACACATTTTCATAATCGTGCTCTTATACCCTTTTGGAGCCACGTTAATTTTTCTCACCACTTGTTGCCAATTTGGTGAGAGGACAAGATTGAAAGCCAACTTATTTGCATAGATACATCTTTCTATTTGTCGATTGGGAATCTTTTGAGATCCTTTTTGAAAAGCAATTTCAAAAGGTTCGTTTGGTCTCTTATTGTAAGGGGTTGTAAAGCTGATTCTGGTTGTAAAGTCTATGCCGACTTGTTAGAAACCTAATATGTATGAAGTCTTTTGTATGTTGCCTCACTGACATGGGTTTTTAGGTAGTGACACCCTAAATGTGGTTCACCTATTCTAAGAGATACAATAAAACTAGCAACACATGGTATAGGCTTGAAATATAAAATGTCTTAACTATAGATCAACACAACCTGTCTGCATTATTTTTGTGTTCTTAAATATGCTTTTGGTTTGAGAAAAGTTTATTGAGTTTTGAATAAGTTATGCCATTTTTAGTGAGTGCAGGTCTGTTCAGAAACTAGGGTTTCCAATTTTGATAAAAAATTAATTTCTCCTTTTTGGTATGGTGAAAAATGCTGAAAATTGGGGAAAAGTTCTGTTTTTATATCATCTTCAATTCCTCCGAAGGAGAGGTCCCAATTATTTGATTAGTGAAAGTTATTAAGGACTGCTTTTCTGATTACAGAAGGGCAGTTTGAAATGTAAAATCCCAGTAGGCAAAATACATTAATGGACGAAAGTCTAGGGAGGATTCATACATGAGAGCTCCCATCCAACTCTATGTCTCTGCCAAAATTATGCCAAAATTAAAATGATGACTAATGCTTATGGTGTCTAAGACAACCATCTCCAACTACCCAACAGACCAATACTAATTAAAAATTAATCATGGTTGTACAGAAACATAACATGGTGGTGCAAGAGCACCTAGAGGGCTATCATGCATCCAAGGGTCAAAATTTGATGTTTTGTCTTTTTTGTATGGTTTGATGTGAATAAGGTCATTTTGGACTGTAAATAGTCACTTGGGATCATTTTGTGAAGTTTTAGGCCAATAGGGTACAAGATGTAAAAGTTGCAACTTTGTTGTCAAAGTTGCATGACAACTTTTTACATTGCCATTACAACTTTTAAAAATGTTGTTAAAGAGTTGGTTTGGGGTGGTTGGAAGTTCAAAACTGATTGTAATACAATAAGAATGCCTTGTAACCACGACCAAAATGGTTGTTGAAGTTTGGGATGAAAGTTTGAATTCATTTTGAGCAATTTTATGTGTAATTTCCTGTAACAGTTTTGTTCTCATGCTTGGTACGGACATGTACAGTACAGGACGGGTCTGAAACCAATGGGAAAACTTGAAGAAATGAATATAGTTTAATATGCTTTTGGTTTGAGAAAAGTTTATTGAGTTTTGAATAAGTTATGCCATTTTTAGTGAGTGCAGGTCTGTTCAGAAACTAGGGTTTCCAATTTTGATAAAAAATTCATTTCTCTTTTTTGGTATGGTGAAAAATGCTGAAAATTGGGGAAAAGTTCTGTTTTTATATCATCTTCAATTCCTCCGAAGGAGAGGGCCCAATTATTTGATTAGTGAAAGTTATTAAGGACTGCTTTTCTGATTACAGAAGGGCAGTTTGAAATGTAAAATCCCAGTGTAATTGTATTCCGAAATATAAAGACTAATTGTTTAAATTCCAGAAAAATGGAGCAGATAAATGTAAATTTATCCCAACCTTGTATTACAGTTGATATACTCAATAGTAAATGAGAATTAGTTTTGCAAAACTTTTAATTCAACAATTCAATGAGTATTTTCATTCCAGAATGCAACATTTGTATATAATTCTCCAGTTATGAATAAAGGTTGTATAAGCACCTGCTTTATGTCGAACAACATTTGTGGTTGACACCTTCTGGCATGTTCGCTGGTTTCTTCTGTCCGTTTTCTATGCTCCAGCTTCCCGCTGGCCACTGTTCCCGGAGACCTCTTCGACATTGATAGTCTAGTTCCTTTTAATGCAAGGTTCAGCGCTGGTAGAGACGGAAGTCCTCCTGGTGGATTGAATTCCCACACCCTACAGAATCTGGTATTCCAGTGTCGTGCGGCACTTGCAAAAAAAGTACAGGTGACTACCAACAGTGACTCCACACCATCTTCCTTCTTATATGCTACCTGTCAATACATAACATGTGCGGCCTGGTTGTCGATCCTAAGCAATACAGACTGCTGGATTCGGTAATCCTTGAACAGCGTGTCCGTTCCAACCATAACTCCGTTCCAGTCACATTCAGTGTCGATTGAGGCTCACGAAATGATTGACTTCCCTCCCTTCAATTCGACACGACAATCAATCTGCAGATCCTACAAAGTTCAACTCGTAACTGCAATCCCGTTATTCAATCTCCAATAGGCTAGTTTTCTCACTGGCGAAAGGATACCTATCCCGTTATTCAATCTCCAATAGGCCAGTTTTCTCACTGGCAAAAGGATATCTGGCGCGTTCTTGGCACTCACTCTATGAATTTCAACATTCGTTCATTTTCCATCCACATTCCTGCCTTTTCCAACCTCATGATCAATATTTGAATTGTAAAAATCCCGTGAGAATTCCGTTCCTCCATACAACTGTCTTCGAAACAAAGATTAGTTAAATAGAAACAATTGAAACTTATTATAGTATATTAAATAATTTATATTAGTTCATTGGTAATTGAAACTAATATAAATAATTTATATATATATAATTATCTTTTAAAAAGATAATTCTGGGACATCACAGAAAATCTGATTCAATGAGGCTTTGAATGAATTTCTTGTTTTATTTGTGAAGATCATTGGTATAGTTGATATGAGAGTTTATTGGTGCGTTGGAAAGTACTTGAATAGCCTATTATTGCAAGAGTTTTGAATCAAGTTATGGACATAATTGTCTAATTCCCTATTCTTGGCCTAGACAACAAGGGTCATAAAAAAGAAACGGTTGATTATGTGTTGCCTTGTGAAATAAATGTTTGTAAACCTTTAAAATATGTTGAGGGGAGTGTATGAACTTTGCCTAAGTCAAGAAAGTGCTTGAAAATCCTTTTGGAATCATTTGGAAACCAAACCCAAGTTGGCCATAAGCCTACATGCCAAATTAGGCCTAATTCCAACCGAGGCAGTCAAAATTTGGTCCATACACTACAAAGTAACCCTACCTCATTTTGAGATGTGTTGTAAGAGCCAAAAGGGTATCTGAAAATGTGTTTACATTTTGGTTATCCCATCTGATCTAGAAGTTATGAAGAAACATACCTAATTGAAGGGCTACAAGGAATAGGGTGACTTGTGAAGGAAGTCCATTGTGTGATGACTTCTAAGTTCTGCCAAGTGTTTGTTTGAAACATTGAGATCATTTCTACCCCTGCTCTGCATCACACGGCTTTGATGTACCCAAACTTATCTTTATTTATTACCTATGTGCAACTTACTAAAAATTGTTGGTCCATGTAGTGAAAACATAAGAGATATCTATTTTAGGACCTAGAGGATAACTTTAGATTGAGGATGGAACAGTATAGGCTGGACTACATGTAGGAACATTGGTCACATAGTGTTTTAGTGTCACGCTTCGCTAGATGGTGATATGTTCACACTACTTATGAGTTGAGATAAACTTGAATGGGGCCCCTATAGAAGACTCACAAGATTATAAAAAATGATTATTCTCAAGAAAATTGGTCTCAGTAAATCAGAAAATTCTCCTCTTCAAATCTACATATACTATTCTCTATAGACCTTCCATAAACCCCTCTTCAATTTCTGCATAAACTTCTTTACTAAGTCACAAGGTTAGAATTCGAGTTCAAGTTCGACATCAATAAAATTCAGAGGAAGTTCGGTAGGGTAAAATTTTTTTTAAAAAAATCGGCATATAAATTCGTCTTATATAAATTAAATTTATAAAACTATATAAATAATAAACTCATTAAATTGTAAAAGTAGTTTAACCATGCTAAATAGATCTAAAATTATATTGTATTATAAAAAAAATATTCAAATTTATTATTTATTAAAATAATATAATATCGTATTAAATTTAAAACTAATATAAATTTGTTCTAAGAATTAAAAATTAAAATAAAAATAAAACAAAAATATTATTAAATTTGAAATACAATCTAATAAATTTTAAAATACTATAATATATATATTTCAAAATTCTACTTTTAATTTATCAGGTATATAAATAATAAATATGTTAAGTTTCATATATTAAATGATAGATTTGTTAATTTAGAATCAATTTAAATATTTTAAAATATCATTGGGAGGCATCTCATGATCCTTCCTTCCGTTTGTCCCTGACTTCAGGATCCATTTCTTTCGTCATTGATTCTGTGAAACTGAAATCACGTCAAGAGAACGAGGTCGAAATGGAATTCATTTCCATCTTTTACATTGTATTCACGGGGCGATGGACTTCGTATCCGCTTGGGCTTCTATACGAGCTTCATCCTTCTGCACGAAATGTGTGTTTTTTTGAATATAATTCAATAAAACGTGGGAGCCTTCTTCTGTACAAATGTTTGGGCAAACTTGAGCGAATTTTTTAGACTTGATAAGAGTTCGACGAATTTCAAACTTCATATGGAAAGTTCGGCAAACCCTGTGACTAAGCTTCTTTATATCTGCATGAACTCTTTGCACAAACCTGCTATAAACTCTTCTTTTAATTGTGCATTTATACCTCTTACAGTAATCTTCTTATATTTCCATATGCAGATCTGTAGGTTTAGTTATGATGTTTATATTTAATCTTCACACCTCTTTATTAGTATGTCTTTATGAATTTATTGTTCTCTTTATCTATCTTTTCTGTTTGATTGATTGCTCCATTTTGATTGATTCTCTTTGGAAGAGATTTATATATATTTTATTCTTATTGCTATTCACACACTGTTGATGGATCTATTTTTATATCTTCATTATTACATCCGATTGCTTTTTCTCGTGGAATGACCTCTTTTATATATGTCTTGTCTCATTACGAGACATACCTTTTCACCATATCCTTTTGACTATTATTAACAAAACTTTATTTGACTTCAGTTTGTCCTTGTTTATTTCTAATGGCCGCCCTTTGTATTAGCATACATAATCACTATCTTTCATCAATCGCTGCACTTCATAATATATTTGCTGCTCGTTAACAAACTAAATCACTGCCATTGTAACCTTAATCTATTCACCTTACTACTCTTTATTGCTGCTTCTTATAATCATCTCAATCACTGTCTTGCTGCAATTTATGACATTCTATTGTTGCAGTTTTGAATCTTACAAACTCTCACCATCATAATAATTTCTTGGGCGATAACATTGATTAAATATATGCCTTTGAACTACTTGGTCGGCCAGCATAGATATATCAAGTTTTATTTATATATCATCTATAGTTACGGGACTTGAACTCAACGTGGACTCAAGCTTATTTTCGACTCCTCGGACTCGGTGCCTAGACTCGATAAATTGAAAAACCCAAGAAATTGAGACATTTTTAAGGATTTAAATATTGTTTAATGCACCTATTATTAAATTAACCTTAAAGGCACAACATCATCAAATAGAAGCTAATTTGATCACATCCACAAGTATAATTCGATCACACAAGTATAAATGCAAATTGTAGCTTAAGGAAATAACACACTTAGATGTATAAATATTGACTAGTGTATACAAAACTCATGGAATATGAAATCCATGGCATCAAAAGTTCCAAACAAAAATCAAAACAAACACTAAAGGTCTATGGCTAAGAGGAGCTTGCATCCTTCTTATGAAGGTGGCTAAGATAGGTCTTAGACGATGACGCAACCATAATCTTTGCCTTTGTCTCTATGCCCCACACACTGACATCCAATGTGTCTGCTTGTACTCAATCCTCCTCTTCCAAGAGAGATCGCTGCAAATTTGAAAGTTATATTTTCAAAAGACACATCATAAGATTAAAGTCTGAATTATATAATGAAAATTATAATTTCGAAGATAAATTATTATTTATAATTTTTTGTGAGTTAGGGTTATTTATTTAAGGCGAAATAAAGAGATTTTAGAACAAGACATTACAATTGGTATTGGAGCAGCAGTCCTGCCTGCTTATAGGTCTAAACTCAGTTTATGCAGTGGATCCAAAATTATTAGAGGGCCTTGGAGAGAGAAGAAAAAACTAAAAGCTATATTACAAGTGGCTAGCAACCAAATTAGAGGTAGAGAAAAGCATAAAATGGCTAATTGAGAGGAAAAATGAGAGAATGGGTGGAATGCTTATATGCAAAGTGTAATGTCCCCTTTTTAGCTCACTTTGGTTGGTGGTTTGAACTTTGGATTAGCCTATTAGTGGCCCTCGTAGGCTAAGTCAGTTGGTTAGAGGGTCCCGGTTGGCAGTTCAGTGGGCCAATTCCCTTTCGGAGGTCAGAGGTGTTCATGATTGCTCTTCGTTTGGGTTAGTTTGGTACGCTTACTACTTATAGTAAATCATTTATCCGGCATTTCTATATTTGGCAGGGCACTTGGACCGACCTCAATTGCAGTGATGACCCTTGGCATCTGTGTTGATCAGGTATTCAGGGATTCGCTAATTATAGCAAATTAGAGGTTGATAAAGGTGGACCCTTACTCTTTTTAGTAAGGCAATTTGATGCGCAATGGAAACATTGGTTGACCTCCTGGTTTAGATGGAACAAAGAGATAATGAGTATTCAAGAAGATATTAAATTTATAATGTCATCAATGATATTAATTGGTAATGGTTATATTATAAAGTTATTATTTAACTTTATAAAGCGTATTATAAAGTAATGAAGTGAATGGGGCCAAGTGATTTTATTAATGTGCATTAAATACAACATTAAAAGTGGGCGCCTAAACCAAGGAGGATATAATTTTATATTATTAAGTCAATTGTGCAACAAAAAGGCAAATGCATTTAAGTTATTAATGTGACTTGTTGAAGAAGCTTCAAGACTTGGACCTCACGAAAGAATTATAAAATGCCAAGGAGAAAATTGATCTTATTATACATTTGTTATTTGTCTTGATTTTGGCATGAGCTACTTGGAATTGGGAATTGAGCATTGGGCATTTTGTCCAAGGGTTTCAGCATTGTTGGAGAATTGAGAATTCTTCACAATTTCAGCACTTTGAATTGGTGAAATACCTAGTGAATTGTGCAATGGTGATGGCTTTGCTCAGAGGCCACGACTAGATTTATTGGTGATGAGTTTCGTGTTTGAATTCATAGTATTTCCTTCAGATTTTATTGCAGAGTTTGGCGATTGCAAGAATAATACTAAATCACAGCCCCTTTAATAGAGTTTGTAGAGTGTTTGAGGCAGCCGATCCATAATTTTCAGTCACGTGAGCCATCTAGATCAGGTGACCAATACCAGGTCCAAACATATGACATTTGGGGTTCACAGTCACTTCATAATTTGGCATCTAGGGTACTGCTTTCATTGTAAAGTGACTACAGAAGCAAACTGGCAAATTCATAGTGCTGCGTTAGGCTTCAGGTTCTCTACATTTGCTGCAACTTCATTTTTGAATACCAATAATTGTAAGAGAATGCTTGTTATTGTCCATTGAATGAATAAGACATCATTGTTGGTTAATTATAAGCATTTCCAGTTTCAATTCATGTGTTGTTATTTTTATGCAAAGTTATTACCTTGCTTGGCAACACTTGATAAAAATTCAAGAAATTACATATTTATCTCAAAAATCAGTCATATAAATCATTGCATAGCGAAATTAGTGGTTTGGCAGAGTTAGAGCCTGTAGGGGTTCTTACACAAAGACTGAGAAACCACAAAAAACTCCCTGATTTTTGAGGAAAAAACCAAGCAAACCCTCTAATGATTTTTTTTGGAAAAAATCAGAAAACCCAGAAACAATTTTGAAGAGAAAATTGGAAAAAACCTAGCAATAATTTTTTAGGAAAAATTTATTAAACTGAACAATAAATTTTTCCTAAAAAAATTATAAAACCGAACAATATATATATATTTTTAAATTATGAAAAAACCGAACAGTAATTTTTTATGGAAAAAATCATAAAACCGAACATTAATTTTTTTAGGAAAAATTATAAAACCCAGACATAATATTTTAGGAAAAAATTATAAAACCCATACACTAAACAAATCCTTCTCGTGGAAGGAATAGCATTGTCTTTAGCCTGTGGATTCCGACTAGAGCTACAATATCAACAATAGAAACATTACAATATTTTAATATCATACAGCCCACATTCTTACCTAGAGTTGAGAAGCCACACGAAGAGGAAGAGCCAAACATGGCTGCAAATGACTTGGATGAGTGCATACGTGCATGCTGAGATGCCCCCATTGTGTCCCTAAAAGCAATCAAGCATAAGAAACATATTTTAGTCCAGGTGTGGCAGACCTAGGACACCTTCAAGTTAGTTAGCAATAGAAGCAAAAAGTGTATAGCAAGAATAGCAAAAGGAGGTATACTAAACAATCATCATTAAGTAGTTACTAACAGTTAGCCCTTGTATTATCTCAAGGAAGGATGATATCACACAATCAACAAAGACAGTTTGCATTATGGACCATGCAAGTGATCAGCAACAAGTATGAATAGGAAAGACGTCAAGGAAATCGCCTTGAAAGTTGAAGTGATATCATAGCTCCAAAAATTGTCTTATCCATAAGACTTAACGATTTTCTATCAGACATCGACTTGAAGGAAGATAAAGAGATATTCAACGCCAACTAAAAGAATCTAAGATGATACCGAGCCTTCAAATTAAGTAGACTTCAATTAGATGGATTAAGTAATCAGGTGACCATCAAGATAATGAAAGTAATAACCATAACAGCGATTGGTTTATATAGAGCCATGCAATTTAGTATGAGATAAAAGTGATCTGTTTAGATGAAGCAACCAAGCATTAATAACAGCATCTCCATAATCACCGCCCAAGAGGGAGTACAATAAAGACAGCGGTTACCATTAAGGAGAATAGTTAAGAATCAAGATAGCAAACCAAACATTAGATTAGAACATCGATTAACACAAGAAGTGTGATTACCAAGAGTTAATCATTTATTATCCAAAAGGTTCGATTTGCAACGAGATCAGATTTCATTAAGATAAGAGCAATTGAATTAGTGAAGAGTTGCCACCCCTCACTCCTTTCTCACTTCATATCTCTTTGTGGCATATTAAGGAGATATCCTGCACTGATCATAGTCATTCATATCTACATATTTGCAATGCTCAATGAGCCTTATTGCAGCCAAAGGATGTTTATCAATCCACCGTTAGCAAGATAAGAATGCATGTGCATAGAGACATGAATCAGAGACGGCGTGTTAAGGAGAACATCGCATAATCAAGATAGATATAAATTAGAAACAGCAATAACCATACCAATTACAGATTCATAAGAAGATCACTATAATAGCAGTTGTGTTTTGATCACCCCTTCGTTTTATAAAGGATCACAATTAAATCAGATTCATTGCATAAGCAAGAAGTATAAACAGCAGAGGCAGCGATAGTCAAGTTCAGATTGCCCATCATATCGAGTTTATCATTTAGATCGGAATTTATGCTCAATGACCCATAAAGGGCTGATTCAGAAATACATCAGATTCATTACCAGCCTATATCCAATTCTGTCCTTCTCAGAGCATTATTGATTTATTGATATGCAGATATAGTGGAATATAGAATTGCATCCTTTGTCTAAAGCATTTCGTTTATAAGGTTCATATAGCCGATATTTGTTTGATCAAGAAAATGCTCCTCAACTCAATTTTATCAACATTGTAAAAGAGCTTGTCTATTAAATTCAGATCAGCTACTAAACCAGAGATTGTGTTTGGAAACAAGTTTAATTCTCAATTGCTTCTTCCCAAAGACAATTGCCTAATTCCTAAAGATAAGGACATTAATATTACATAACTGAGATATATCTTTTGCATTTCATAATTATTTCATACTTAACATTTATATCAAATAAGGAATTGTGTACAAAAAGATGTCTCTTGCAATTTGAATCATAAGAAATTAGACAAAACCCTAAACAATCCCACAAGGGGACATTACACATGCTCAAGACTTGATCCAAATATAAGAAGACAGATTTCAGTTAAAAGACTTTTTCATAATGCAAGATCAAGGAATATTTCAAGAGGAGAAAAAAAACAACCCGGTAGACATGCAGGAAATCTTAAGTAAGCTAAATCTCCCCTCTTTTGATGGTATAGGGAAGGTCTACATGTGCACGGGTTAAAAAACTAGGCACCTATCTTTCTCTTAGCCCCATGATAGAAGATGAAGCCATTGATGTTCAAATATTTCTATGTATTCAGTGAAAGATTTACTACGAATATATAGACCATTACAAGATCTTCAAACTGAAGCAAAAGTCTTCTAAAAATAGAAGACTAAAATAAAGTAATAAATAAAACTCCTAAATGACCATTGATAGAAGAATCTAAAAAGCTAGCTAAAAATAGCAAGAAGTCTAAAATAAAGTAAGAAATAAAACTCTTAAATGACCATTAATAGAACAACTAAAAATAATAGACTAAATATAATTAAATATTCTAATACCCTCCCTTAATGGTCATTCTATAACTCCCCTACAGAAGACAATCTATAGGTTTTTTGGTCAAAAATTTAAGTTACCCAATTCGTCCCTAGACTGCCCTAGACCAGCTTGGGTATGAACTGGTCCGAAGTTCGGGTCCAGTTTGCCTGTGGGTCCGGACAGGGTATGACCCATATGGGGGTAGTTCGAACCAGACCATGCCCATTTTAGACCCGGGCGGACCACCACAAAAAAACGGTGAACCACGATCGAACCAGACAGGAACTTGGTCTCGCGGACGGTCAAAGTCAGCGGTCAGGTTGATTTTTATTGCAAATTTAATTATTTTTTGACATCCATAACCCTAAAAAGTGGATTCTAAAGGCTTATGTTGGCTTCTAACTCTCATATGTGGTGTGCAAATAGGTTATTTTCTCTTGAGCTAGAGCAAATAGGTATTTGAGCAAGAGTTTGGTTGTGCAAGGAGTTGGAAGATTGATTTGTGGATCTTCTTCAAGTGTTTGTGCCGCATTCCTACACCCTTGCAAGCTTACAATGAGTGGAAAATGTAAGTTCTTTTTCCATTTGCTTTTTTTTTTGTTTGAGTTTTTTTTATTTTTTTTCATTTCTCTTTCATTGTCCATAAGATTTGCCTTTTTTTATAGAATTTTTCATTCTCTCGTTTTTATATTGAATATGTATAAAATTTCTTGCCATAGGAAAAGGGACTACAATGGCATTTACCTCTTCCTTCGTAGGCAATATCGAACAAAGAATGGAACCCCATTCTGATTCTCCTTTGTGGAAGTATGTTGATATTGTAAGACCCCTTCTAGGAGGTGGCACATTACGTTGGAAATGTCAGGGTTGTGATTTAGAAACGAATAGTTCATATAATCGGGTGTTAGGCCATTTGTGTGGATTCCCTAGAAGAGCAGTTACAGAATGCCCTGGAAAAAAATGTGCACCTATACCAAATGAAATACGATTAAGATATATTGCAGAGCATGAAGCAACAGAAGAGAGAGAAGCACATAGACAAAATACAACCATGTCAAGTAAAGCTAAAAAAGCAAAGGGAATGCAACCCCCCTCTACAAATGTTGTGATAGAAGACAACCCCTTTTATACTACCTCAGCTGACCCTGATACTGAAATTGAAGCACCCGTTACACACAAAAGAAAGGGACCATTGGAAACTCCATTTCAAAATGAGAGTAGGGAAATTGCCGACATTGATGTGACAAGATGCTTATATGCAAATGGTCTGTCTTTTAGTGTTGTTCGCTCCCCATACTGGAAGAAGATGTTGAAAAGTGCTTATGAAGCTCCAAGAGGGTATAAGGGCCCCGGTTATGAGAGAGTACAAACCACATTGTTGGATAGAGAGGTTAAGGGGGCTGACGATGCATTGAATCCCATAAGGGATTGATGGATTGAGACAGGGGTATCAATTGTTTCAGATGGGTGGAAAGATGCAAGAAATCGTCCCTTGATCAATGTCATGGCAGTGTCTGCTAAAGAGACAATGGTTTTGAAAGCCGTGGATTGTGAGGGACAAGTAAAAGATGGGCCATTTATTGTTGATATTCTCATCTCTGCCATTGAACAAGTGGGACCTAGAAACGTTGTCCAAGTCATAACGAACAACACAAAATTTTAGAGCTTCTGGTTCGTTGGTTGAAGAGCGATATCAACATATCTTTTGCACACCTTGTGCGGTCTATTCACTGAATCTTATGCTACAAAAGATTGGGAACAAAATTGGGTGGATCAAACAAGTGTATGAAGAGGTTGAGGACATCCAGATGTTCGTCACAAACCGCCACATGACTCAAGGAATTTTTAGGTTATTCTCACATTTGGAGCTATTGAATGTAAGCCAACTTGAACTTGAAGCAGTATTAATTTTAAAAAATATAGTGTTACACCGGTACGAGGGTACGGGGGGACGCCGGGACGAGTTTCGAGTACGCGAAAAAAAAGGGCCTCAATTTCGGTACGGCGGTGGGGGGACGAGGGGGGGGAGGGGCCAGGGGTGCTGCAGAGGGGCCAGGGGTGTTTCAATATAATTATATAACATA
>MU224300.1:1239296-1279806 GCA_018584345.1 Thuja plicata
AAAATCAAATTTTATTTAAAAACTTAAAAAAAATGCACTTTTTCATGTTTGTCGCCGGCCGCACCCCGTCGAGTACCAAAGTACCGAAGTACTGGTACCGAAGTACCGGACGGGTGTGGCGCGAGTGCGGTGGGGAAACGGCGAAGCTCGGGCGGCGGTGGGGGTACTCCGGTACGCAGAGTACCCGTCCCGGTACCCGATACTCCGGGGTTTTGGGCCGGGTACGCGTCCCCGGGTTTCACTGAAAAAATAAAATTAGTATTTTACAATTTTCTGATTTTCTTAATTTGATTGTGTAATGTGTATTCTTTTTTAAAGTATGTCTCTAATAGTTGTATTTTTTTGCTCTAATTTATGTTGTAGGTTGTTGAGACCTGTTTTGCATCAAACTTTATCGTCTTGAGACGACTTGTGCAAGTGAAAGAGGCACTTTGCAATATGGTAATCAACAACAATTGGTCTATATGGAGGCAAAGCAACACTAAGAGGGCAACCAAAATAAAGCAAAGGATATTGGATGACTCATGGTGGGAACATGTGGAGTATCTCCTTAAGTTCACCATTCTCATTATGAGCGTGCTTCGGTACACTGACATGGACAGGCCTTACCGTGGAGAGGTCTATGATGGCATAGACTCAATGCTTGAGAAGATCAAGCAAATTGTAAATTGAAAAGGGCAAGATCCTCAAGAGACCTTCAAACAATTGCAAGCAATTATTGTAGAACGATGAAACAAAATGACCACTCTACATTTGCTTGCCTATGCATTGACGCCCAAATATTATAGCACCCAATTTACTGATGTACCAGGAAGGCTGCCACCATATAGAGATTTAGAAGTGTTTGATGGGTACAAGGCAGCATTTGAAACTCTTTCCCGATGATGATATGCGAGACTTGATTACAAATGAGTTCATAGAGTTTGTGAACACACGAGGTTTAAGTAATGCTGCTCTTCATCATTGGTTTAGGAAGGATGCTCATAGTTGGTGGTACCTCTATGGCCAAAGATTCCAAACGTTGTAGTCCCTTGCAATCAAAATTATATCACAAGTAAGTTTTATTTAAAAAAATAGTTTACTGTCTTCATAAGTTGCTAATAATTTTTTTTTAATTGTTTACTTTGTCTTGTCTTCATAGGTTGCTAGTTCACGTGCATCAGAAAGAAATTGGAGCACATATTCTTTCATCCACTCAGTAAAGCGCAATAGGTTGCAATAAAAAAGAGCGGAGAACTTGGTATATGGTCATTGCAACTTGCGTCTCGTCTCACACAAGAGTAAAGAATACAAAGAAGGGGAGACGAAGAGGTGGGATATAAATGCAGAGCTTGCGGACTTGGATACTTCCACTTCTCGGCTTACACATGATGAATTTGAAGATTTTGACGCCAATAATGTTATTGGTGCAACTGATCCCATTGGCCTTAACTCTATTTGTGAATCAATTAATGCCTATGTAGAAGAAGAAGAAGAAGATGAAGAAGATGAAGAAGAAGAAGAAGAATGTCAATAAATTTTTAATCCTTTAGTTGAACGTGAAACAATGATACTTGAACTTGATGTTATGATTTATCACTTGACATTTTAATGTTTTGAATCTTTGATGTTGAGCTTGAAGTATATGATGCTATGATGGTATGATCATGATGGTATGATTACAAGTTTATGGTGTTTTTGTTGTTTAAATGTTTTTATGATACTATGTGACATTCTAATCTTAATTCATGCTTCTAGGTTGCATAAATATGTATATATATAATTTTTACATGTTTTTGTACTAACGAACCAAAACAAACTCAAATCCCTTTTCAAAATTTTGCCATACCGGCGAATCGGTTCTTTTGACCCAAACTTGAACCTGAACCCGAAAAAGCAACTTAGTAAAAAATGCATAGAAGGCTGCCCCCTTCTGGTCACAGATGCATAGAGAAAGCTGCCCCCTTCTTGTCAGAACACTCTGCAAAATGAGTCTGCTGCTGAGACCGTCTCTAATTGTGCAAAGCTTCTAGAAATGACCAAGATAACCAAAATCCTTCCAACCTGGTTTTTGGGAAAAAAAACTGTCCCTCCCTATAGCCAGAGACCGAGTTCAGCTTCTAAAATTGAAACCATGATTTAAAGGAGAAAATAGTCAAACCCTCCAATGCATTTGAAAAACAGCTTGCAAAAATGAGCATTATGATCCAAATAGATTGCAAGATACCACAATTTTTGTGGAGAAAATTGCCAAACCCTGAAATCGAAGTTTACAAAGCATCATTTTTTTGGGAAAAAACGGTAAAACCCCTAAAATAGGAAACACCTGACATAATTTTTTGTGGAAAAAATTAGAAACCCCTCCAACCAAGAACCCATGATTTGTATACTCACCGAGTACGCTCACTTTAATGCCACGTCTTCCGAATATACAGCTCCACAAATGGCTGATTTATTCTTTGTAGAGGTGTTTGGACTACATGGCTGCCTGGAAATATTGTGAGTGACAGAGACGATAGATTTATCAATTTATTTTGTCAAGAGGTTTTTTCAGTTGATCAGGACAAAATTAAGTCCAAGCACTAGCTATCACCCATGAATGGATGGGCAAATTAAAATTTTAAATAATGTTATAGGGCAACAGACAACATGGGTTGAATGGCTTCATCTTGAAGAGTACTGTTACAATTCCACTCTTCATATGTTGGTAGGTACAACTCCCTTCAAAGAACTATATTTTTATGAGGTACTATCATTTATAGATTTTATTCTTGTAGATAGTAGAGACCTTGGGGCTAGAGTCTTGGTACACCAATGTATGGATATTTTAAGTACACCATTAGAAAAACTTATAACAGGCCTAAAATCAACAAAAGATGTATGCTGATTATGATAGGTTGCAAATAACATTTGAAGTTGGAGACTTTATTTTCTTAAGGTTACAGCCTTACAGGCAATCTTCTCTCAAAGGAAGTGGTGTGGAGGAGCCCAAGCCTTGATTTTATGGACCTTATAAGATTACACAAATCAGAGGAGAGGTACCTACAAGCTGGAGCTACCAACAAACAGTAGAATTCACAATGTTTTCACCTATCTTGTCTCAAAAAATTGCTAGGACAATATATTATGCCCTATCCAGAGTTACCGTCACTTAATGATGGGGGTAAATTGAATTTTGGAAGCCAAAGCAATCACTGACATGAGAGAAAGGAAGTTAAAAAATAAGGTTATTCCAAAATATTTGGTCAAGCGGAAGAATCTGCCTATGGCGGTTGCCACGTGCAAAGGAGCATACATCTTTGATCATTCCGATATAAAATGTTTGTGGACAAGCAATCTTGGGAAGGACGGATGGTAATGCGCCTACCCATAAATAAATTGCCACCAGCCGCCTACGATAGGAGCGATCAAAGAGGAGTAAGTATTATCATAAAAACTAAAAATTAAGTAATGAAAGGGTTCAAGGCCATGCCAATTAAAAGGAAAAGGCATATAAAGGAAAATAAAACCAAGAGGAAGGCATAGATTGATCAAGACATATTATTTATTTTCCTTGTGAAATATGAGCTAAGGATCCAGTAATCTGAGAAAGAAACCCCTCAAAATTAGAGATTAAATGTGAAAACCCTTAATTCATATTGTCAAGTTTGTGGATGAAAACCCCTAACTTTGGCAGAAATTTAGGAACATTACAAAGGCACTAAGTTTCCGGTTCGGGTTTGGGTCCGGGGACGGGTTCGGGTATGAGAATCTGGTTTGTGGGTTCGTGAATTTTTTTTTCCATTATGATTCATGTGGGTTCGTGTGTATATATATGCATTGTATATACAAAAAAATAAGAGAAATATACATGTGTAAAACTAAATCATTTCGTAGTATGAATCTATGATGCTTGAATCAAGACTACTGCAGATTTTCTTTCATGAAGTAGGAACAGAATTTGTTCTACTGCAGATTTTCTTCCATGAAGTAGGAACAAAATTTGTTCACTATACCGGATAATGTTTTCTTACTGTCATATCAGGTTACTTCATTGTCTATGCAGGGCCATCTTGGATGCTACTCTCCAGTTGAACAAAGCACCAACACCCCTAATAGTTTTAGAATCTTTAAAGAAGTTATATAGTTACACTGGCTGAATATTCCTTACTTGATTACATCTTTGTATGCTGAGAATACACCATCAAGAACAATTTATTGCATATATTAAATTAAAGAGGTAGGATTTATCAAATCAGTCAACTGCATAAGCATTCAAACAAATTGGCTGATTACAGTATGGAAGGTTTTAATCATTGATGCGGATCCGGACAGACCCACAGGTCCGAACATGGACCATGTGCGGATCCAGCATGGACCAGTCCATGAATCCGGACCCGGCTCAGACCCGGGCCCTGTTCGAGGGTACAGGGTCTGAATCCGGTAACTTAGCAAAGGCATTTATACAAAGAGAGGTCGCTGTAAATTTGAAAGAAGAATTACTGGAGAGGCTAAAAGGATAAGTTTGTATTTTCAAGAGACATCATAGGCTTCAAATCTCAACTATATAATCAAATTCATAGTTTATAAGATAAATTATTATTTATAATCAGCTATGCAATTGTTATTGCGAGTTAAGGGTTGGACTCATAGGCCTGGGCAGGACCGTTGGTAAACCCAGACTATACACAGACTTGGATTCATACCTGGCTTGAAGTGGTCCAGGTACAGGTGAGGCTCTAATTGAATTTGGAAATGCAGGTTTTTATACATTAGCACAGCGTAAATGTGATCTGGTTGGAGATGGTTTGGAAGTAGTCTTAATAGAGTTGTAATGTGGTGGAAATTTTTCTGCTAAAAAAATCATAATTGCATAATATGGAAGGCAGTTGAAAATTTCTTTTAACATCTGTTTTAAGTCGAGACAATTTTTTACATTCAAGTGAAGTTACAGTTTCATCTTCCAATTTTCTTTTTTTGAATAAAGGGTTGGGTAATTGTAGATGTTACACATTTGTCCACATTAAAAAAATAAATTGGAATTTAATTCTCTGATTTTAATAGTCCCTTTAAAAGTAATGGATCTTCATTTTTTATTTTTGATTAGAGCAGTTCATTGTTGGATGTCGAACCTTTGTTTTGGGGCTTCCTGAACATTTGCCAACTACATAGGTAAGGAACTTTGCATTCTTTACTTTTTTGTGTATGTGAATTTCATTTTGGGTGAATCCTTGGAGTTAATTCTTCTGTTTACATTTCAAATACATGGTTAGTTGGTCCCATTTAAAATATTTTGTTATAAGTTGTTTAATTATTCTCCTTACACCTCCTTTGTTTTGTTTAATATTAACAGGTATTTATGCCGCTTCATGCTTTTTAAAATTGCAATAACTATATACTGAATTCAAGTGTCAGCGTGTGAAGAGATGATCGGATATAGTAAATATTTAACCATGATATGCAGCAAAAATAAATGATTTATATCTATTATTGTGGATATGTTTGATAGCATCTACTAATGCTCCAATAAACTGTGATACTTAATACTTATAAATTTATAATTTATAGTTGAAAAAATAACCTCAAAACGATATTTAAAGTATTATAAAGGGCACATATCAGAATATAAACATATAAACTATAAATGACCGGTAGTACTATACCTATATTGCATTTGAAGAATTGAATTAGATTGCCAAGAAATGGCTCCCATCATGTCATATAGATCGTCTGAAAATTTATAAAGTCACCTCCAATATTATTACATAATCCTCAATCTATGAAGAGTTCTCTTTTTTTAAACATGAATAGAATACCTTATTTGTCACATCAAACAACAATTTCTCTTGTTCGGTACAGTCAAAATACAAGAAGAGATCTGTTCTTTCTATATGTTTTCTACTAACTTATGTGGGACATACCTATAATTTTTCTTGTTTGTTGAGTCAAACTAGTTGACATTTGATGTAGGTGCATCTTAGGGGTTTTGTAATTTTGCATCTTCTAAAAATATAAATTTTGTTTTGTATTCTTTTCAGAGTTTTTGTTAAAGTTTGGCTTTGCAGTTTTTACTGTAGTCTACATCAAGCTTGGGAATATACATGGTGATGGTGCATGGTAATCGGTTGAGTTTTGCTTGCTCCATCAAACAAGAAGGCCTAATTGGCACCGCTGCGCTCGTGTGGCAATGCGTAAGGATTTTTTGTGTTCATATTTCGTGATTTGAGGTGGTGCAAAGTTCAATTATTCAAATTGTGGCTGTTTTACTGTACTTGGAGAATAAGGACATCCCATGACTTGCATTGAACAAAGAGGTTGACTGGCATTATTCCCAAGGTTCCGGTATGCACACTTGCTGATATGGGACCATGATGATAGTACTTCAACTAGATTTAACATCTCAAATCACCTTTATTACCCGTGATCATAACACTAAGATTGCAAGAGTTGTTACACAACAAGAGAATGGGTTGTGTAGGCTTATTCTTGCACAAAGAGTAAAGTGTCACTAATAGTATAATACCACCAACATTAAACTCAACACTGACAAGATTATCTTGACTGAGTCTTAATAGCTTTGCATTGTTTTATCATCTTTAATATAGAAACCCAGGTTGTCACAACTCGTGTCACATGATTTGCCGATTTTCATGCATGAATCATTGAATTCAAAATTTTGCGAACTCCAATGGAGTATGTAATGTTCATTTTTATCTAATTTGAGACACTATGTGAAATTCCACAATTCTATAAATATAACTCAAATTGCTAATAACCAAATGCTTATTTGATGCTCAATTTACAATGAAAGATAAGTTGATAACTGATAGTAAATGATTATTAATTCCAAATGCATATGCTGCCAAAATAAGAGGATAATTGCATAACAATGATCACAATATGCAAGGGCTGTATCTGATATTGCAATGAAATACATGCTCAATAACCTGAAATGCTTTCTCTGGTTTATACAATAGATCCACGCTGATATATAGGCTGTCTGATATGATGACAATGCTGTCTCTGATGTACAATGAATTACACGCAATGTAGAGATTATCTGGTACAATAACAATGCAGTATTGCACAGGCTGTATCTGATTTATCTTTATCTCTATGCACTGAACAAGGAAGCCGTCTCTGATATATCTTTATATGATTATGCTTCTGAGATTGATGCCATCTCTGATATGCAGATAAATACTTGCACCTGGGATTACTGCTAGCAATTGGCTGCTCTAAACAGAGTGGTCCACAAGGGATTATATATTTTATATTCTGAGTTCTATATTTGATGCTTTTGCAATTGATACGATCTCCCATATATACATGTTCAATCCATGGAAGAGGCACGATGGAATAGTCACCTCTCAACATAATAATAATAATGAAGAGTCACCATTAATCATCTCAATAATCAGAATGATTATTGCAGTGATTATCATTAATCATATGTTGGTTATGCATTGTTAGACAAGCCCGATTATGAGAATCAGCGAAGTGTGGAAACACACGATAATGCAATGACAAGTGCAATTATTATGTGGATCGGCTAAGTGTGGAAGCACACGATAATGCAATGTGAGAATGGTATGAATCAATGTAATTATGATTAAGTTATGATGCAGATAGATTTATGCAGTGATAATGCAATGCGATTATGATCAAGGCAATTATGATATGTGGCAATGATGTAATTCTATAGGCAGGCCGATGTTATAATGAGATGGCATGATCATTTTATGGATGCAATTACATCAATATAGATGTATCTATGTATGACATGGTTATACATATATTGTATATGTATGTATGACAGTGACGATTGTTATGCATATGTATATGATGAAATGTATGATGGTGACATGGATGGGTGCATGTAGATTGATGGTATTTGCACATGTAACTTACTAACTAAATGCAGTGCACAACATATAGCTCACTAGCTTTGGTGGTGTTTACAAGTGATCATCTTTGGTCACTTGTAGATATCATCATAGCTATGTCGTCTACATGGTGGATGGATGCCTTGGTGATTGTCAAGCTCCATCTGTCATAAGATTATTTCTACACTAATAAAAAAAATGCGGATTATGTACAAAGACAAGGTATGTTCCTTCCTTGCCTCTTCATTTACATTTCAAAATGTTGGGATATCACAGAGTATTAAAAATTCGTTCTAGTTCGCCTCAAAGTTCATACAGAACAAAGCTAGGGCCTATATATTTGAAGTTGAATTACGTTCAACCATCTGATACACATTCTAAAGGAAGGGGTGTGAATCTCAGTGGAAATGAAGAAACCTATCAATGAGATATTGGTAAGCATAGTCTCAGGTCATGCAGACAAAAATTGTGAATTACAATCTCCTACAAAACTGCCAGTAGAGCTAACCAAATGCACACTAGTGGATGGCTAAACAGACACTAAAGATTTTCCAACAGACCCAAGGAAACTGCCACAAACGATGCCATGATTGCAGGGTCCACCCAAAGCATAAGGAGCCACCATTGATCTCATGAAAACTGCTGAGAACAATGCCTTCAATAGCAATACTTGATTCTGTAGTTGCTGAAGCCAATCCCACATAGGAGTTTTAGGTACCCTAATGCCATGTAGATGGGTGCAAAGCTCTCTGAATAAGTTGCACATCCTCGTGAGCTTATAATATATTTATTAATTAATATATAATATTTAGCATAATTTTTTATTTTTGATCAGTAAATAGTAGCTAAGGGGCTGCACCCATTAAGATGAAAGTTATTATATTTGCTCATAATGGAGAGCTTACAACACCCATTAACAGGCTCCAATCTCAAAAATAGGAAGCCCCAACTACCATAAGAATACATATCTAGGAAACGCTCCATCTCTAGTGTGGACACAGCTGCATATTGAAATTCAACTCATTCTTGTTCTTTTTTCTTTGAGCCATATTCTTGTTTTCTTCTAAGGCCTTATCGCTGTGGCCCTTGGAGACCCATCCATTTCAGCTAGAGACATCTCAATCAGCTCAACCAACACCATATTTGGAACCTCTATTGTCTTGCCTTTATCTCTCCCCTTAGGAGAAGAGTCAACTACAATCCTCAGTAGGGATTGTGCTTTTCGTCGTGAAGCCATATGCCTATCATGCTTGATGGATAATTTGGGGTTCACATGCATGGTCTCTCCTTCCAGATCTGACTCTTCCTTTTCCATCTAATAATGATGCGTGAAGACTTCGTTCCACCATGTAGCTTGGCTATCAATTCTCCATATAACACATTGGGCAAAAAGATGCCCTGTATTGAAGCATATGTGGCATCGGAAGGGGATACCCTCATAGTCTAAAATTTGAGTCTAGCATTAGTCTTTTGTGTTGAGGGATATTTTGGCAGAAAGATCTTTAGGGATGTCAATCTCCACCAAAATGTGGGCATAAGTGGTGTGAAAGAAACTTGAGGATTCCTCATCAACCCCTAGAAATGTTCCCAGGGAGTTGCCAATAGCTTTGAAACATGAATCAAACCAAAATCATAGAGAAAGGTTCAGTAGCCTTACCCAAATCAAAATTGTGGAGAAGCATTCAGTAAGTGGGTTGAATGAAGGGTGCCAAGGTATCAACATTAGCAAGTGCTGCTTGCTTTTCCATTGGTAGTCACAAAGGATAGAATGGTGATCCGTCAAATTGCTAAAGACCACGACAAAGAACCCTCGTGCACAGGAGTAGATTTGCATATCACCCTCCATTATGGGGTTCTGCCAAACTTGGCCAAAACCCTCACAATCTTCCAATCAGACCTTGCTTTGCAAAGAAAGCAACATTCTCAGCCACTTCATGTGAATATCATCACCAAAATCAATTTTGAGAGAGGATTTAGGTGGGTGAAGATTTTGAGGCGTTGTAGGAAGTACCAGGTTATGTGTAAGGGGTTTTTTTCCTGTTCATCTCGCTCGAGAATTCTTCCCATTGAGCAGATGTAAGGGCCTAGGGGGTTTTCCATTCCCTGCCCGTCTTGCCCAAGAATTCTTCCCATTCAGCCCCATGTAAGGGCCTAGCGCACCTTGGACCATATTAAAGTAAGATTGTAATATTTAGCTTATAATGGTCATTTAAGTCGTTTAGTGAGCAACTTTCTTACTTTTAAGTTAGTCAACTAGTTTTTAGTAACTTTCCATTCTTTAAGTTGTTTAGTTAGTTTAGTAACTTTCTATTTTGTCTTCAGTTTTCGATCGTTTCCGTTATGGAAAGACCATTTCATGGTATCAGAGTAGAGGTTGGTTTTTGGCGAATTTTTCCAATAAAATTTGTGGTTTAATTACCTATGAAATTTCTAGAAGTTTTTTGCCTTTTTTTTTGGACAAAAATTGTGGGGTGTTTTTGACAGTTTTTTTTATAGAATAAAATTTGTTGTTTTTCCTGAACATTTTGTGAGGAAATTTTCAGAACTTTTTATGTCAATTTTTTTAATAAAATCAAAGGCTTTCGGTTTTTGGCGATTTAACAAAATTGTGGTTTCTAGATGTTTCTTTACCATTTTTTCACTAGAAATACAAAGTTTTTTAGATCTGCAAGGGTTCTCTGTTGTTGTGACCAAGGGTTGCTGGTTTTTATGATCTCACAGGGTTTTGCACGTTTTTCCCCCAAATATCGTAATTTTTCTGATCTGAGAGGGTTTTGTATGGTGGGCTTTGAATGATTTTTTCCCAAAAATCATTGCGGGTTTTGCTTAATTGTTTTTTCAAAAAATTGTGGAGGGTTTTTAAATGATTTTTTTCCTAAAAATCGTGGAGGGTTTTTGAAATTTTGCATGATTTTTTTTCCCAAAAATCATGGTTTTCTTTTGCTGCCTTTTGACAAATTTTTGACAAAATTGTGAGTTTTTTACCATTTTTCTACAAAATGAGGGTTTTTGACAAATTTTTCACAAAATTGTGTGACTTCAGCATCGCATCTAGGGTTTGACAAATTTTCCACAAAATCGTGTTGCTGTTTTGCAACTTCTTTTGATGATTTTGGCAAAATCGTGGGTTTTAGAGTTCTTTACCGATTTTATATCAACAAAAATCGGAGTTTTTTTGAGAAGCTGATCTTAGTTTTTCAATAATACGTGGGATGGCTTTGTTACCTAACATCATGTTGGATGACACTTAGCTTGTTCTTGTCTTTGGTCATATGAGGGAGTTTTGTTGGAAGGGATTGACTGATCATGTTGCAGAGCGTTTTGAAGAGGAATCAACCTTCTATGCATTCGAGTCCTAATGGCTTGCATATTATGTCAAGTCTTCTATAGGGTAGTTAGTGGAATGACCTATAAGGGAGACTATTAAATTAATATTGCAATATTTAGCTTATAATGGTCATTTAAGTCATTTAAGTCGTTTAGTTAGTTTAGTGAGCAACTTTCTTTCTTATAAGTTAGTTACTTAGTTTTTAGTAACTTTTCGTTCTTTAAGTTGTTTGTATAGTTTAGTAACTTTCTATTTTGTCTTCAGTTCTCGATCGTTTCCCTTATGGAAAGATCATTTCATGGTATTGCTTATATAAGGATTATTCCTCTCCTTTGTTTAATATTGAATATCAATCGATTATCATTTTAGACCAACCTTAGAGAAGATTGGATGTCTCTGCACATGGCTATGTCCCCTGTCGCTAAAATGCAAGTCCCTCTTATCTGTGGAAGCCGCTTGTGAAAGAGCTCCAACAAGGTTCCATTTGCCTGTAGTAGGGAAAGTTTGAGTGCTAGGGGCGGAAGACCTTAGGTCTGAGAATCGTTGCCAAGAGATTTAGTCCTCATTTCACATAGGAACTCTGCAAAGAGCCCTAGCTTCAAGCGGATGCAAGAGCGGCATCGTAGGTGAAAACTTGTATAATATTTAACATATTTAATATTTATATATTAATAATTTAATAAATGAAAAAATAAAAAATTTAAACACATTTATATTATTATTTTTTAAAATTTATTATAATGTATTAAAAAAACTCGTAATATCGTTTTATTTTTAATAATTTAAATTTAATAAATGTAAAATATTTTTATTAATTTTTAAACTAATAAATTATAAATTTGATCATTTTATTTCCATTCTATTTTGTTTTTTTGACACTATTTCAAATCTATCTCCAAGTTTAAATTATTTTGACACTTTAATGAATTTATTATCGATATATTTTAAAATATTCAATTTTATATAAGGTGAATTTAATGTCAAATATTTTTTTGAAATTTTTACTCTTGCCGAACATCATCCAAGTTTTATTGTTGCCAAACTCAAATTCATATTCGAATTTGAACCTTGTGACTTAGGTCACAACCACAATATTATGAGATCTTTCACATAAGGCAATACTTGTTTGAGATAGTCATCAACTTTAATATTTTAGAGGTTAAAATATCACATTTTAAAGCATTTTGGGGCATGTGTTGTCTTTACCTATCCATGGGTGTACCCATAGGAAACTTGGGGTAGTGGGGATGCTCCCTAGCCACTCCTAGGGGGCTCCTATCATTGCTCTTAAGCTTGGCCCGATTGGGTATGGGAGCAGGACCCATATTAGGAGAACCCGTCAACATAGAAAATGAGGACCAAAAACTTATCCAATAACAATCTACTCTGTCATTAGGATAGATAGTCCATTATTAATTTGTCAAAATGAATCTCAACATAATAGAATTATAATTTGATGCATAGTTGCAAGACTCGCCGAGTGGCAAGTACTTGCCGAGTTTTTAGGCTCTGCGAGTTTTTCAGAGAAAAACTCGGCCTTGGTTTTATTGTTGCGTTAAACAACAAAAAAACGTCTTTTTCATTCTTATTTTCACATTTGTAGCAGTTGGGTTTGAGTTTCCAATTTTCCAGTTCAGGGGTGGGAGGATTTATACAAATATATTTATTTAATTTATTTAAGTCTGATTTATTTAATTTCTTATACTTTAAGTTATATTTGTATAAATACTTTCAGGATGTTTGAGATAGGTTCCAGCTTCATAGGAGTTAAGATGCAGATTCTAGATTTTGGGGGTTTTCGAAAAATTCCAGACTTAGCCAAATTTTAGGATTTAGCAAGCTTCAGTAGGGTTACCTCCCAAAATCCATCATGGCTTTCTTAGGTCAAACTGAAGCTGGCAAAAGGATTCTCAAAGGGTTTTAACTTGTTTTATCACAAATCACTTGGTGTAGCTGGCAAAAGGATTCTCAAAGGGTTTTAACTCGTTTTATCACAAATCACTTGGTTTCGACCCCATCTCTATGACAGACTTAGCTTAGCTCTCACCCAAATCCTAGATAGACATGACTTACCAACAGGCCAAAATCACTCAAACCTCATTTGTCAGACCTAGAGACTTGAAAACAACCACCAACGAAGACTACCTAAGACCTAGTTATGAAGACTTTGACATTTGGCATTGCTCAATGATCAAGCATCATAGATTCATACTATGAAATGATTTAGTTTTACAATTATGTATATTTCTCTTATTTCTTTGTATATATAATGCATATATATATTATATATATACACACACGAACCCATACGAATCATGATGGGAAAAAATAAATTCTCGAACCCACGAACCCGAATCGGTCCCCGAACCCAAACTAGCAACTTAGAGTATTGGAGGCAGATTTGAGTGGATTTAAGGAGGGGGGTGGATTTAGTTTCACATTGGATAATATTGAGGAGTCAGATGAGGAGCTACATCCAGGATGGAGAGCGAGTCACACACATCATCAGAGATACCAAGCGAGGAGGCAAAGTCATGCCCAGTCTAGGGTTCTACTACTGGGACTAGAACCTCTAGTTCCTCTCTCGTATTTGTTAGTAGAGCTGCGAAGACGAAGATGCAATTGTGATGATGTATTTACTTCTAGTTTTGTAGAAACTATTTAGTACTATTTTGCTTCTAGCCATCAACATCCTGCATGAGAATGGGATTTTGTACCCACTTTGCGTTTATAATATCTAAACTCAACTAGTTTCTTTTGTGTTCTCATTACTAAACTCATTGAATGCATCTTCTCATTGAATTTTGCAAAAAAAATGCATTTCTAATTAAAATTAAGCTGTTTTTTAAGTTGCCGAGTTTTTAAAAAAACTGGCGGAGTTTTTCCCGAATTGTTTTTTCAAGCCTTGGTGAGTTTTTGCCGAGTGCGAGTTTGGCAACATTGATTTGATGGAACTAGATTGCATTCCCTTAAGAACAATACTAAACAATAGGATTGTACCTAGAATTTTGATGCCTTAATATTGAACTTTTGACTACAGTTCTAGGAAATGAAAATTAAGCGAGTCAATGGCTGAAGCAAACACAAAAGAGAGATAACATGAAAATATACCTTGGCAAAGTTCGATGTGGGGGTGTTGACCCAAAACTTCCATGAGGGCCCTTGACCCCATTGGGGGCATTGCTCCCAAACCTCCATGAGGGGTGCTGCCGCCAAACCCGCACGGGGGGTGTTGCCCCTCAACTTAGCTAGGGGCATTACCCCTAGATCCTCATGAGGGAAGCTACCCCTCAACCTCATCCGGTCTCCACTCCTATACCCCCACCAGTTATTGAGATCTCTTCTCATATAAGAAATTATTTAACAATGATAAAGTATGATACTATCAGTATCAAAGATTCAAATGCCATTATTAATTTAAATTACAACATATCCTTCAGCTTTGCACAAGAAAGGTAGACAACAAATCAGAAGTTGTCATTGATTTGGTCTAGTCAGAGCCACAAACACAACCTTAAATGTCGAGCGAGGAGATGCAATGGAGTGGAAGTACTAGAACCTCTTCTCAAGTTTTTACTAGACTAGGGAAGAGGAAGATGTAAAATTTGTAATATGCAATTTATGAATTGTGATGATGATTTTCAAAGGCAATCATTATAGATCCGTAATAGTTGCCAGCTAAGTATTGTATGAGGATTTTGAACGATGATGCAATTTTGTGCTCAATTTGTATTCAAATGAATCAAATTTAATAAAAAATAGTTTTTGCATTCATTGATATTTGCTACGTTACCACATTCACTCTGCAAACCCCAAGTCGCAATTTGGTTCGCACGGAAGTCAGATGCGGTTCGTATTCGCAGGAAATTCGGTTTTTTACTAATAAATTCGCTCCAAATTCGCCAATCGGAATGTTGGATGAATTTCGGAAGAATGTGAGCGACTTTGCTTTCTAACACGCGAGCCCTGGACGAATTCCGCTGAATTTGGGTCCACGTCAGCTTTTTGTTGACTTTTAATAAAGTTTGTTTTGGTTGTTTTAGGTCTATTCGACCTTCCAAACCTAAAACAACTTGTCTATAAAGTTTTTTTCCCATTTAATATGTCATTTGTGGAAGGCAACGGTAGTTAATGCATCTCGGGCAGTTTTATGAGGTTTTATTTGGACGTTTTTGGGTATGAACTTATTTTTTGTAGCATATATATACATATATTTTTATTTATTTAAAAAAGAAAATTCTTGTACGTATGAACTCAAAACAAATCCGAATCCAACCCAATTTTTTTTGGATGAATTTCGAACCCGAATCTCGAACCCGCATCCATACCGGAATCCGAACCGGCAACTTATTATATTTGTCATTAAATTTTGCAAAATAGGAGTGTTTTTAAAGATGCAGTTTTATAAGTTACTGATTTTTTTGCTGAGTCGCAAATTTTGGGTCCCCCAAGTGTTTGTTGAGTCCAAGTCCACCAACTATCCTTAAACTCATTTTCTGAGCAAGAAGAACTTGGGCTTTTCATTTGTTGGGAATTCAAATATATATCCTTTGCTGATATAGGACAACAATGGGGGTTCCAAATTCATTAATTTCAGTTTTCTTAATTGATGTGTATCCTATGGTGTCTGGATCAACCCAAATCTCACCTTCATCTGTTCGACTTCTGATCAACCTCTGCACTTTCTGTTTTCTCAACTCTGTATGACGCAGTGATTAGATTTTTAATCCTATCTTAAAAAAATTTCAAGCGTTTTACATAATAAAAATTATGAATATACATTTGAATATTGATCAATTTATATTACATTTCAATAGTTATTCAAAATTATGAAATACATTTAAATCTCAACCAATCTGAATTACAACATACTTTAATATTCATCTGGATTGATGCTTCAAACAATGATCTTCCTTGTGATTGCCTGGTCCATAAATTTCACATAAATATTTACTACTGTGTGCCAAACAGTATAGGGCAAAATGTTCCCACATATTTCTTAGTCTATACCATAGTTGAAAATCTCGCGATTATATCTCGGATATCGAGATATATTGGGCTACACAAACTGAAACAATATTATCTCCATTAATATCGCTGACGATATTTCCAATATCGCGCAGCGATTTTTACCTAAAAATATCGCGATTTTTGGCAATTTTTACCCAAAAATCTTGCCGCTTATAACACTTAAGTTAAAAACAAATGATTATTAAAAATTTAGGGTTTTTTTTAAAAGTTGTAAAGGCGTCGGGATTAGGTTTTTTTTTGGGATTAGGTGCAGTCTATATATATTTCTAGTTTTCATTGATACCGAAACTTGAACTTAATATGTACTCAGAAGTTGTAGACTTGTAGTTTCACGGAGTTTGACTTCGATATGTTTTGAACTTATTTTTATTCAGATGTCGTACTTGTTTTTTGGTATATGATAATGATTCTATGTTTTCTGCTAAGTTCTAAATTCTAATTGCTATGTTTTTAACTCAAAACTTTGATTAATATATGGTGAATATCTCAAATCAGTATATATTCTACACATTTGGTGTTTATGTGTGGTGTGTTTTTAAGAATATTTTAAAAAATTATATATTTTCAAATGTTCGATAAAAGTGCCGATTTATTGCCGATTTTTTCGCTGAGTTTCTGCCGAGACCGAGATTTTCAAAAAATTTGGGTCCGCCGAGTTTTTGCCGAGATCGAGATTTTCAACCTTGGTCTATACCAAACCATGGGTTACACTCCTGATCCTCCTTCCCTCCAAAATCTGTTTTATTCATGGGCATGTGTCATGTTATTTTTTCCACTTGTTATTTTTTGGTGTTGCCATTTTCTTATAGCCACTATTGGTTGGCTTGCACTGGAAAAACTTATGTAGACTTTAAAACTCAATGTTATGTTGCTTTCTCTTTCTTTGTATTAAATGGACGTTCCACTGTTGTGAAAATTTACATCACCAGGCTAGACCTCACAGGCATCATTAGAGTGCTGAGTTGAACTCTTTTGGAGCCAGGCATACCACTTTCTCCCTTTTGGTTTTCATTTTGAATTGTTTTATCTTTCAACAATTTCATAATTTCTTTCTGTACAAAGGTTTTCATCACTGTCTTTAGGGGAAGATTCATGATCTTAATTTATGTTAGCAAAACTTGTCTATTTTGTCTCCAAATTCATTGTTTGGCGTATCGCTTCTTCAGAAGTATCTGTTGAAGCATTCCCATTTTTTCTTTGTATCATTGAAACAATTCAACAAGGAAACATGCCAATTCATTTCCTTTACTGTGACATTATTTAAGACTGGTGTAGCCCCAATAATCCTTTTGCATGTGTTCTTAATGTGTCATATGGTATATTGATATTTTAAAATTTTTAATTAATTTTCTGATCATTCTAAGTTATTAATCGTTTAATTTCTGTAGTGAATGCTTTGTTGAGTTTTCCATGTATTCGATTTTTCATGATCTGGTGACATGTACAAAACTACAGCTGTTTTTCTATATGGAAATGTAAATAATATCATTTATTATATCAAAATCTTGATTCAAAATCAAGAGGGTTCACACATGGCAGCATCTCATGGGCTACAAATAGTTTTGAAATATTCGTGAATCGTCTCAACTTGCATGTGCGTATAAAATAAAGAAAAACACACTGGAATCCTTTAGAGTAATATTGTATTGCTTTTATCATAGAAAGAATGTTGATTTTTTCTGGTAGCATCACTGTAAGGCTATCTAATTTCAATTTATAGTCTAAAATGGACGTTGGCCTTGTTTTAAGGAACCTACATATTGTTTACTTTGAGTGTGCATTCTGCTACAATCATGGGTGACACAAGTTTTCAACTTACTTTTGAATTGATCAAATGTAAATAAGGAATCTGAAAAACTTTCTTATGCTTCCACCATAGTAGTTTAATGGTTAACTGCATAGATTCTCCCTGGCTTGTTCATTGCATTTGCAAAATGTTTCTGCTCCATGTTATCTTTAGTGATTTCCTTAGGTTGTTTTTAACACTACGTTCAGTCTTCATTCAAACAATTAATGTTCAGCATTTCTTCAAAATTATTTTATATTTGCCTTGGTTCTGGTGGTTGTTTAAGACTTGAGAGTTGATGTGTAAGGGTCCCTGCAATTTAGGGAAGGGATAAAGCTAGTGTCCTGTTGATTAATAACTCTTACAATTTGCTCCTGTTTTCTTAGGAAGAAGCATTTTGAAGTGGCCTTTTGTCCTACTTCAAATAATCCCATGATCTCTTTAATTTGGTCCACTTGGGTATTAATTCTGTCGATGACGTTGAAAGAGTCAATTAACCTAGGTCTCATCTTGGATCTATTGTACACATTGTAATTTCTCGAATCTCTAACTTCTTGTTTTCCACATCGTTCAGTTTCATTTGAGCTCCCCAAACAAAAAATTATACTTATGTTTTGGAATATTTGTAGAAATTCTGCTGTGCATCCTTGTATATTTATTGCTTCTATTTTGTTAAAATCATGTAGAAGTACTTCTAATCGTATTAGCAATGGTATTTTTCGGTCCTATGTTGTAGCCTGCTACTGAGTTTGGCATGGGAAAAATGTATCTGGTGTGCATCCCACAATGGAAAATGCATCCAAGTTGTATTAGGTTTGGATGCATTTTCCATTGTGGAAACTGCACTGACAGGCATATTATATATAGATTTATATTTCACCAAATCTTTCCATATTTAAAGTCATAGTGGTAGTTATGATTTTATATATAGATTACAAACAAATAGAATCACCAACATATGCAGTTGCGAATTTGATAACAAATGGTATGCCATTAAAAGTTGTTACTCTGTAAAATGCGTAACTTGTTCAATTATGAATTATATCTGTAGTAAATGACTGCAGTTAATTGAATGATTGCCTTGCTAGAGATGTATTCATGCAAATAATTGTGTGAAAATGTGTTTAAGAGACATTCTTTCAGGGAAACTGGCCTAATTAGATCTGATGTCCACGCTCATCCCATCTTTCATCTGCCTCGTCTTCAGCATCTTATAAAAACAGAGTAATATGTCTGAAATTTTATGTGAGCATCTTTGTTGGACAATTTAGCCCTAGATTGCAAATAGGGACTCAAATTTAATTTAGTCAAAATCAAGCTTTGGCTTCTCCAATGTATGAACTGACACAAGAATCTTTTTCCTTGAAGGTGTTTTAAAGTTGTTTATTGTTAAGATGCCCATTGTTTCATTTTTCCTACCTTATCACTTGATTTCTAGTCTTCTATGAGGATTCCGATTATCTATTCACTGTTTTCTTGCTTGGAACTCTCTTTGTGAATTCCTCTATAAATTTATCAGCCCTGATGGTATGTTTTTTTAAGTAATCATTAGTCGAAAGGCATTCATAGATTCATTGATGGTTTAATAATTTTGTTAATGGCTTAGGGTTCATCCTAATAGATCATTTTGAATTGGTTCAGTTTTCAGTGAAACATTCTTTGTACAGATGATACTGCAATAAGAACTGAAGATGGTGCATGATATGGAGCTTATGTGGGTAGCATTGGTTTCTAAATAAAGGTTGAAGTGAAAAGTTCAAAGCTCCTTGTATTTTAATGTTCATTCGGAACCTGTGATTCAACCCAAGGGATGTGCATCCTATGATACTTATTTTGGTTGGTAACTTGGTTTCGTTTTTTTACTGCTAGCATGAGAGCTCTTATCATCAAGGTTCATTTTCATCTCATTGTATGCTTTAATATTGGATGTGACATGGGGCTATTCATGGATACTTCCACAATTCAAAATTATGTGTTTAAGCATTTATCTTGACAACAGACTACAACAGACTGAGGACCGTGCATTGAAGTTGCATGTGCTTTTGAAACCACATTGTAGGTAGTATATTTGACGATGAAGATAAAGGAAGCATTATTTAGCCTGTAGAGAATTGAAAAAAATGTGTCACTGGGATCACAAAAATGTACACGAAACATTGTATCCATGAGCATTCGGTAACAATGAATAGCATGAATCCTTAAGCAACGCAATTTATTCTTTACACTGCAAACTGGGGTTTGTTTTGTTAATATGTAGCTTTCTTGTGAAATTTTAACACCAAACTATGAATTAAAAATTTATTCCAAGGCATATAGTTATTAAATTAAGTTTTTTTTTGAATTTGTATTACTCTGTAAAACCATGTGCCATAATTTATATATTTCCACAACTGCTTCCTTAATAACTTTGTTTTCCACTGTGCAACATTTTATAGCTATTGTGATATTTTTCATAAATGAATGAATTAAGAACCAGATCAAATACATGCAAAATATAAGTGGGTATCAACTTTCAACACATCTATATACTTCCAAGGAAAAAATTGAACTTGGCGAACTCATCATGATTTGGTTAAAACACTACAGTTTGTATTCTTATTGCGAGAATTCTATTACATTTAATGTGGTGCAGTAACCTCAATGTGCTTGGAGAGAGCATGGTACACGATATTGTGATAAATCTATATTTGTGTCTACTAATTAATTGAGAGTGCATTATTCTACCAAAGTTGAAGTTCATCCTATTATATATGATTCCAAAATGCTTCCTGTTATAAATCCTAAGTATTTTAATACATGGACTGAACAACTGTGAATTGAATCTTGTTTTGACTATAGGAGTAATCCTTACTCCAAATGATATTATGAAGGCAATTGTAGATACAGTGATCATGTAAACACCTAGCCTAATTAAAATATGTATACTCAACCAAAGCAACCTAACCCTGGGGTAATATTATAAATTAAATTCATTTGATTAATGATGTTTCTTATTGCCCTAATTTTCTTTTGATTACTTTTAGGAGGATCTTTTCAAGCATTTTGAATTAAGGGCATATGAATTATAGTATGCAAAGGAAACAATCTTGCCCATTAACATGTAGAAAATTGTGTCCTTTTTAAAGATGTATGTCAAGCAATGGTCTTAGTTTGGACTCAAAAAGGGTAGGTGCAAGTATGCAATCTTCATTAATGAGTACGGTTGAGAACCATTTAATAATTGATGAGATACTGTCATTGATGTCAAAGTTAAAGAAATGGCATGAAGTATGATAGAAAGATTGAATGATGTACACCGAAAATATATATTTAGAGTTCATTTGGCATATGAGGTACAGTGACATGTAAAGGAAAAACAAAGATATACATCTTATATAGTAATATAGCAGCATATAGCATATACAGAGATACAACATACACAAAGATATAGCATATACAGTGATACAGAGATATAGCATATACAGTGATAGATTGACATCAAATATAACTACAGATATGATTGTGATATAACTAGTGTTACCCGGAGACCCATCTTCCCCCTTCCAGACACATCTCAAAGACCGAGACACGTCTCAGAGACTTTTCCCGTCTCCGGAGACTTCAAAAATGGCCGGAGACTTCATGGCGAAGTCTCCGATACCAAAAAATGAAGTCTCCCCCACATCTCCTAATTAAAAAACAAATTTAAAATACAACATTAAGTCATTTTATGATTTTGACCCTTATTTGAATGTTTCTTTAGCAAGGCCATTTATGATTTAACATTTTTAATAAATATTAAATAGACAAAATTCAAATAAATAAATGATTTCATGTGAGAAAGAATCAAGACAATAACATATGCTAGAGATCCTTATTTATATCCTTTGATAGAAGAAAAACTACATGGAAGATGGAATAAATTGAACACACCCCTTCACTGTGTTGCATATGCCTTAAATCCTAAATCACATAATAGAGAAGAGACCAAGAAGAGGGCTCCACATGAGGATAGAGAGGTAATGAATGAATTTTGGGCTGCAATAAAAAAGATTTATGGTCGAGGTGAAGAGGCTTCGGTTATAAGGAGTCAATAGAATAAGTTTTCACGTGGGCAAGGTGATTTTACATCAATAGAAGCTTTATATGATATGCGAGCAAAGAAAGACCCTATTGAATGGTGGTGGAACCATGGAGGTGATACTCTTGAGTTGCAATCATTTGCAATAAAATTGCTCTCACAAGTGGCTAGTTCTTCAGCTAGTGAGAGGAGTTGGAGTACTTATGATTTTATTCATTCATTGAAGAGGAATCGATTGGGGTCAAAGAAAGTAGAGAATTTGGTGTACATTCATAGCACACTTCGCCTTTTGTCTTGTGTTGATCCTACATATATGGAGGGTCCTTCAGCGAAATGGAGCCAAATTGCACATGATGGATATGATGCAATCATGGTGGAAGAAGAAGTTGAACCAGATGGCCTTAAAAAATTGCCTCTTGTTATACTACGATCACAGGAACCTAGGTTGGAGAGTGATGAGTTTCTGGACAACATCATAGTTGAAGACCTTGAGATGAATGATCACAGCCTTGTGGAGTAGATGAGATAGATAGATTTCTGATTTTTGTTTACAGTTTTGAGTTTTTTGTTTGCATATCAGCGATTTAGCATCAAACTATATATTTTTGAATTTCAAATTTCAATATGTAATGATAATCTCAGCAATTATTAATTTGATTATTGATATGATGATGATCATATGTGATATTTAGAAATGAGATATGCAATAAGAGTTTTGAACTTTTGAACTATTTGACTTTATATTAATATGACATTACTATTTAGTATTAGTCTTTGATTCTTTAAACTTTTAATGTTCAACGTTCATAACTTCATACTTATAACTTTCCATTGTTCTTATTTTCAAAGCACTATGTTATGAATCTATGGTATTTCTTAAAAATTATTAAATAATATTAAAAACAAATTTACCATCTCCAAGTACCCCGTCTCCTATTTTTGAAAAATAGACACACCGGTACCATACCGGTACCGAGACTTCAAAGTCTCCCCGTCTCCGGGTAACCTTGGATATAACTACATCAAATGTCATCGAACAATATAACTACAGATATATAGGGTGGCATCGAATATAACTACAGATATAGCAGCGAATATAAACATCGACTATAAACAACGACTATTATAATAGACAGAAATTGGCAGCTATTATGAACATCGACCACTTATGAAGGTATGGAAAGTTAGGTCTGCACAACAAAGAAAAGGAATTATATTAAAGGAACAGAAGTCGTCGATCATATCGTTTGAACAATACCAAGTAAAGGATTATGAAGTTGTTAGTATCGATGCATTAGAGATACTAATCTCAGCGATACATTAAGAGGTGCGATATAATAACAGAAATTAATCATTGCTAATCAAGACTTAACATTTTTCTTATTCCAAAAGGTGGGTAATGGGGGATAACTCTAGGATTGGGTTTGTTATAGAGTTATTTGACCTTCCCTCTTGTGTAGTCTTTAGAGGATGCTGAAATGTGTTATGGATTGTTAGGAAAGAGTTAAGAATAATCAATAACTTTTATATAATGTGTAATGTGCCTTTGAATAGCAAGCTAAAGAAAGTGAATGAGGTGACTACATTATAGTCAGTATTGCTTAATGATACATGCTGAGTTGAGGCGACCTTGTTTTGCTTCTATGTGTTTGTTAAGCTTAACCCCTAACTTATAGCAATCTATGCATACACTTCTAAATTAGTCAATTATGTTGTATTTATCCATTTGTTTAGCACTGTGAATCTTGTTATGTATGAACCCCACAAGGGTGAACCATTGAGATATTTATGCAGTAACAAGTCGCCATTAGGCCGTGGCAATGATCAATGTCTGGGCCACTGCAAGGGATTAGTTGACATTCACCTGGTTCACGAAGATGAAGTTGCCAAGGCTATCTTGAATGTGACACAATAATAGTTAGCATGTTGTCATTAGATTGTGTCAATGGTAGATGCCTCGAGCTACTGTTCTATCTTTTGAATTATCCAACATTCATCTAATGCACAAAGGTGAATGATTGCTAAGGGCTATTTAGGATTCGATACGGTAACAATTGCATGAGTAGTTGTCTTACCATGCAAGTAGTAGTAACTAGAGCCAATAATTGTATTAGGAGGGTTCGTTGGCAGTCACCTATAGCATGGGGGTGATTGATGCCAAGTGTTACCCAAGATTGTGAAGGGGATAGCTGATAGTGTCACCAAGGTCACCAAATGGTATATGTCAGAAGATACTTATTCTTGCTTGGATAAACTTGTCACTAGTGGCCTATAGGCGATTGAAGTTGGGATCCATCAAGCTAGGTCAGTTCACTACTTGTGAAAATATTATGGATTGAGGATGGACCCACGATGTAATGAAACTAATTATTGGTAATGATGAGAATGGAACCAACACTTGAAGGCAATGGATATCTTTTATTCGGATGGGAAAAAAATCATTGATTCCCTTAATTAATAGTCTCATCAAGATGAAAGAGTAGACTTCGTCTTAGTGTGAACTACGAAGCCTCTGATTTCTCATGAGATGATATGTAGGTAGGGTCATCATGAGTGAGCCCCCAAGGTTTAGGTCTGGGTCTAGGGATAACCCTAATTATGGGAGCTCAACACATTCGACACCTAGAATTGTTCTCAGGTGTAATGACCTATGGGAAGCTTCACTGAATGGGGGACCTAATGTTTTTCATTGAGCAACCTCTGGGAATTTAGAAGCCAACTCTTCGTGCTGGGGGGAATAAAAGGGAAGAAAACTAACCCTACTAAGGAAAAACACCAAAGCTTTATGAACACTTTAAACTCAAAATGCACAAGATATTTCAAGGGACAAATATCAAGACAACTTTGCAACATATAGACCCAGGAACAATTGAATGTTAGCACATTAAATAAAAGACATAGAGTGAACAATGCAATACACCACAAAATAGAGAAGCATGGACACATAATCTATTTAACAAAGCTTTAAACACAGCTACACTAAAGTCATAGATTATATTTAAACAACACAAAAATATTTATGGGCACTGAAACCCCAAAATCAAAGGGCTAAAAGCACGATCAACTTGTATTGAGAAATACAAAATGCCAATTACAGTTCAAGACTAACAATATAAAACAAAGCTTTCCGAAAAGCTTTTGCAACTCTTACTCTATTTCTGCCAAAAGTTAAATCTAAAGCCGCCCTTAAACATTGCAATGCTTTGTATATATAGCTAAGGCACTACTTGAAAACCCTATCAGGAAGCGAATCAGAGAGAGTGCTACGTATTCCATTCTGCCAAGCTTTTTATGTTGGGTCACATCGCTCCCCCTAAAACTGTCAGCTGACCTATGCTGTGTAAACATAATTGGATTCTCCATTATTATGCTCAACCACCACTCGTTAGTAATCATGATAGTAATTTCACCAAGAACCACACCAAAATTGAAAAAATGATGAGCATGCAGAGCTAGACGCCTGACAAAATATGGATTCAACAGAAAGGTCATAGGGGGTATGACCCTTGAGTTTCCCTTTGAAAAAAGTCGAGGCCCAACAATCCCCATGAGAAGCCCACGTGTCATGCTCGAAAAGCATCAGGGTTCCCCGACGGAAGGAAACTGCAACTAGTTCAAAGAAGGGAGACATGGTACCCAAGCGGGAAAACAACTTCAAAAGAAAATCACGCCTCCTTCGATCGCCCACAAGATGCCCATGTGTCATGTTCAAAAGAATACCTGGGCCTGCCAACGGAAGAGAAAGGTCATTTAGTGTCTGAGAGACACGTGACAACTCAACGATGATCCTGGTGAACAATGTTGAAGACCGCGACCAAGATGCATGTCGTGTCGATAGATGGCAAAGCACGTTGCTATGAAACAAACCACCGCATAAATGAAAACATGAGCGCCAACATAAAGTTGTAACCCACGACACTGTGGATTTTGATTCACAATAAGCATATAAATGGTTTTGCAAATGGGAAAGTTATGAAGTCAACCATTCTAGGCTAGATGGGGAATCTTTGGTTGATTAAGTTGGTAATCAATGATACATGTAAAAAAAATTGTAGTGGTCAAGGGGTAGATTTTACATTTTGATAAACTTGTATTGTTGTGATGACAAGAGATCCATCTAGTGGAACTTGACTTGGAACAATAAGCCCTTGGCCCTTACTAAAGGGTTTTATGTAAAAAACCTGGGCTAATAAAGTGATGGGGAGGATTTCTATAATCACAAACAAATGCAACTTATCATGTCTTCAAGGCAACAAGAACTTAACAATCATAATAGATACTTCTATAGCAACACATCTGAGAAATAGAAACTTACAGAAACATATAAAACAATATAACACAATGATAATGAATCTATCAATTCAAATGTTCTCTAATTTGAAATATACTCTTACAAACACAACAAGATTAGACAACTAGAGACTCTTTGAAAACAAAACTGCTATCTTCCAATTCTAGAACACATAATTACATGCACTGGCTATCGAAGGCCTCTTCCTCCCTCCCCCCACCGCATAAACTCTCTACAACCATGCTAACACTTTCCCTTGAAATATTTCTTCATGCCATTCTCTATGCAGTCTCCCCCTTTATCCTCTATGCAACCATCCTCATCGATGTTATTGCCTCTTCATATCCTCTTTGCACATCTCTCCCTTTGGTGTCCCTTTTCAGAGATTCTATGAAAGACCATTTTCAGAAATAAGGAACTCACATTTTTTTATCCCTCTCCCCTCCACCCCCTATTAATCCCTTATATTTCTTTTGAGTGGACATTTATAACATTGACAGTTTCTAAGAAATTTTAAAGAGTTCACTTTGTGCATAGTTTTCCATCTCTACATTCCATGGGATGACATTTCCACATTTGCAACCATTTTCATATAGAAGAGGGAAGAGAATAATGCCAACTAGACATGGAGTATGTGCCCAAAAAAATAATTAATCACCTATCTAACGATATACTCAATGGGCAATATGTGGACATTAAGTTCCATGTTAGCATCCACAAGGTACACTTGTGAATTCTACCATTGCTACACTAGCATTGTATGAAATATTACCAAAGGAGTTATCAAAACAAGATAAACAATAAGAGAATCCATGTACGAGTTGAAGGATGTTCCCACCCTGTTCCAAAGCTTGCCTAAATTGAAATAAATAAATGAGAAAATATTTTTTGTTGATGATGATTGCTGATTCACTCGGGACACTCCTATGTCAGACACATCTGGTAGGAAAGATTTGTGAACATAGCTCACAAATGGAGTTTAGTAGGACTACTCTTTCAAGTTGTTGGCAACTTGTAGTGAACTTCATTGCTGATGTAGATATAGGTGCTTCCTCCGCCTCTTCCAGCTATTAGCTTGGACACTTGTCGACCTCCTCTACGAGACGTGCCCTCTTCTCTTCCCTGTTGTGGAATCATGCCATTCATATTGCGACCTCCTCCTCCAACAACTCTCTCTTCTTCTCCTTCAAATAATCTCTACTCTCCTCCGCTTCTTCATGGAATCTTGTCCACTGCAAACAAACCATCTTTATCGATGCCTTGCAACATCCTCCACATGTTCTATATGCAACTAACCAGCTCCCACATACAAATCTGCAACTGTATCTTCTCCTAGCTTTAAATTAAAAAGGTAAACTCAATATCATAAAACTCATCAAGATTTACCTCATGCTCTCAGCTACATCTTCAGTCAACACGAACAACTCTTCAAACTTCTTGATCTCTTCTCCAAGAAACACACCATCCTCTCTTCTCGTCATTGATCAAATATCAACCTATCATAAATCTCTTCCTCAAGAAACTCTCTTTTCATCAGGTTCTTTGTGGAACACTAGATCTTTTTGCTTATTTGATGCTTCCATGTCTACAATTGGACTTTCCTCTACTTCTGCAATTCTTCCCATTCTTATTTCCAGCTTTATCCCTTCCAAGACCTTTCACACCTCTTGTCTCAACTTCTGGGCTTCTCTCTAAATCACAATCATCCATCTCTTCGTCCTCCTTTTCTCCAAAACAAGGACCATCAATACCGAACCAATTGTAAACCATTGCTTCTTTTTTCATCTTTTCTCCATCAATAACTTCAAGTCTTTCCTACTCTCACCATTGTAGTACTCCTTCGCACCTACCCTCGTCACTTGTTCTCGTCTCATATTCTCACCACTTCACCTTCTTTCCCACAACTCTCACTACTATCCTCTACCCAATAGGATTTTGGAAGATGCACCTCTCCAACGCCTCTTCTACCCACTTCCTCTTAGTGGAAGGGTTCTTCACACCTTCTACCCAACTTCATCTTTGTTGGAGGACAACCAACATGATCAATTGTTTCTCACATGTCTTTACCCTTCATTCTCTACTTGTAGGTCCTAGTGCAAACTGCCTCCCTCTAGTGAATCTGTCGGCACACTCTGGAACTGTAGCTCTTACTGGGTATGTGTAATCCTTTTCTTTGGAACTTAATATATTTTTTTATTATTTTTATTAATGAGATTTTTTCGGTTTATCTAGGAAAAGATATACGAGGAAGTTTTCTAGGGCGAAACATGACGTCTTATCGAGTTCAATAGTGAAATCACCTTTTTGTCTATTGTGATATATGTTTCAACTATCTTGCACATTCCTAAAGATAGATTCATGATTTTGCTTAAAGAGGCTCTTACAATAATATTTGAATCACATATTATAATTGCTTATTTACTCCCTTGGGGAAGGGATAATTTGAACAAGGAGGAGCTTGATATTTTAAAGTAGTTCATAGACAAGAAAAACATTCAAAAGCCTCTAGAAGCGAATAAGGTCAAACCCGAATATGGTTATAAATCTAATTACCTGTCTATAGTGAATGATGTAGACTTTGTTGATACGATTGATACTCCAATCAGTACCTATAAGAGTGTTTACTTTGAGGTTAACAATACTGTCAAAGGGTGTTGGAGTGAATGATATGTTGTGTAACCAGCCTATCAGGATAACTAGCTTCACCATGTTATGTGTGTAATTAGCATATTATGAAATTGTTTTTATATAACCCATCATATTACTATCTTTTGCAAGATAAGTATTTAGAGTCTAGTTATGGTGGAAAGTTGGAGCTTAACTCCTCATAGTGTAATATCTTTGTTTTGTACTCTATTATTAATCAAACAAGGATCGTCAATACCAACCAATTGCAAACCATCACTTCTTTTTTCTTCTTTTCTCCATCAATAATTTCAAGTATTTCCTACCCTCACCATTGTAGTACTCCTTCACACATGCCATCGTCTTTTGAGCTCGTCTCAAATTCTCACCACTTCACCTTCTTTCCCACAACTCTCACTACTATCCTCTACCCAATAGGATTATGGAAGATGCACCTCTCCAACACCTATTCTACCCACTTCCCCTCAGTGGAAGGGTTCTGCACACCTTCTACCCAACTTCATCTTTACTGGAGAACAACCAACATGACCAATTATTTCTCAGTGTCTTTACCCTTCATTTTCTACTTGTAGGTCCTGGTGCAAACTGCCTCCCTCTAGTGAATCTACCTGCACACTCAGGAACTGTAACTCTAATACCAATTAATGGAAATAATTTCTATAATCACAAACGAATGCAACTTATTCTATTTTCAAGATGACAAGAACTTAACCAACATAATAGATACTTTTGTAGCAACAAATTTGAGCAACAAAAACCTCTAGAAACACAATAAATAGCATAACAACACAATGATAATGACTTTATCAATTCAAATGTTCTCTATTTTAAAATAAATTCTTACAAACACAATATGATTAGAAAAGCAGACTCTCTGCAACCAAAATACTATCTTCCAAATCTGGAAAAGACAGTTACATGCACTGGCCTTTTGAAGGCTTCTTCCCCCCCCCCCCACCCTCCATAAACTCTCTACAACCAAGCACACACTTTCCCTGGGCAAAATTCTTTACCCCATTCTCTATAGAGTCTCCCCTTTTTCCTCTACGCAACCATCCTCATCGATGTCTCTACCTCTTCATATCCTCTCTGCACTCACTTTTTTGGGTCCCTCTACCCTCCATCTCTCCTATTACTCCCTCATATTTCTTTTGAGTGGACGATTATAACATCGACAATTTTTAAGCAGTTTCAACAAATTCACCTTGTGCATACTCTACCATCTTTACATTCCATGGGGTGACATTTCCACACTTGCAACTATTTTTGTGTAGAAGAGGGAAGAGAATAATGCCAATTGGACATGAAGTATGCACCCAAACAATGAATTTTCCTCATATATGAGGATGTGCTCGATGGACAGTATGTGGACATTAAGGTCCACGTTAGCATCCATAAGGTATGCCCACAAATTCTACCATAGCTGCACTGGCATTGCATGAAATATTACCAAAGGAGTTATCAACAAACAAAATAAACAAGAAAACAAGAAGAGAATACATGTAGAAGTTGAAGGATGTTCACACTTTGTTTGAAAGCTTATCTAAATTGAAACAAATAAAAAAAGAAAACAAAAAGAGAATTCATGTAGGAGTTGAAGGATGTTCACACCTTGTTTGAAAGCTTATCTAAATTGAAACAAATAAAACAAGAAAACAAGAAGAGAGTCTATGTAGGAGTTGAAGGATGTTCACACCTTGTTTGAAAGCTTATCTAAATTGAAACAAATAAATGAGAAAATATTTTTGGTTGATGTCGATTGCCGATTCACCCCAAATGCTCCTGCATCATAAAGAAATCCAAATCTTCAAAGATATTTTTGAAACTAATGCTTTCAAGAGTTAGGGACAAAAGAAATTAGAATATAATATTTTTGAGAGTGTCTCAAAGGAACTTTCTCAGTTTTGAATAATGCTATAAGGAGTGTGGGTCCTCTTAATGCTCTGTGTAAAGATACAAAATTCCTTAACTTGGTCCTGTTGAAAGATGGCATTGTCTTCAACCAAATTTCTACAAAAAAATTATGCTATGCAGACTGATACGAGAGCAATGTTTCTTTGGATTTAGAAATGCTGAAATTTTTCTTGGTCAAATAAAACTTTGTCTCCTATGTTAGGACATGTTTGGGCTAAATCGGGTGAGCCAAAAAAAAGCTTGTTTAGATGGTTGTTTCTTCTTAAAAAATTACCCACTAATTCTAAATTTTAGTCTTTTGGTATCCTTGCTAGAATGTGTGAACGCCCTTAGAATTTTGAGCAATTGGTTTTTAATTCCAACTTTCCTTCTCTCTTTGGTCTATGTTTCTTGGTAACTTTATTGCCTAGGATTGTAAAGATGGCTTTAGTTGGTTTAAAATTCTTACTGGGTATGTGCAATCCTTTTCTTGGGAATTATATATATATGCTTATTTTTATTAATAAGATTTTTTGGTTTATTTGGAGAAAGAGATTTGAGGAAGTTTTCTAGGGTGAAACAAGGTGTCTTATCGAGTTCAATAGTGAAATCACCTTTTTTCTATTGTGATATATGTTTCAACTATCTTGTACATTCCTAAAGATAGATTCATGATTTTGCTTAAAGAGGGTCTTACAAAAATATTTGAATCACATATTATAAGTGCTCATTTTCTCCCTCGGGGAATGGATAATTTGAACAAGGAGGAGCTTGATATTTTAAAGTAGTTCATAGACAAGAAAAACATTCAAAAGCCTCTAGAAGCGAATAAGGTCAAACCCAAATATGGTAATAAATCTAATTATTTATCTATAGTGAATGATGCAGACTTTGCTGATACGATTGATACTCCAATCAGTACCTATAAGAGTGTTTACTTTGAGGTTAGCAGTATTGTCAAAGGGTGTTGGAGTGAATGACATGTTGTGTAACTATCCTATTAGGATAACTAGCTTCACCATGTTATGTGTGTATTTAGTATATTATGAAATTATTTTTATATAGACTATCATATTACTATCTTTTGCAAGATAAGCATTTAGAGTCTAGTTATGGTGGAAAGTTGGAGCTTAACTCCTCATAGTGTAATATCTTTGTTTTGTACTCTATTATTAATCTAACAAATGTCTTCTATAAATAAAATAAATAATTATCGTTGAATGGTTTTTAGAATCCCCATAATCAAATGAATAAACAATTAAGATTTAGTCAACTAATTAATCATTTCACATTCTTTCACAATGTTAATAATATATGTGGTGCTAAGGGCACATTGCTCAAGAAAACCTCTTTTAAATATCTATCCCTCATCCCTTCTCAATCTTTTCTCTAATCATATGATGTCACTTGGCATAGTCTCATTCTTACCTACATATGGATCAACTCCATCATTGCACTACACAATATTCAATCTATTCAATCCATCACTCGTACCTAAAATCCATAAATTGACCAATCTGCAAGTCCATATAATGAAGAAGAATCAGATGCAACAAGGTAATATTGTTGGATCAAGCAATTGATATTCATCTTTGACCATCAACCAATTGACTTGAGTAGAACACTTAGGTTAACAATGTATTATTTGGTAAGAAGTTTAATATTATTTTGTCATTTACTCTATTAGAGGAATAACAAGGTATAGAGTAGGAATCTAGTTTTACATTCATTTTGCATTATTTTCCTTTATGTTTAGCGTTCGTGTTTTCGAAGGCCTAGTGGGACTCCACTCCATATTGTTTACCCTTGTATAGTAACTTTTGAAGCTTTTTAAAAAAATATATATTTTTCATAAATTTATCTTTCTTAGTTTTTCATATCCACGTTATTGAATGATGCATCCACTCTAATAAAACACATATCTATACTTATCCATTATGTATCTACACTTACCCAAACCTTAAACCCTAAACCCTTTCTTAGTGGCACAATTATTCTATAGGGTAGTGTACCTACATGACTTAGTTATGTAGGTACTCCAAGAGTGGCATAGGCACCTTTTGTCTTGACTTGAATTGTGTGGTGCAAGTGCATAGGACTATGGCACAAGCATCCTCAAGGCCCTAAAATTCATCTTGCGTCATTTTTTCACCATCTTGTATCATTTAATATATCATTTTCTTTCCTTATTCTAATGATACAATATGGTTTTTTGAACTGTGAAGTGTATGTGCGCCCTAATTAGCATATTTTTCGCTTTATGTTTCTACATTTTGAAAAAAAAATTTAAAAAAATTTCAATATATCTACTTTTTGGAAAAGTGGCTAGGCACTTATAATGACATATAGACTGTGTAATATAGCAAATGCCTCTAAATAATTATTTTCCCACGTTTTGAACTTTTCTTGCTAGTGCTCATCATATCTAGGAGTCTCTTTAGGATTTTCATGTCATTTTATAATCTCTTGTTGCATGACCATTCATAAAATAAAATGAATAAAAATGTGGTGTAGGTACATTTGGCTAAGAAACTACCCCAAATATATTTTATCTGTGTTTTCATTGCTCTCACATTTTATTTTTTAAGGTTCATGAACTTGTTTTCCATGTTTATGTGACTTAAGAGTACACATGTTCTTCCCTCACATTGCAAGGCTATATTGGAAAAATAAATAAATCTCGTTTGTTGCTTTTTGTTTTCCCCTAGAAGACTAATCTATCAATGCTCTTTGCTTGTTTTGCAAAGTGACATAAGAAGTTAAAAATGAATAGTCCTTTCATATAGTTTATTTTTAGTGGGATTTTTTTGGATTTCATTACCAAGAATTGACTTGAACTTATATATTGACTTGGTATTAAAATTAGAGAGAGACTCATAAGGGTCTCCTTTAGAGGTACATTTATTGCTAAGGGGCAAGCTTGTAAGTGAAGGGGAGTGGGTTACACTCTCATATGAGGTCATTAGACATACGCCTTGCATCATGAAATCAATCCTCATATACCTTTAGGTATGTCAAGTACGTACCTTATGACACCTTATAATATAATATCATAGTGAAGTCATTGGCCATTTGGTGTTTGTAGTGCACTAGCAAGGATTAATCATTGGAAAGTTATACCATAATTTGGAAAAAATAATAGTATGCCTATATCCTCTTTTATCATGCCCTAATGCAACCTTGAGGATCAAAAGTGATCAGTTCCTTGAGATCAATAAGCCATACTATTTATATTTTATTCAATGTATATTTATGGGACTAGAAAACCCACACTCCCATTTATATATCTAGGCATTCTTGTGGCTTAGTTATATATTGAACCTATACAAAACTTAAATCTACACTAACCAAAGCAAGCAATCAAGATCCATTTTTTCAACAAATCCAATCATTCCTTTTCAAATAAAAATGATGATATCCTTATTGATTAAGATGAGTATGGAGTTGTAAGCCCTTTGGATCAAGACAAACATCTTGATGGACCCCTTGAGAAAATGATCTTGAGCAATATTTCCTTAGGCTGTAATTTCCCAATCATGAAAACACAAGAGCCTTTAGATCAAGAAAATCCTCACACTAGCTATGCTACAAAAGTAAAGAATATATGTCATCTTCATGGAAAGAGAAATCACCCATTAGATCATATCTTGTAGCAAGATAAAGACAACATTATAGCTAAAGAGTAGAAATTTATCAATCTTCATTAAGTGTTTCATGCATGAATACATACCATTTTAAAGTTTTACCTAATCCAAGACGTTAAATTTTCATGTGATTAAAAATTCAAGCAAGGAATCAAGAATTTTAATTATACCCTTGGAATTTCCCTTCAATTTCTAGGTGTTTACACCACTATTTTGTTGTTTTTGATTAAGGTAAATACAAGTTTTGAAGGGGCCCCAAAACCCTGTACAAAAAGGTCAAAAGAGGTTTTCAAAGTAGCACTCTTTAACGAAACAAAATAAGACCTCCACGAGGGTTTTAAAATAGGCCCCCTCAACCTGGACACAAAAGACGATACGAGAAAAGGAAATCTAGCACCCCTACAATAAAAAAATGTTGCATAAAATAAATTACAGTTAAAACCAGCAGCCCAAAAGCTTCCAGCAAGCAGCAAAACATCTGCCAGCAAAGGAAAGCTCAAACAAATTATTTCTTCCCCTTCTGGGAACGAAGAGACATATCAAAAGAGGGTGGACATTTTAATTTTGTATTTCCTTTAACAGAGGTCCACCCATCATCCACATTCTTAGCCATTTCTAGCGTAGAATTCGAACCAAGATTCAGGTCCCCCAAAACCTGAGGCTATCCCAGGAAAGGGCCAGGAGAATCCAAGGAGGCAGCATCAGAAGATGACTCAGTGGGTACCATTTCAGAAGAAACCAGCGAGTAGTTGCCAATAAGAGGAGCAGAAGCCCCACTACCCTCAGAGCCTCGAACATCAGATTCAGTACAAGGAGAGGAGACAACTCCCAGGGAAGAGCCATCAGCAGTCCCAAGAGGCACATTGGTCTCATCTAACTCCGAAGAAGAAGAGACAACCTGAGAAAAACGTATGATAGAAGAATCCTTCACAACAGAGTAATGTTGGGAGGAGGCCCCCTTCCACCAAGAAGTAGGTTTTTTAATATTTTCCAATCCACACTGGTCCGCTAAGTGACCAGTTTTAAAGAATCTCCTGCATCTGAAGGGGAGGCCTTCATAATCCAAAGTTTGGATCTAAGACCCTTTAGGATGCACCAACTTTATCTTTGCCGGAAGACCCTTGGACGTGTCCAAATCAACCAAGATCCTAGCATAAGTTGAGTGAAGAATATCGTCTGATTCCTCATCAACCATCAAGAAGTCCCCTAGAGCCTCACCCACGACCTCAAGAAGAGAGTTAACCCAGAAATGAAGAGGGAGATGAGGAAGCCTCACCCAAGTAGGAACCTTGGAGAAGGACTTAGTAGAAGCATCAAAGTCAGTATGCCAATGCTTCATCATGAGCATGCTCCGGGCATTCCAGCTAAAAAAGTGATCACATAGTATCATTTTCCTATCAGCAGCCATCTCAAACTTGGCAATGAAAAAACCCCTTGCCATTGGGAAAATGTGTACCATTTCAGAAATGATTGGTTCCCAATGGCGAGAAATCCAGGCATGCAAATCTGGAAGACTCGGCTAGAGACCCTTAAATTTGCAAATAAGAGCATGTTCCTCGAGAACTGAGGAAGCATGATCAATGGATTCCACAACCTCTCCATCTAGAGGGAGGATTAGAGAGAGTGAAAGGGGCAACAACTCGATCTCCAGCAGCCAAGGACAGCTTAGAGGCATCAGATTTTCGCAGAGACGAGCCCCCAGAAACAGGAAGATCCGCAGCAGGCACCAGAGGAACATAATCCCCAGCCGCTGACGATGAAACCCTAATCCACCCAGGAGAAACAAGTGCAACTAGGGTAGAAGCCTCCACCGCTCTCCTTGCAACAGCCCTAGAGGCATCTGCGCGAGCGGGCGGCAGCTGGAAGAATCGTGACAGGAGGCAGCGCAATCAAAGATTGATATTCCTACTTGCCACTATTTCATTGTTATCATGGTATTCCATGCTTAATTTTCAAAGGGTTATTACGATTTATAATGTTTACAGAAATTTGGAACTTAATCATTTTTTTACACTATCTCACTTCGTAATATTACTCTCGATAATTGCTCATGGGTGGAATTCTTTATTTTCCGGATTGTTTAGTTACAAGTGACGAATGCAAAAGTTATCATATTGAATACTCTAATGTTATATCACATAATTTAGAAGAACATTTTATGCTTTTATTCATTCACATGAATGCTTTTTTAATATATTATTAATATTACAATTGTTAACACACAATTTGAAAGCTTTCTATAGACAATAATCACCATTAAGTATCAGTAAAAGAGAATGCTTCTAGAATACAAATATTGGCATATGATTGGTTACACATGCTTGTCATGTGAAATATTTTTTACTTTCATATTTGTATGTTCATAAATGATAATTTTAGACATTACTTTTAATTATTATTATTTATAAATGCTTTTGACCAAAGCTAGGAAACAAAGAGACTTTGAATGGTTCAACCACAATTTTACTAAGATCAAGAAAGAAACACCAAAAATACCCAAACAATGTTAAACAACAAGAAGAAACAAAAATCACAGAGGTTGAAATAAATGACAAGCTATCCTTGCATCACGTGGGGGAAGAAAAAAAACTCAACGTAGACCACACCATAAGAAATAGGTCCACTGACTCAAGGTGACTTGAATTGAAAATGCTTTAGGCAATTCTATTTTTGTTTCTAGGCATGTCCTTAGACTTCAATAAACTAAATCCCTTACTGGTAACATGCTTAAGGCTTGCCCACAAATGGAAGAAAGAATTACTATATTATTTTTTAGATGAGTTCACTTTTCTATTTTCTTTGTTGGAGGATAGCAAGTGGGGTGAATGTTTTTTGACTAAAATCAACAAGATAACAATGGTGTTGACCCTTACACAACCATAACCCAAAGGTGTCAAAAGAAATCAACAACACATTAACAAAGGCATTGGTTGTTACAAATAAGGCCAAGAATGACACACTAACAGAAAAGTTATTAACTCACCCTAGGAGTGGGTAGACAACTCATCCACAACGTGGGGAGGTGGATGAGAGGCTAAAGAATTATTTTTTCTATGTTGTCGGATAATTGTCCAAGCGATACTACCACTAGGATTCCCACTACAAGGAGGAAGTGATGAACCCCCATTAGAAAGACTGTCAACACAAGGGGTAGAGCACTGAGAAGGTTGCACATCCTTAGCTGAAGATTGATTCATGACATAAGCAATAGATTGAGGAGGGTCCACGTGTCCGGAGAGGATTGCACCAGTAGTAGGCGGAGGCATAGGGGTTGTAGAGGCCAATTTTGCAAAATGAACATCATCTAGATCTGCAACAAGAGCATCATCCCCAAGGGAGTTGTCATCAATCTGTGATGCGTCGTCAAAGTAAGAATAAGAAGCATGAACATTCAAATGTCCATCATTAGTGTCCTTCAACCAAGTGACGACACTCTTACACCACAATAGAGAACAATTGGTTGCTAGGTGACCAATAGAGAAACATCAATGACATCAAAATGAGAGGCCCTCATAATCCACTAAGTGAGTCCACAACTTTTCCCCCACCATGAGAACTACATCTCCAGGGAGAGGAGTGGAGATATCAATGTCAACCAAAATGTGTGCAAAGGTGGAAAGACCCATGGTAGTTGTGGTATCATCCACCTTTAGAAAATGACCAATAGAGTTTTCGATGGCCTCAAAATAAGAGTTCTAGAAATGAACGAAGACAAACCCACACAAGATGCACATTGAGAGTTTGAGTCAGGGGGTTGAAGAAGACAACCGAGGGTTTGGCCGAAAGAGTGATTCCCCCAAGCCCACAACTTACTCATCACCGGATCCCGTTCCACAGAGAGAGGAAAAATAACAACAAAAAAATTCTTGAGCACAATGCAAATCAAGTAGAGAAGGTCAGAAACTAGCAAATCTACACATTAACCCACAACGTTGGAAATACTCCACATTTTCAACCATAACTTGGCCACACACCATGACCATAGGGAGGTCTTGGCACAAGCCAGAGGTCAAAATTTCACCTTTGGATGAAGAGATGTAGCAAATCTGGTAACACGAGAAAAGCTTCGACCACCAACAACAGAAAGAGGTTTGGGGCCTTCATCATTGACAACCGTACCAGTGGGCACCACATCAAAAGAAACTAGCAAAGTGGCATCTAATGCTTCCTCAGGAAACATAAACCCACCATAATAAACACAGATGCAACAAGACCCTGAGTTCCAGGCCCTACAACCATTGCAGAGCCTAGACAATAATCAAAGATGGAGAAGCAACGTGCAAACCCACCGGGGGCAATGAAGAGGCCCCATCAGCAAGTGCAACAGACGTGGGGTTCAAACTTTACGTTCAAGTGAGAGCAATGACCGTTGGAGACATTATATTAGGGATGAATATTGATGACCTAGAGAAAGGAAATATTAGTCCTCCCCAATTCTTTCTCCTTACAGTTCTCCATCAAAGGACGAGACAAAATATTAGGATAAGATTAATTTGAATTAGAATTATCCATAAGATGAAGTACTAACTTACCTTTATCCTATAGGGGTATCTTAGCCATGTCCTAAAGAGGAGAAGGATCTAATCAATCCTTATTTTTCCTATGATTAAGCTTTCTTTCTACTAGACAACACATGGTTGGAGCATGGCCTAACTTGAGGCAATTGTGACAGAACTTAGACATTATTTTTTTATTATACTAATTCAAATGGTATTTCATCATTCATGTACATGTTTCAAGGTTGTCATTAAGCTTTCTTTGTACTAGACAACACATGGTTGGAGCATGGCCTAACTTGAGGCAATTGTGACAGAACTCAAACATTATTTTTTTATTATACTAATTCAAATGGTTTTTCGTCGTTCATGTACATGTTTCAAGGTTGTCATCGCATCTATTTCCATAGGTTGTTTACATAAGTGTCATCTGCCAAAATCAATCGAATATTTCCATGTCTATTTATCATTAATTTTTCACATTCTAATACATAATCTATCACAGCTCTTAACCCTTAGATATTTGTAATACTATTATTGATAACAGTCCGGTCTTGAAAAACCTTGAAGTCACGCAATTTGTTGAAGTATTTGTTGTTCAACATTATGCATTGGTAGAGGACAGAAAAAACAGGTAAACAACAACCCTAGAACAATATATTCTATAGTAGCTTTTTTAACTTCATGTTTAATTTGAATAAATATTATACCAACAATAGTTTTTAAAATTTCTTGAATCACAATTGTACTCTATAATAACTTCTTTCAAATCTACATTATAAAAAGTTAAACATATTATTTACTAAAATTTCATAAATACCAATAAAACCGAAAAAAAAAACATTATCTCAACATGAATGTTGTTTCAGATAATTTATTTGATTCAATGTTAGTCAAATTAATACACGACTGAGTTTTATATTTCTGGCTATCCAGGGGGGCTGGGCTTAACCAGCACACACTAAGCTTTGACCGCTTAGGTGGGTGGGTGGGCCCATTCCTCTTCCCCGAACCCTTCCGTCTATTCCCGTTTACCACCGTTAATGTTTGAATTCAAACATTATTCCCGCCCAGAATTTGGTGGATGCCCGCATATATCATAGCGGATGGGAAAAATAAAAAGCATTCCGGTTCATGGAATACCTTCATACCTCTCACGGTTGTTCAAACCCCAACCCCACGCAGCTCTGCAATTCTCAGATATTACAGTCTGAAATGATATGGTAGACATTCACTCCAAATGTGGAAGCATAAACAAGGTAGGGGAATTGTTTTACAGAATGCTTCGAAGAAATATGGTCTAATGGAATGCTTTGATTGCAGGATATCGAGAAATTCCAGTCCTTGAGAATGCTTTGCAGGCTTTCAACCAAATTCCATGGGCAGTTTTAAAGCCAGACGCTGCAACCTTTGCCAACATCCTCTCAGCCTCTATGAAAATGGGAGCTTTGGAACAGGGGATACACATCCATCACTGTAGCTGCAACCGCC
>MU224300.1:1289160-1305730 GCA_018584345.1 Thuja plicata
GGCGGTTGCAGCTACAGTGATGGATGTGTATCCCCTGTTCCAAAGCTCCCATTTTCATAGAGGCTGAGAGGATGTTGGCAAAGGTTGCAGCGTCTGGCTTTAAAACTGCCCATGGAATTTGGTTGAAAGCCTGCAAAGCATTCTCAAGGACTGGAATTTCTCGATATCCTGCAATCAAAGCATTCCATTAGACCATATTTCTTCGAAGCATTCTGTAAAACAATTCCCCTACCTTGTTTATGCTTCCACATTTGGAGTGAATGTCTACCATATCATTTCAGACTGTAATATCTGAGAATTGCAGAGCTGCGTGGGGTTGGGGTTTGAACAACCGTGAGAGGTATGAAGGTATTCCATGAACCGGAATGCTTTTTATTTTTCCCATCCGCTATGATATATGCGGGCATCCACCAAATTGTGGGCGGGAATAATGTTTGAATTCAAACATTAACGGTGGCAAACGGGAATAGACGGAACGGTTCGGGGAAGAGGAATGAGCCCACCCACCCACCTTAAGCGGTCAAAGCTTAGTGTGTGCTGGATAAGCCCAGCCATCGGGGGGACAAACTTGACGAACACGACACGACAACCATAAAGGCAAATAAAACGTAAAATACATTAAGGCAAATGAAAAAAACAGGTAAACGACAACCATAGCTTTTTGAAAGGTCAGATAAGATTGGATTGCACATTTGTAGTTTTCTTCTCTTTTCTGCCTGAAATAAATAATGTTATAATGTTATAGTCATAGCAAGTATATGGAATGGCATATTCTTTTCTTGTGATATTCTTGAATTGTGAGAATAATACATATTCGTCTTTAGCTGCAGATTTTGTCAAGATACTTCTTTTAGTTGTTGGAATAACATGAGATGAATGCCAATAAGCAAAACAAAGATATTAATTGTGTGAACAATAATAGTTCACAGTACATTGAGTACAGCTCATGCCATGTGATTCATATCTTTGTCATTTACTTTTTTTCTAGCTCTTTTGTTTAATAGCCCTTAAAGATTTAATTCTAAATCTTATAGCTTGTCTTACACGTAGCCTTTATAGACTTAAACAATTTAGTGCTTATCGTATATCGTGGGCCCTTTGAAATATCTATATGTATTTTGTTGTAAATACTGTACCAAATATTTAATTAATCATCAAAGAGTTCAAGAGTTACAAAATAAAGTTTGAGAGGAAAATCTAGTCGACTCCCAAATCTATCCAAAAAAACAAGGGCCAAGCCCTAAACCAGATTGTCAGATGTCATTGCCCAGAAACTACAAAGAAAGCCAAGAAATAGAAAATATCAAAAGAGATAGAAGAAAGAGAAGCCCTCAAGCCGCCAAAGCAGTGGCAGAGGAACGCAGAAGATTTGGCTCGTCTTTCAGGTGTCTCCCCAACCTGCAATCTGAGAAGGCTCAGGGTCTGGAAGAGTCCATCCAACTGCACTTTCTTCATCCTCCTCCTTCTCATCTCTGCGTCGTGAAATAGCTGAAGGGAGCCAATATTAAACTATTTGACGGAAGCGGACCGAAACCAACATCTAGCTATCTCCCTCCTTCCCCAAACCCGGGTGGGAAAGAGCAACCAACTGAGGGTGCATTTCTAAACTAAATAGACAAATCTGTTGCAGTTGGCCAACCTGAGGTTCCGTCAGTTGACCAACTAGAGGTGGTTGTTGGTGGCCAAGTGGTTGCTGGTTGAGGTCCCTAACCAGAAGGGGAATCCCAACGACGATATAGAGCCTGCGGAAGATGGGGAGAGTGGCGACATGGAGGGGAATGTTGGCTTGGGGGCCGAGAGCGAGAATCTCTCCACCAAATGAAACCATTACCTCCTTAGCGTCGCCTACGAGAGTGAGAATGAGCGCTAGAAGTAGATGCACCTGGTGGAACTCTGGCCACTGTACATGGGACATTGCCCCAGTATTGAAATAGCTCTTGCAAATGATAAACCTCAAGAGAAAGCTTATCTACTTGAACTTGAATATGGAGCATTACATTATTATAAATACATGCTTTAGCAAATAAGGATACATTAGTTTCAATAACAATATTTGAGAAAAGAGTTGAATTTATTTGTTTTCAAATTGTAAATAAAATTTTCATTCTGAAAGTGTGCCAAATTTGCAGGATAGGAAATATAAGAGATGGGTGATCACCAAAAAGAATGAGAGGCCAAGTAAACATGGAAGGGTAGAATGAAGAAAAAAACTATGAATCTAGACCCAATAGTTTTGTGCCCTTCGACAAAACCAAAAAAGGTAGAGAAAAGATTTAGGCTGGTGACAAAATAGGCAACGAGGATCAGGAATACCCAGATAGTGAAGTCGAGAACCTAAAGGTAACCCTTGAAACAAAAGACACCAATTAAAATGTGCAATTTTAGGTTCTGTAATAGTGGACTAAATAGTAATGAAACACAATCTCCAAGTATAATGAGAAGATTGGATATGCCATCTCTGATTCAAAACCTCCACCATAGGCAAGTGGTGAGAAAGCCAAAGGTAGTGTGCATGCCATGACGATGGAGACTTAGAGCATGGAGACCTGAAACTCTAGCCAAAGGGAGACCTTGCATCCAAATTAAAGGCGACCACTAGAGATATTGTAAGTTAAAAGAGAGGCCATCATGGAAATCAGAGCCATTCCATCCTAACCAGCGCTTGGTATCCTCCCATGCACACCAAATACTTTTGGCCACAAAGGAAGCCTAAATTTGTACAAGGTTTGTCATAAGAAGAAATTTCTAAAAGCCCAAATCTTTCCATGTTGGACGATGCAAAGGAAAGCTAGAAGAAATGCAATGGCGCAATAAAATATTCCAAGCCTCCTCACCATAAATATTGCGAACTGCCCACTTAACAAAGAGAGCTTGACCTTGCCTGTGGGTGGAAATGAGGCCAAGTCCATCGGAGTGTCAAGGGAGGCAACAATACTCCCAGGCCACATAGTGAAATCCATGGGGTTGGGTATCTGAGGCCCATAGAAAATATCTGAGAAGGCACTCCAGTCTGGCATTAGCTGCTTTTGAGGGAGAGAAACAAGAAGAGTAATAGACATGTGTAGCAGAAAAAATCTTGGAGCAGACCTAAAATTTGCCTCCGAGCGAGAGAGGTTTGGTAATCCAATATGCTAGCTTGGTCTCAATCTTTGCCAAAATATCATTCGAGAGTTTGGCTGTCGAGCCATGAAAGACAAATGATATTCCAAGGAAATAGAAGACATGATCATGTTGTATCCATTGCTAATTATAACGCAACATTGATTGTGGTGGTGGTAGGAAAGACTGGCGAAAGTAGAGAGTCTTATTCCATTGAATGGATGAACGAGAAGCCAAGCAAAAAATGTCAAGGAAATGAAGATCATGTTGCACGTTGGCTTCATCCTCAAGGAGAGTGAGGTAGAGTCATCGACGAAATGCCCATTGACAAGTTGGGAGATGGAATTGGGCAAGGAAATCCCATGAACATGACCAACAAAAATAATAGAAGATAGCAAGTAACCAAAAACTTCTACTGCTAAAACATACAAAGAAGGAGCCAAGGGGAAACCTCGTCGAATAGTTGATGCAAACCAAAAGACGAGGAATGGTGGCCATTGATGGTGATGCAAGCATTAGCATATGAAAAAAAGCATTTTAACAGAAGAAATAAAACAGGGACCAAATCCCAATGCAGACTTGGTCATAGGCTTTGGCAAAGTCAATTTTGAGGAAAATAGCAGCCTGACCAGATTGAAAAGCCCATTCCATACCTTCCCAGACTGCAATTATATTATCCAGGATGAATCGGGATTAGATAAAGCATGTTTTCTCTGGGTGAAAAATTTGGGGAAGAAGATGATGAATTCTTAGTGACAAGGCCTTTGCTATGATTTTGTTGGAGACATTGAGCAATGTGATGGGGTGCCAATTACAAATGTCCTCAAGATCGCTAGATTTAGGTATGCATTTAATATTTCCTCTATTTATTTTATCGCCCAATATTCTAGTATGCAATGCTTCTAAATAGACATTATGAAGTTCGGTCTCTAAAGTATCCCACAAGGCCTTATAAAATTCACAGGGTCAACCATCACATCCTGGGGACTTATCGTCAACCATGGAGAAGGAAGCCTCCCTAAGGTTTTGAACATACAAATTCTTATCATAGAAAACTCATTGAGATTTTGAGAGACGATTGAGAACACAGGCTAAGCAATCCTCTAAGGCTTGATGAGAGGAAAGAGTGGAATCCTAGGCTGTGAAAACTTGTTTTTAGTGTGCAACAAAAGCTTGCAAAATATCGGGAAGCTCAGTGAGAACTGAGTTTACATCCTTGATCCTTTTAATCCCTGAATTGGAATGCCTGGGGCATAGTGATGAGAAAAAATCTTTACTAGCACGATCTCTCACTTTCAACCAGTGAAGACGTGGCTTTATTTGATCTCCCCTAGAAGAATAAGTGTCAACAACCTGCTTTACATGACAGAGTTCTTCCACCTTAAGATGTAACTTTGGGGAGAAAGGGTGAGTTTCCAAGTTGTCAACTATCGCATGCAAGTCCTTGGTATTTCTAGCATAGGACCAGCGGAAAAAATAAGCCAGTTATTTTCCATAAAAGCGGAGAAAGCATGCAATGCGAGTAATGGTTGCATTCTACCATGAAATCCACCCTGACAATTGAGTGGGCCTAGGTTGAAGGTTCTGAGCATTCCTTATGTGGGCCAGAGTTGAGGGATGGTTGATGAATGACGTGTTGAGAAAAAAAGGTGGCAGATAGGAATGTGGCTAGTGAATAGTCTATTCCATACAGAATTTAATGGGAAGGTGGTCTGACAACATAATATTTGGCAAAGGAAAAACTAGAAATTCTTGGGAAGTCCCAAAGGAAAAAATATTGGGAGGAGATCATGGCATGATCAAGCCTCTTAAAAACCCTGTCAGAACCAACTCGATAATTGCTCCAGGTATGCCAGGCTGCATGTGGGAGACGATGATTCAGATTGGGATCAGAAAGACCCAATTTATTACGCATGTAAAACTAGGCTTCTCTTTCTCCATCTATCCAATAAAAAGGTGAAATGCCATCCTTATCAAAAGCCACCTCAATCATATTAAAATTGCCACATAAAACCTAAGTGGTAGGTGTCAATGAATCAACAATCCATCGCCATAAAAAAGCTTTTTTCACAACATCATTGGGAGCATAAAGATTAATAACACCAAAGTGGTGATTATTAATATTAAAAAGAATCCACACCAACCTATGCAAAGGGTCTTCTCCATGGTTTATAATGACATTTTTCCAATGTGGATCCAATAGTGTAGCTACCCCTCCTCTACCATCCTCGTGGAATGAGGAGAAAACCAAACTCTGGGACCAAATGACTCTGCAGGCAACAGAAAGAAGAAATCTTGCAATCTTAATTTCCTAAAGGCATAAAACATTTGTCTGAGGAAATCGATGATGAACATCTCTGACAATATATTTTATGGGGAGGTTCGTAAGACCCCTGACATTCCAAGAGTAAAAATCAATTAAAAACCTTCATTCATGGTTTCCTTGTCCCCAAGTGAGGAGAAGTTGTTGCGCAGGAAGACCGACTCAGAGTTGAAAGCTAGGTAAAGGTCACTTGGGAAAAGAGGGCGCTTCCTAGCCCTACATTGTCAAGCTCTTCGCAGCCATAAGGGCTATGAGAGCGATGATGGAAGGAGCCATTGAACTTTGTTGAAGCAAAGGGTGGAGTGGGAAGAGGCAAAGGATCCATGGAGATGGTCGAAAGAATGTCTAATGAATCAGACGAGGTTTGAGAAGTCCCCTAAGAAATATGGTGTGAAATGACCTTGGTGTTCTTCACTGGAGCTGATGAACTGACGGAAGCAGCCTTCTTAGGTCGAGGTGCCATTCCTTGTTTTCCCTTTCGAAACCACAGTAGTCCATCTTTCTTCTTCTTTATTATCCTTTATGGGATGAGGAGTGACTAGTTCCTTAGGAGTAACCCTTGGTCGAGAAGCGTCCAAAGGACAGTCCTTAATCATGTGGTTTGTAGAGTGGCAATGGAAACAAGTATTGGGTAAATTTAAATGCATTACCTTCTAGCTGAAAGTGAGCCCACCAATCTGAATATCAAAGGACTCACATAGGCTATGGGCAAGATCGAACTCTACATAAACCCTCTTCTAAGGGTGATCCTAATAAAAACGACCGAGTTCCAAACATACAACCAAACCATGCGATTGAGCTATGTTTTTTAGGAAAGGCCAACAAGGCAAAGGCAGACCAGGAAATTTAACCCAAAAAGGTACTTTCAGTTTCTTATCTTCAGAGATGGTAAAAGGAAAAAACCTTTAGTAAGGTTCTTGACACCATCCAGGCGGACCCCATGAGGGGCACAGGGTTTGGTGACCCAATGTTTAAGAACACTAGATGGAATTCTACCAAAAAATAACCAATAAGAGTATGATTCTCTAACTAGTCACAAGCCTGGTCGAAATCTGATACTGGAAAAACCACATCAGGGGTAGAAGACTTACCTCATGGAAAACCTTGGGGACAAATTTGTTGGTATGCTTGCTTGGTGGAGCCATTAGCGCCAACAACCAATACTTCAGCACCAACAGAAATTGCCAAGCCAAAATTGGCCACCTCCATTAAAACCTAAATGGTAAAATCCCACAATTAATGCGGTGTGACGATAATGTAAGACAAACCTAATAAGGAAACCCAAAGGAAGACACATAGACACATGAGATAGATGCAGAGTGCTCAATCATCTGAAAACCAGAGCTTGAAATATATTTGAAAAGATCACTGTAGACTTAAAATATTTAGTGCTTATTGTATATCAGGATTGCAATCTATAATTTTTAAAAGATCAATTATGTTCATTTTATAAAATAGAGAATGCTCTTTTTATATATTTTTATTTAAATTAAACATAAGATTATCTTAAATCTTGTACGACAAGTTTTTTTTGGAGTTATTCATTAATTCAATAAGAAGCTATGTTTAATTGACCACAATATATAAATAAGGATGATTTTCTCATTCTCTTCATGCTAATAGAAGGAGAAAGAGAGAAATGTTTTTATTTGATTATTTCATTTATGCACAAATTAAAGTTTTCTAAATCATAAACTTTCCTTGAATTTGATCCATTCAATCTAAAACTATAAAAAATGAATATTGAACCCTAAGATATGTTAACTATTTAAACCAATTTACATAACTAGATATTATAGTTAGTCAAATCTTTTCTAAATCTAATTACTCAATTTATCAAAATATTGGCTCAATTTTAATTTTTTTTTATCAAAACTAAAAGAGAAAAGAAGATATAAATAATATGTTAAGTTACTATCTCTTAGTGTACACACATTAGCAACCATGGTTTAGGTTTATTGGGGTTTGAGGTTGATGCTAAAGGATTGGGTATTTAAATTAATATTTATAACTTACAACATGATAATTTGAATAATATTTCTACTTATAGGTCTATAGGTTTATTCCATAGTGTGTTTGTATAATGTGAGTTTCTTGATAAATATATTGGGTTCACTTATACACAGGGTATAATTCAATGAAGGTCTATTATTTTCATTGGTCATGTTATTTTACCTCTATGATGACCCTTCTCAACATTGTAGAACCTAGAGTAGAGAGGAGTGATTCGCTCCTACTAATTGATTACTTAGTTATAAGACTAGTTTTTAATCATGTGTTTGACCTCTTTGTATAGGTCGAAAAACATCCAAACCTAAATTTTGAGGGTACTATAGGATTGTGGGCTTAGATTTTTAAGTCTTAAGATGTGATCAGTTTTCGAATAGAGGAAATTTTAATTTTTCTTTCTTATTTCCTTGATGTATGTATAGTGAAACTATAGTGTACTAGTGTTAGAATAATATTCTAACTTCAATGAGATTGCCTATATGATGATAATGTAGATCTAAGAGAAACTATGAAGTTCAAATACAATAATGATATACTTGTTTACTTGAGAATACTTGACATGGATCTCTATTGTAACTTGTAATAATACTTGTTGATTTATGTATTTTCCAAGTTACCCTTTCAATGTGTATATAAATGATATAATGGGACATGTCTCCTGTAGGGACATGCCTCTACTTGAACTTTATTCATGTAGAGACATGTCTCTTGATAATTATTGAACCAATCATTTGTTACCGATAATATATACCATTGAACTGATGGATAATGATCAATTTACGACTTAATAATGATGATGCAAGATAGTCGATATAATAATCGACTCATATATAATATATGACAGCGGAAGTCGATATGGGTATCAACTGTGATAACCACAGTCAATACCGACTGTGATCATCACAGTCGATACCAATATCGATGTTCATAATCTATATTGATACCAATGATGTGTATTGGCCGATAGTGGTTATCGGCTGTGATAACCACAATCTATGTTGATTGTAATCATCACAATCAATACCGACTATGAATTTATTGATTCTTTCATTCCCGTTTATTGTTGGTTTCATTGATTATTAAGTTTATTCTCATAATCGACATTATAGTTGATGTCACACATGAAATATTGTTTAGTGTATTATCATCATTATATATATGACAATTATTTATAAGTATATATATCTATATATATTATGTATATATAATATATATGTCATCTCAATAATTGTCATTAATATCAATAATGCTTCATGTTAATAGAGGAGGGTAGATATCAAATGTTTAAGGTCGATAGGCCACTCAAACATTTGATTTCATCGATTGGAATCATCTGATCAAAGCTACAATAATTAACACTCCCTCTTAGCTAGGGAGGATGATTTCTATCCATGTAATATAGTGAACTACTATATCCATGATTTCATCAATGTAACATTGAGGGTTACGGTCTACATAGATATCAAAAATGACATCCACCATAACAGATGTTACTTCACGGTATTATCATGAGCATGGATTGTTCAAGAATATCAACCATATGATATTTTCCATACTCATATATTTTCTAACATGTGCAATGACATCACATATCATGAATCCTACTAGAGAAGATATGATTTCATGGCATATCCATGGATGCTACATCTCATAAGATCCACCATGACATATCTCAATAATATAACCCATGTAGTTGCACACTACTTAGTTAACATTGGATAAGAGATATGAACTATCATGATATGTTAGTGTATATCAACCATATGGTTTCCATCATGATATTAGGTTAAACTATGTTAAAGTCTTCACTTTACAATAGTAGCCATAAGAAAACTTCGTTAAAAGATCATCATCTTTTAGGAAGTTTCAACAATATCATTTAATAACTCACATAATAAAAATTATATATAATATATCTCATATATAAATCATTAGTACAATTTTATTGAGTCTCAACCTCAATTACAAATTCTTACATTCTTACCATACCAAGCTTACCTCTAAAGTGATCCACTTTTGTCTTTGAGAGAGGCTTGGTTAGAATATTTGCAGTTTTCTCATATGTACTAATATATCTTAATTGAACAACATTTATCTCCACTATGTCTCTAACATAGTGATAAGTGATCTCAATGTGTTTGGAACTATCGTGAAATACAAGGTTCACAAAATTTTTTATGCAACTTTTATTATAATAGTGGAATCCAAGGCTTGTCCAAACAATCCAACAAATAGATTTCTTAGCCATACTGCTTCTCAAGCTCCCATAGATGCAGAAATGTATTCAACTTCAGTGGAGCTTTGTACAACTAAGGATTGCTTTCTGTTGAACCAGGATATCATGGCAAAACCTAAACTGAAGCAACATCTTGAAGTACTCTTTCAATCTACAACACTTCTAGCCCAATCCGAGTCTGAATATCCATAGAGGTTTAGATCAACATTTTCATACTTTAATCCAAGCCCAATGCTTCCACGATGATATCTCAATATATGTTTTGCTGCAACCAAATGCAATTTCTAGGTTCACACATGAACTGACTGGGTGCATTTTTTGCATAGCAAATGTCTGGTCTGGTGTTGACCAAATACATTAATGACCCAATTATTTGACGATAAAGAGTAAGATCTTATTTTGATTGTAAAGCTACTTCTTTGAGTTTGTGAAAATTTGTCTACATATGTGTAGGCATAGGTTTTCTACCCGTCATTCCAAACCTCTTTAATATATCAATAGTGTATTTTCCTTGATTTAATATAATGCAATTATCTTTTTTCCATACTTCTAAAACAAGGAAGTAATGTTATATTCCCAAATCTTTCATGTCAAATTCAGAATCAAGGTCTTGCTTGCATTCAATGATTAGATGATCTTCTCCTACGATTAGCAAATCATCAACATATGAAATGAGAATCAACATATCACCATTTGTTACCTTAAATTATAGATTAGGGTTTGCTTCATTCTTGGAAATCCCCAATTTGGAGAGATAGTTGTCTATCCTTTCATACCAGGCTTGAGGAGCCTGTTTGAGTCCATATAAAGCTTTCTTTAACTTGCAAACATGAGAAGTACAATCATGAATCACAAATCCCTCTGGTTGTTCTAATTACGCTTCCTCTTCAATGACTCTGTTAAGGAAGGTTGTCTTTACATCCATTTGGTGAAATTTCCATCCTTTAGATGCGACAATATCAATAACAACTCTTACAAAGGTGTATCGAGCAACTGGGGCAAATGTATCTCCATAATCAATCCCTTCCTTCTAGGAGAATCCTCTGGAAACAAATTTGGCTTTATGTTTTTCAATACTTCCATTAGCTTCATGTTTGATTTTGAATAGCCATTTAGACAAGACAACTTATTTGTCTCTAGGTCTTGACACAATGTCCCATACATCATTCTTTATGATGGATTGGTATTCTTCAACCATGACATCCTTCCATACTTTCTTTTGAAGTGTTTCCTAACCATTTGAATGTTCAGATTTGATATATTCACTCATGAGAGAAACATAATTGGAGTATCAATTAGGTTTCTTCCTTTCCCTAAAAGTACCCTCAGAAGCTCCATAAATCTATGCTTCTTCAATTGTTTTCCTTTCCCAGAGTGGTCTCTTATGGTTAATGGTTGAATGTCTAGTTTCAAGTGTAGATTCAATGGTTCATTATCATTCTCTATAGGAGTCTCCCTCTGAATCTTAGGATCAAGATTTTCTTGAGGGTTTTCTTCATCTACTTCCATAATGTCTTTAAACCTCTTAAAAACAATGTCTTTTTAGAAGGTTACATCTCTGCTAAGCTCAATTAAGTTTTGACCAAGTATGTATATCTTGTAGGATTTAGATGTTTCACTATACTTAAAAAATATCCCACTCTTCCCCGATGGTTCTAATTCGGTCCTTTTCTCTTTAGGAATATGGGTATGGACAAGACAACCAAATATCCTAAGATGGCTTATGTCAAGTTTAGTCCCAGTGAAGGCTTCTTCAGGGGTTTTATTGTCTAGAATAGAGTGAGGACATCTATTTTTGATATAAAGAGTTATGTTGGAGGCTTCATCCCAAAATGAGGTATGAAGGTTTTGATCATGCATCATAGATTTTTCTGCTTCTACTATGGTTCTATTTTTCCTGTCAGCTACCCCATTTTGTTGAGGGTTGTAAGGAACAATGTACTCCCTCTTAATCCCGACCGAATTACAAAATTCTTTAAAATTATCAGAGATGTATTCTCCCCCATTATCAGACCTTATGGTTTTGATTATTTTCTCGGACATGTTTTCAACTAAGGCTTTGATTTTCTTAAATTTAGTTACAACTTCACTTGATTCTTTACACTTTAGAAACTAAATCCAAGTTATCCTAGAGTAGTCATAAACAAAAATAATATAATACAAAAAATCCTTCTAGCAAGGATACTTTCATTGGTCCACATAAATTAGAATGGATAAGTTCAAGTATATTTTTGGATCTACTCTCACTATTATCATGGAAAAAACCCTTGGAGTTCTTTCCTAAAGAACAACCCTTGCAAACCCCTTCATGATCTTTCTTTAATTTAGGTATATCATTTACAATATTCAACATAGAAGATAGGGCACAAAAGTGAAGATGTCCTAACCTTCTATGCCATATTTCATTACTAGAAGATAAATCATGGATTAAGGCTTGAGAGGGAGAAGTGGATAGTTTATATAGGCACCCATCTTGAGTCCCTAAGGTAAGTTCCTTCTTGATATTTGAGTTAGGACCTTTCCATCCATGAAAGCAATTTGATACCCTTTATCTTCAAGTGCTAATATGGAAAATATATTTGTCTTGATGCCTGGTACAATAGTACACTAGCTAATTGAAGAGACACGCCCGATTTGAGTTGAAGAGTGCAAGTTTCAACTCCTTTTACTGGGTAGTTTGAATTTTATCCAATGGTGAATTCTTCTTTTGATCCTTCATCTAGACTATGTATTTGTTCTCTGAATCCTGTAATGTGTCAAGAGGATCCACTATCAATGACCCAGGTATTTATGCTATTTGATATCTCACTTGATAGTGTTGAATATAATATAAGTCTTTCAACATCCTTATCCTTACTTCTACTAGTGAGGCTTGATGTTTGATCCTTTCTGGGCATTTTATAGCAAGATGTCTGAATTTATCACATCTTAAACATTGAACTCTAGACATGTCTCTTCTTCTTTTATTTGAATGCATGTTATGGTTGTCCTTTCCTTTCTTTCGTTTGAAGTTGTTTCTCTTTCCTTTATTGTGGGAATTTACATTAAGGACTTTAATTTCTCCATTAGAAATGTTTGTCCCAATTCCTCTTGCAATAAATCTTGCTTGTTCTTGAATGCAATTGGTCTTTAATTGACCGAATTTAGGAAATTTGGGTCTGGCACTTATCCCTTGTATGAATGCTTCCCAAGAAGTAGGTAAACCATTTAGAGCCAACATTGATACTTCTTTATTTTCAATATAATTACCAATAGTACATAGTTGATCACTTATCTTTGTTATCCTCATGAAGTAAGACATGATTGTTTCACCTTTTTTCATCTTGACATGATGTAGTTATGTTTTAAGAGCAAGAGACCTACTGGTGTTATTTATCTCATACATGTCTTCTAGAGTTTTGAATATTTGATATACAGTATCTAATTTTGATATAATATGAACTATATGATCCTTTACTGCATCTAATAGAATCTTCATGGCATGGTTGTTACTTTTGATCTGTAGAGTTTTCTCATCATTATCATCTGGTATGGGTATAGCCCTTTCCACATATGTGTTCAGGTCTAATTTTCTTAGTGCCATCATTATTTTGAATTTCCATGATACAAAATTTGTGGCACCTTCTAGTCTACCTTCAAATATAACTCCACTCACCATTTTTATTGACTATAGTTTTATAGAGCCTTTAATGGTAGTTAGATTTATCCTCTAAATTCTATCTAATCAAATCTTTTCTTTGTGCTAGCTCTAATACCATGTTAAGATGTAATCAGATTTGGATTAAAGGAAATTTTAATTTTAATTTCTTATTTCCTTGATGTATGTATAATGAAACTATAGTGTACTAGTTTTAGATTAATATTCCAACTTCAATGAGATTGCCTATATGATGATAATGTAGATCTTAGAGAAAATTATGAACTTCAAATATAGTATTGATATAGTTCTTTACTTGAGAATACTTGATATGGATCTCTATTGTAACTTGTAATAATACTTGTTGATTTCTTTATTTTCTGAGTTACTCTTTCAACGTGTATATATAACTAATCGATAATGATCGATTTGCAACTTAATAACGATGATGCAAGATAGTTGATATAATAATCGACTCACATATAATATATGACAATATCAGTCGATATGGGTATCGACTATGATAACCATAGTCGATACCGACTGCGATCATCACAGTCGATACCAATATCAATGCTCATAATATATTGATACCAATGATGTGTATTGGCCGATAGTGGTTATTGGTTATGATAACCACAATCCATGTTGACTGTGATCATCACAGTCGATACCGACTATGCCTTTATTGATTCATGCATTTTCATTTATTGTTGGTTTCATTGATTATTAAGTTGATTCTCATAATCGACATTATAGTCGATGTCACACATGAAATCTTGTTTAGTGTATTATCATCATTATATATATATATATATGTGTGTGTGTGTGTGTGTCATCTCAATAATTGTCATCAATATTAATAATGCTTCATGATAATAGAGGATGATAGATATCAAATGTTTAAGGCCGATAGGCCACTCAAACATTTGATTTCATCGATTGGAATCATCTGGTCGAAGCTACAATCATTAACATTAAGAACTAGCAAAACTTTACATTTACATGAGCATATTTACATATTCAATCTAGTTTGAGAAAATATTTGTTAATTATTTAAATTTGGATTTCTTGTAAAAATATATGCCAATATAATAGTTTAGGTTTAGAGTGTGAAAATCATCTTTGCACACTCTTACTAGTTCTTGTATTCCAAGTAAACACGCTTTTACAAAATGAGTGTATTTTTAGTATTTATAATAAACTAAATCATGAATTTAATTTAAAAATGATACCAATCACCTTCTATATCACTTGTAAGTAAAATATTTTGTAAAAGCTCTTCATAAGTTACTTTAATAATAATATTCACCCTACCCTTAAGGCTTAGTCATTGGCATAGTTGAATCCTCTCTTGTAAAGGCATAAAGGTAATAGGATAATTGTCTTGAACACATGGGGAATTGAGTGAGTTCTAGTTATCATCTTAGTCTCAATACTTGTTTAGTAGTATTCCATATCAAATATATAATAGGTTGGAAGTGGTTGCATTATTTCATAAATTATGACCCCAAATCCTCCTATAGTTATCTTCTATTATTTCTCATTTATGGTTTATAATCATCATATCTTCCTTAAAGATTGGTCACAAACTTGTATTTGATGGTTTATTGTTTGTGCCAATAGTGATGTAAGTTATCAGAGTTATCAAGAACTTTCTACTACGTAATAAATTATAATGATGTAGGTTTCTTGAACTCCTACATATTATAGTAATTATTTTCCCATTAAATTTGTATGTTAAGTAGTTTGAAGCTAATAGTTTGAGAATGATATTAAAGTCATAGTAGAAATAATTGTAGACATTGATAAATTTCCCTAACTTGTTATAAACATTTTACTAGCTTTCATTTTAATTAATTGAATAATGTTAATTATGTAATTAAACTAACATCATTCTGTGATATTGCTATCAGGATTCAACTGTGTAGTTTTTTGAGTCAAACTCATTGACCCACGATTCATGAGTAGTGGTTCACACGAACCCATCTCTCATGAGAATGAATGGAACACTTAGCACTCATTGGATCTAGGTGATGCTCAATTAGGATTATAATGGACTAAAAAAAATTATGTGACATTAATGCACTTTAATTATCTAAGACCTCTTACCATCATCATCTGCACATCAGACCATCAGGCTATATTAACATCAATGACAATAAGAAAAGACCAAAATACCGAAGGTGCAACAAAAAACACATACACAATCAAATCCAGGTGCAACATCATTCTTCCATCTCAAATTCAAATATTCAGTTTTCTCTCTCATTATTATATTTTATTATTTAAATATTTAAATATTCTTCTAACATTAATTAAATAATTTTATATTATTTAATTAATTATCCCTTACACAAATAATTAAATAATGTGTATTATTTAATTATTTTATATTCCTCCATCATGCACATTAATTAAATAATTTTAATTATTGAATTAAATAGTTTGTCCCGCCTTTATAATTAAATAATTATCACAATTATTTAATTAGCTAACCCAGTCTTCTATAATTAAATAAATTCTTAAATTATTTAATTAGCTAACCCAGTCTTCTATAATTAAATAAATTCTTAAATTATTTAATTATTCACTTCCTAGATGTTGAAGCTCTCTTAAGATGAATACAATATTTATTTTATTTGTTTATTTTCCTCATGCACGTGATTAAATAATTTTAATTATTTAATTTTGATTAAGTCTCCACTTCCACCTCTCAACTAATCATTCAATTTACTCAACTAACTAATCAATACACTTAACTAATCAATCAATTATGTCTATCTTCATCTCATAATCATTTAAGCTTCATAATTATCTCAATCAAATCCTCTCATTTGATCTCCTCCCCCGATCTTCAAATTGTCTCATTAGATCTCCATTATTGATCGATATTGAAAAACCTTTAAAAGAAACGCTCATTCATTGATCATGGCTAATCATAGTCTTCGAGCTTTCTTGCAACCATGTTATTAAAATAGTGCTTAATATATATTTATGAGAGCCGCAGTTTAATCTATCCTTGAAGGTGAGAAGAGCAATGGAGGTCACATGGGTGTTTAAACATAAAGAAGGTATAGTTGTTTTTCTTTTGTTTTTTTCATTTTCATTCCATATTCCTCCAATTGTTTTTGAGATTTGGGCAAAATTGTGTGTTCCTTTGGCTTTATTGTTACCATTTATGTTCAAACCCAATTCAAAATTTCCTCTCTCTCTCTCTCTCTCTCTCTCTCTCTCTCTCTCTCTCTCTCTCTCTCTCTCTCTC
>MU224300.1:1305780-1321928 GCA_018584345.1 Thuja plicata
CTCTCTCTCTCTCTCTCTCTCTCTCTCTCTCTCTCTCTCTCTCTCTCTCTCTCTCTCTCTCTCTCTCTCTCTCTCTCTCTCTCTCTCTCTCACACACACACACACACACACACACACACACACACAAAATAAAAAAAAATCATTAGGTTCAAGAGGATTTTGAAATAAATAATTTAAAATTATTTTCATGTAGATTTTATTTGCGACTTTAGATTGAATTATCCCTTATAGTAGGCATTCATTAGTCTACATTTATACATGTATGTGCATCATTCAACCTAGATATAATATTTTGAAGAATTTTTCCTCATTGTACTCAAACAAAATAGTCTTTTTAGAATATTAAGTAATTTTCTTAATAATAATAGAATCTTAATGTGAACCACGATATTAATCTTTTGTCAAGGCGATGTCAAGATAACATACAATATCTAAGATAATGCATTTCATATATATAAAACATGGGAAATGTCCTCGACTTAGTACACAAAGAGGCCACAAGGGCAATAGAAAAGAGTCTCACTAGGGTGATACTAAACTATACTAGAAAGTTTAAGAAATAAAAAAAAACATCAATTATTTGCTTCTGGATTCGATTGTGTATGTGTTTTTTGTTGCACCTTCAGTATTTTGGTCTTTTCTTATTGTCATTGATGTTAATATAGCCTGATGGTCCGATGTGCAGATGATGATGGTAAGAGGTCTTAGATAATTAAAGCGCATTAATGTCACATGACTTTTTTTAGTGCATTATAATCCTAATTGATCTCCTATATGGTTTGAATATTCACTATGCTGATTAGTGCTAAGTTTAAGAATGGTTAACACTTTATATAGTTAGTTATGCTTAAAACAATCTTAATTTCATAACTAACTGATTTCAGTCTAATCAGTTTTGCGCATATTAAGTGTTAAACAAAACCCAACTATTATACCTTTTTGGAAAGGTGACAAAAGAAACTAAAATGGGTCGTTTCTAGTTTCAAATTTCAACATGACTGTACAGTTCAAATTTTAAGTCGACCAAGGTAGTTTTAGATAGTTATAACCATTTTTGGCCAGTTTTGGTCTAATTTTAGTTTGGGGTATGTAACAGTCTCAAAAATATCAAATTCCTTGGTTTATAAGTAGATTCCACATTCCTCTAAAACCTCCAATAGGTGGATTGGATAAAAGGTGCAGGATTTTTATGTAATTTGCAGTAGACCAGACAGGTTACAAGAAGTTTACATAGCATCAAAGAGGAGGGTTACTCAGATCTTTTAATGGAAAAAGAAAACATATTTGGGTACTTGATCTTTTGAAGAGAAACAAGAGTTTATCACTTCAAGAAAGTTGATAGTTTGAAAGAAATTAACTCGAGTCATCGTATTACATTAAAATCTATTGTTTTAAGTCTGATTATACATTTCTTAATCTGATATATTCATTATAAGAAATCTTGCATCATTTGGTGTAATTTGTTGATGTAAAGAGAATCAGTAAGAGAGAGAAGAAGAGAAGTGTATCTTGCTTTATGTTTTCAACTTGGAGTTGAATTTTTGATTCATGATTTGTATAGTAACAAAGATGATCCTACATTTTTTTATCTCATTTATTCAGTTTGGAAGTTGGTGCTTCTTGTATTCTTGAAGTTGGTGCTTCAGGTGTAAGGGATTGGTGTTCCTTGAAATTGGTGTTTCTAAAACAGGGTGTTGGTGCTTCCCAGAGTTGTAGCTCTAAAAAATTTTCCCAAGAGGCTAACACAGTTTCAGATTCAAAGTGGTTTTTTACCCTAAGGGGTTTTTCACTATAAATATTGTGTAATTTGTTCTTCTTTAATTTCTTGTTCTCATTTCATAACTTCATGTTATATTTGTAAAAGTTGAAAAGAACAAGTTTTTAAGTAACCATTGATTCACCCCCCCCCCCACCTCTCAGTGGTGTTTGTATTCCAACATTTTTAGCATCAACATGTATGTGTTTAAAACAAACATTTCTAGATAGACCAATAGCAAACATGAAAATTAGTAAATGACTAGTAGAGAACCAAAATGCAAAAGACTATTGACATTTTTTTTTTCGAATCACTAATGGCTTTCCACTTCTTTCCTAGAAACTTGATTTTTTTATCAATGACATGTCATGGGGAGTATCCTTGGGCTCATTGCATTTATTTTTTTCCTATTTCATGGCTTTAAGAATTTTAGTTAGGCTATCCTTAATGGCAGTTTCATAGTCTTATATCTTATGTATTTTTCTCTTCTCTAGCTTTGAATGAAAGATGAGAGGTGATAGAATTCTTAATATGTTTAGTGATAGAGGCAATAATATCATTCATATTTTCTCTTATTATCTCCTAATTTTTCTTTAGCTTGATCATACTTTGATCCATCCCTTCTCTTTTATCAAACATCACAAAAGAATTATTGTCCAACACAAAATTTTCTTTATCATCTTATCATTATCTCATCAAATTGTTCTTTATTGAGGTAATTTTCCATTATTTGAATCTTTACTTTGGCCACATGCATCTCAGACAAGTTTCATTTCATTGCATTATTATACATGAGAATGCTATCTTAAAGTCTCTCGACGATGACCTTTATCCCGAAACAAGAGCTACACTTGGGGTTAAAACTTCCTTTCATTGCTAGGGTAAGTGGGATCAACAAGAGGTTTCCTAGGAATAGAAGTGGCTTTAACATTTTGTTTAGGACCACGTTTAGGAAACAAAGTAGGAGTGGGAGTAACCTCTATATGAGAAGGGTTATCAATGGTAGGGACTAAGGGGGTCAAGGGGACCCACTAGCTAAGAGGTATCTTTTTTTTTGCACATTATTTTTGTTGCCCTTGTACATGGGGTGAATAGTTTGCTTAATATTGATAAAATTGGGACAGTTTATGGTGAGGGAAGGACCAAGTTTCTCAAGATAATCCATAGCTTTTAATTTTTCTTTGGCCAATTGGGTTGGAAGAAAATTATCATAATCCTTGGCATGCCCCTAGTGGGTTGAATGGATTAGAATTTTAATCTTGAAAGGAGGAGTGGTAGGGGGCTAAGTAAGCTTTATAAATAATAAGTTTGAGAGTCGAGACTAAGTTACATTCCAAGTGGACCTAGTAAAGGTAATAAATAATCACTTAGTTTACAACAAAGTAATCCTCATCAAAAAAAAGTTTAGAAATAGAGGATTTGAGGGAGCTAAAAATCTATTAAGACAACTTCATTATCAAATCATGATTCAACATGGGGAATACATAGGAATGAAATTTCTTGTACCTCCCTTTAAGGATGAATTAATGCATTGAGAACTTTCATCTAAACCATCTTCCAAAAACCTAAGAGATATTTTCTATTAAACCTATTTTACATTCTCAACGCCTTTTCAACTCCCTTGAAGAATTTATTCATGACATCATGGTTAAGGTTCTTTATTTTCTTATCTTTTCCTCCATTTTCATATTGATAACCATTGTAATCATCTCTTTAGAGTCATTGAAGGATAGAACCCTCACATACATCATCCCATCCTTACAAGATAAAATAAACTATCTAGATAATTGAAACCATAACTATTCATAGCTCTAATGTCAGATGTTAGATTGTCTCTACTCAAAATTTTCAAAATCTTCATCTTAAAATGCATATTCTCACCATTTGAGGGCTTGTTTATAATCAAATCACATCTCATGTTGGTTTTAAAGGGATAAAACAATGCACAACAAAAAAACATGATGGATATTACACATTACCGATAAAAAAAAAAAAAAGATGATGGATTTTGGAATAAGAGTTCAATCTCTTAAAAGAGTAATTATAAGGGTGAGTAGATCTTGGGAAATCCTTCACATTATCTTTGTGTTTCCATTTGTCTCCCTTGTGAGTGAGAGTCATTCACCAAGGTACATTAACTACCTGGCTTCTAATTTTTGTTCAATATTTCATTGATTACTTTTGATTTGATATTTTAAAGAAAAGCATGGATGTCATCTAACCCTTTTAACCTGTCCCCCTCAATTTTCAAGTATGTAAAAGACAAATTTACCTTCAATAAATATATTTAGGGCTTTATACCCTTCAAATATTGTGTTTTTAGTTTCATTTCATTTATTATGTTTCTATATGACCAATGAGGGATATCTATAGTTAGAGTCTCCTATAATAATATTGTTAAAGCCAAAGTATGAAATGTTATCCCTTTTAGAGTTGTTAAAGCTTTAGCATAGTTATTATTTTGACATCCCAAGTTTTTTGAAAACTCTCAAACAAGTTGAATTTTTGTCCCTTATCAAGCCATCCCCACCCACCTTCCCTTGGTTACCCTTTGTGGGCATATAAAAGTTGAGTTTTTGGCAACTATGATTAGGGGTTATCATTTAGTGTTTTTTGTTTATGATTTCATAACATTCTTCTCTATTTCTAGTCTATCAAAAAGGTCCTAGTTCTTTACCATTTGTCCTACCAAATAGAGGGTTCATTTAGGGATTCTTTAGATTAATAGTCATCACATTTTCCTTTATATTATATATGATTTTTTAGAAGTAATCAACCAAAGCTTAGATAGATTTATGAACATTTATTTATTCATTTGTTTCTAGGTGTCACATCCTACATGAGTTTGATATTGATTCCATATCTCTTTAATTAAAGGGTTATATATTAAAAAAATGTTAAGAAAATATAAAAGTACTTTATAACAATGTGGAAATATATAAAAATCATATTAAACATGAGAAATTATGCATGATTTGATGTGCTTTGTATAAATTGACCTCTCATTTAGCACATTGTATCTCATATTTTTATTGTTTAAAAGAAATCGAATATAACTATATTAAAACATTATCCCACTTGTGCTATAATTATAAAAAAAAATAGGGTTAAGACTTGAGGTTTTACATTTATGGTAAGGGGTCTAGGATTTGAGGTTCAACAATAAATAATAGGGCATACAACTTGATCTTGTAAGATGACTCTAGTTTTGAGTATACAGTTTGGTTTAGCTTTTAAGATGGAGGGTTTAATGTCTAGGGTTTCCTAATTTAAGATTTTTTTCAAATCCTAGAGGAAATAGGTTTTGATCACATAATGTGGGCCTTGAACTTTGACTAGGATTAAAATGTAGTATTTATAGTGTGTAGGGTTTGTATGTGGTTTGTATTTTTAGGTTTAGAATGTAGGATGTAAGGTTTGAGAAACCTTTTTGGGTTTTATTTTATTGGTTAAGGACCTTTTGGATTCAATGGGGTTTAATGTGCATAATTTTAATATTTAGGTTTTTATTGTTTAATTACAATAGGGATTTACTAGATTCTTGAGATTTGGGGTTTAATATGTAGGGCTTGGAGTTTGATAGGGTATATAATACGTGTTTCTATAGTTTTGAGGGCGAAAAATAAATAAATGTGTAATATATAGCATTTAGGATGTGGGTTTTATCATTTGATGGTAAGGGTTTATGGTCCATGGATTGGAGGTTTACTAGAAGTATGAGGTTTATGTTAGCTAATTGATGGTAATAATGATGGAGACCGAGTTCTAAAGAATACAAGACAATAGAATGGTTAGGACAGTTGTTATTTTGACATTGATGTCAAGTAATTAATTTATGGCTTATATTAAGTTTCCATATCACTCAGAGAGGAACTTAATTGGGCAAATAATAAAGATCAAACAATGATAAGGTACTATTGGTATAATTATTTTCTACTTAACATTTGATGTTGTTAAGTCGGTAAAGCGAGAAAGGTCAAGTTAGTAAAGGGGACAAGCCTAGTTACCGAGCAGAGGGAAGTTTGTTGGTAAAGTGAAGTGTTAGTCAGTCGAGCAAAGCAAAGTCAATCACCAAGTGAAATTGACAACCGAGAAGAGGTCAGTCACCGAGAAAGGTTGGTAATCGAGCAAAGTCAGACACTGGGTGAAGTTAGTCACCAAGCACGGAACAAAGTTTGAATTCAAGGATTAGAATGCATTTAATGCGAAGTCACAAAGATCAAGAAGATGCTAAGGATGAAGATGAAGTTTCTTACAGAGATCTACGGTCATGAAAAGTCAAGTTCAAAATCTGAGATGAAGATTGAGCGGCAAAAGGGAAGTTGTGAGTTCCAAGAATAGTGCAAGTTTCGAGGCAAAGGTTAACCATTTAACCGAGTTGCAAATACATTGAATCAGTTCAAAAGATGATCTGGCTACTGAGAGAAAATAAGGGAAAAGCTTATTAGGGAGATTAAGAGGCAAAAATAGAGGCCTATATATTGATGTGCATGTATGTTTACGAGAGAGATGCTGGAAAATTAAAATTTTGAAGTGTGGTCAACCTACCGAGTGAAGCAGAGAAGAGAAAAGAGGCGAAGATCCAATCCAGAGAAGAGACTGATGAGTTATTGATGCTAGTAGTGATAGAGAGTGCATAAGGGATCTGAACAAGCAAGAGGTAGTTACAGATACACAGATCAAATCATTACACTATTGCTTATTAACCTTTGTAACAAAAAAATCTCTTAAGCAAATAGACCTAACAAGTCCTTTTGTAAATCCTTGAGAAAGGCAGCATTCTAAGATGAATGTTTAAGCCCTCTGACCAGACCAATCCTAACAGGGTGAAGATATTAACAGATCTAAGGTAAATCCCCTAACATGGTCACATCTAACAAATATGCATTGTAATATATAACCGGATTGGCTCTTAACCGAGCATATTTCAGAAGAGTATTTATTTTTGTGGGCGATAATTCCCATGGAGGTTCTTTGCAAATTGGATTTCCTCATTAAATCCGGTGTTATGTGTGTTGCATAAATAATTGTGGATGTTAGTTTCTTATGGTATATGTTATTGATTGAGATAAATAGAGTTATCATAGTTTTGGTTGTTGTTGTTATTTGAGTTACCGAGTTGAATCGGAGACCTAAGTTTTAAGTTATAAGATGCAATATTTTATGATTCACCCCCCTCATTAAACCAACAATTGGTATCAAAGCTAGTGCTTTGACAAATAAGTTTAAAGGGACTTGAGTTAAAGATCTGAAGATGTATAAGAGGGAGGCACCTAAGTTTAACATGAATAACTTTTCTACATGGCAGAACATGATGAGGCTACACATATCTGGAATTGGAGATTATGCATTAAGCCATCTTGACAACGAGTAATCACCTCCACTGGTTGGTCCTTTAACACTTGAGAAAATAAGAGAAATACATGAACATACACAAGTTATGATAGAGATATCTTCTACTCTCACCAACCTAGAGTTCAATGATCTTCAAGGATGTGATACTGCAAAGCAGATGCGGGACAATTTAGCACTGGTATATGGTCCAAATCAACATGTTCAGAAGGCTAAAGTTGAAAGCTTAAGAGACAAGTTTGAATCTATGAGAATGAAAGAAGGAGAAACTATTACACTATACAACACAAGACTAAAGGAGATTTCTATTTCTATCATAGGTGTTGGAGGACACATTGAAGAAGAAGATGTTACAAGCAAGTTGCCGTGAACATTGTTACCTATCTATGCCATCCTATTATCTGCAATATAAGAGATGAGGTCCATTCCTCATATGACTATTACCCTGGATGCTATGATTGGTAAGCTAACTACTTTTGAGCTGAATGACTTTGCTAATAATTTTATTGCTACTTCTAAGATTGAATATGCATTCAAATAATCTTTGTCTATTGGAAAGTCTAGAGAATCTAGATCTAGTGTTGGATATGCAAGTAGTGCTAGTGAAAGATTTCATAGTTTTAAAAGTAAGCTAGAGGAACTATATGCTGAAGATGAAAGAAATGAAGCTAAGTTTGAAGCTATATTAGCTAGGAGACTACTGAGAGGTAAAGGAAAGTACCAAGGGAAGCTACCTTTGAAGTGTTTTAACTATAATAATATTGGTCACATTGCTTCTAGTTGTCCTAACAATAATGAGAAGAAAGACAACAGAGATAACAGCAAGAGAGAAAACAGATTCAGGAGATTTAAAGACTTTAAGAACAAAGGAAAGAAATCATGCTACATTGTTGAAGGAGGATCATCTGATGATGACACCAACGATGAAGATGTAGAAGTTGTTTATGTTTCTATTAAAGATGAATCAAATGAAGAAAGGTATGTAGAGGAAAAATCCCTAATCTCACAAGTAAGTAAAAATGATACATGGATTATAGATAGTCGTTTCTCACACCATATGACTGGTGATACTGATAATTTTATTACTTTAAAATACCATAATGGAGGTATTGTTAGATTTGGAAATGATGCTCCATATCCTGTGAATGGAAAAGGTTCTATAGTTCTACCGAACAATACTAAATGTGATGATGTTTATTGGGTTGAAGGTATGAAGTACAATCTATTGAGTGTGGCACAATTGAACAATACATGACACCGAATGGAATTTCAAAATAGAAAGGTAAAGGTATTTGAACATAAGGGAAATATAATTGCTACTAGAGAACAATCTAAATGTAACATATTCTACCTTGATACTTTCATAAATAGTTGTCTATTTGCTAAGACTGAAGATGTATGGCTATGACACAAAAGGATATGTCATATGAATTTTGAAAAATTAATCAAAGTGAGTAAGAAGAATAGAGTAAGAGGTCTACCAAGTTTAGAAAAACCTGAGAATGTCATGTGCAAGGGATGCCAAGTAGGTAAGATGACTAAATCAAGCCTTACAAGAAAATATTACACTACACAAGCTATTTTGGAGTTGGTATACACCAACCTATGTGGTCCCATGAGAACACAAAGATACTATGGAGATAGATGCTTCATTTTGTTTGTTGATGACTATTCTACAATGATGTTGGTCATGTTTCTAAAAGAAAAAATTGATGCTTTCCAAATGTTTAAGTGGTACAAGGCTAGAGTTGAAAAAGAGATTGGGAGACAGCTGAAATTTCTGAGATCTGACAGAGGAGGAGAGTTTACTTATGATGAGTTTACACTCTTTTGCAATGAACACGATATAAAAAGACAATTGTCTACACCGAGAAAACCACAACAAAATGGGATAGCTGAGAGTAGAAATAGATCCATTGTGGACTGTGCTCGAACACTGATGATTGAGAATGAAATTTCTCAAACCTTCTAGAGAGAAGCAGTCAGCACTGTTGCTTATACACTTAACCGAGTACAACTGTAGAAGGGAACTAACAAGACACCTTATGAGATTTGGTATGGACACAAACTAAGTGTAAGTTACTTCAAAGTATTTGGAAGTAGGTGTTATATTCTAAAATATGCTAGAGATGGAAAATTTGACTCTAAAGAAGATGAAGGAATATTCTTGGGATATTCTACTAAGAGCAAAGGCTACAAATGTTTGAATAAGCCTACTCAAAAAAATGTAGAAAGTGCAAATGTGAGGATTGATGAATTTGCAGAGAAGAATGATGAAGACAACAAGAAGGAACCCAAGTATTATCAAATATTTTTTTATGTACAGACTAAGATTCCTGACACTTTACCAAAAGCACAAACTGAGGAAGACGATGAGCAGAGAGAGCTTCCACTGAATGATGGAAATGAAGAGATACCACCGGCTATTGAGCCTATTTTAGTAATGTATGTGAAGAGACACCACTCACCGAGTAAAATCATTGTAGACAATACTGCTATAGTTCTAACAAGAAGCAAGGTAAGAGACAACACATGCTTAATATCTAAATTTGAACCGAGAAAAGTGAAAGATGCATTAGAAAGTGAAGATTGGATGAAATCAATGAAATAAGAGTTAGATCAAATTCAAAAGAATATTACATGGACTTTGGTACCGAGACCAAAATTTAAGAATGTAATCGATACTAAGTGGATTTTCATAAATAAGTTTAATGAGCATGGTAATGTAATCAAAAATAAAGCAAGATTAGTTTACAAGGGGTATGGACAAGAAGAAGGTATTGACTGTGGTAAAACTTTTGCACCTGTTGCTAGATTAGGAGTTAGAATTCTACTAGCATATATGGCTTATAAGGGATTCAAATTTTATCAAATGGATGTTAAGTCTATATTTATTAATGGTATTCTAGAAGAGGAAGTGTATATTGAACAAGATGAAGGATTTTCTAAGAATACAAATAGGGACATGGTATGCAAATTGCTCAAAGTTCTATATGGCTTGAAACAAGCACCCCGAGAATGGTATGAAAGATTGCATTCATATCTAATCAAGATAGGATTTCAAGGAACAAGTGACAACAACAATGTGTATCTGAAATGTGATAGTAATAACAAAGTTTTAATTGCTGAAATATTTATTGGTGATATTATTTTTGGAGGAAATGACATATTGTGCATATCTTTTGCTGAAGAGACGAGAAAGGAGTTTGAAATGTCTATGATTGGAGAGATTAAATTATTTCTTGGACTTCAAATTTAACAAGTAAATGATGGGATATACATTACACAAGAAAAGTACATCAAGGAAATTTTAAAGACCTTTGGTATAGATTAATCAAGACCGGTTGGAACGCCGATGGTCACTGGTTGTTAGTTATCAAAAGAAGATGAGACAAAAGAAGTAAATTAGACACTCTACCCATCAATGATTGGTAAGTTGCAATATGTAGTACATAGCAGACCTGATATTTCTCATGCAGTAGGGTTTGTTGCAAGGTTTTCTTCCGATCCAAAGGAAACACACATGTCTGTAGTTAAGAAATCTTTAGATATCTGAAAGGAAATGAAGATTTTGGCCTACTATACAAGAGAGGAGGAGACTTTGAGTTGAAAGTATACACTGATGTTGATTGGGCTAGAAACATTTATGATAGAAAGAGTACAAGTGGCAGAGATTTCTTGTTAGGAGAAAGACTAGTTACATGGCTAAGCAAGAAACAAAGTTGTATTTCACAGTCTAATGTCGAGGCTGAGTATGTTGCTGCAACTATGAATTGTGCAAATATTGCATGGATCAAAAAACTACTTGAAGGTATGCAAGAGAAGATTACCGATCTAGTCACTACCTATTGTGACAACACAAGTGCTATAAACATATCAAAAAATCCGGTAATGCATTCAAAGACAAAGCACATATCTATCAAGTATCACTACTTGAGAGAGAAACTTCAAGACAAACAAGTAATTTTGGAGTATGTGAACTCAAAGGAATATCTAGTTGACATATTGACCAAGCCACTACCGAAGGATGCTTTTGAGTATTTTTCAAGGTAAATTAGGGGTCCTATCCCTATCCAACATTCATTAGTGCAAGAGGCATGTTGCATCAATTCTAGGATTCATTAGAATATCTATTGTGTGAGTTGATGCTAGTGGTCACACTTTAGGTGATGCCTAAATGTGTTAAGGGGATTATGTTTGCAAAGAGATATCAATACATGCAAGGTATGATTCACTTCCTGAGCAAGATTTTGGGAGCATGAATATTTGGCATTTATGTCAAAGAGGGAGAAGTAAGTAATTGATGAATACACAAGTGAAAAGACTTCATGTACAAGGGAGAATGTGAAAGGAGAATGTTGATGGACATCACAAAGAGGAAGCACAAGCTAAGAGGGAGCACAAGATAGAATAGAAAGATCAGAGTATACCATCCTCAATTAATAGTGTTGCAATCAATGCCAAAGAGGGAGAGAGTTAACTAACTGATGGTAATAATGATGGAGACCGAGTTCAGAAGAATACAAGACAATAGAATGGTTAGATCAATTGTTATTTTTTCATTGATGTCAAGTAATTGATTTATGGTTTATATCATGTTGCCATATCATTTGGAGAGGAACTTAATTGGACAGATAATAAAGATCATACAATGATAAGGTACTATTGGTATAACTATTTTCTACTTAACATTTGATGTTGTTAAGTCGGTAAAGAAAGTTCGATAAAGGGAACAATCCTAGTTACCGAGCAGAGAGAATTTTGTTGGTAAAGTGAAGTGTTAGTCAGCCGAGCAAAGAAAAGTTAGTCACTGAGCGAAGTTGAAAACCGAGCAGAGGTCAGTCACCAAGAAAGGTTGGTAACCGAGAAAAGTCATAAAATGAGTGAAGTCAACCACTGAGCGTGGAACAAAGTTTGAATTCAAGGATCAGAACACATTTAATGTAAAGGCACAGAGATCAAGAAGATGCTAAGGATGAAGACAAAGTTTGTTACAGAGATCTACAGTCATGAAAAGTCAAGTTCAAAATCTAAGATGAAGATTAAGCGGCAAAAGGGAAGTTGTGAGTTCCAAGAATAGTGCAAGTTCTGAGGCAAAGGTTAACCGTTTAACCGAGTCATAAATACATTGAATCAATTCAAAAAGATGATCTAAAGGCTAAGAGAAAATAAGGCAAAGCCTAATCAAGGAGATTAAGAGGCAAAAAAAGAGGCCTATATGTTGATGGGCTTGTATGTTTACAAGAGAGATGCTAGAAAATTTAAAGGTTGAAGTGTGATCAACCTACCGAGTGAAGCAGAGAAGAGAAAAGAGGGGAAGATCCAGTCCATAGAAGAGACTGATGAGTTATTGATGCCAATAGTGACAAAGAGCACATAAGGGATCTGAACAAGCAAGAGGTAGTTACAGATACATAGATCAAAACATTACACTGTTGATTATTAACCTTTGTAACAGGAAAATATCTTAACCAAGTGGACCTAACAAGTCCTTTTGTAAATCCTTGAGAAAGGTAACATTCTAGGATAATGTTTAAGCTCTCTGACTAGGCCACTCCTAATAGGGTGAAGATCTTAATAGATCTAAGGTAAATCCCCTCACTTGGTCACATCTAACAAATGTGCATTGTAATCTTTAAATGGATTGGCTCTTAACCGAGCATACTTCAGAAGAGTATTTATTTTTGTGGGTGAAAATTCCCATGGAGATTTTTCCCAAATTGGGTTTCCTCGTTAAATATGGTGTTATGTGTGTTGCATTGATAATTGTGGATGTTAGTTTCTTATGGTATATGTTATTGATTGAGATAAGTAGAGTTATCATAGTTTCAGTTGTTGATGTTATTTGAGTTACTGAGTTGAATCAGAGACCTGAGTTTTTAAGTTATAAGATTCTATATTTTCTGATTCACCCCCCCTCCCAGTAAACCAATAGTTTATTGATAGGTTTGGTATGGTAGGTTTCTAGGGTTTTTATAACATGTATGGTTTACCTAGTTTAGATTTAGGTTTTAGGATGTAAGGAACATAATAATTTAAATTTTATGGTTTTGATCTATGCATTTAAAGCTTCAAATTATGTATTTAGGATTAGGATTTGGCATACATTTATTTTCTTGATTCAATCTTAAATATTAAAAGAAATAAAGTTTAAGGATTGTAGTTTATTTAATGTTGGTTCTAGGAATCTATAACATTTGTGGTTAAATATGTTTCAAGCTTTGTATTGAACCTAGGAGTTTAGTAGGTTTCAAGTTTGGTATTAAACATATGGGTTTAAAAATGTGTAATGTTTTTGGTTAAAGATTTAGGGTTTCGTGTCTATGATGTAGAATTTATGTGTGTGATTTTTGGATTTAGATTCTTAGATATAGTGATTGGTATCCAATTCTTTTATAATTATAGATTTGGTGTTGAGGGAAATAATATTTGTGGAATCGGGTTATTTATGTAGGGTTTAATGTGTGCACATATTCATGTTAAGTTTACATAGGAAGTTAGTAATCTTTCTATAAGAATTTAGTATACATGTGATCTTAACCCCTACTTGCCACATGACATATTTTATACAAATTTTCACATTCATTTCTCACATATTGATCTAGCATATTTTTCATCCATTATTGCATATTTTTTCTCTTGGTTTTCTCTCTCATGGAAATATATTTTGGTTTTGCAAGTGATCTTTGGAGCCGTAGTCTTTGAGTGACTCTAATATAAAATCAAAGCTATCTATCAACTCTGTGAAGAAACACAAATTTTAAAATGTCTTCAAAGGAAGGTCATGTTTGAATAAAGATCCACCTTCATTCAAAGTTAATTTTTGTGTGACCTTCGGGGGGTTCACAACTTAGTGTGTTGGTTAAGTGGTGGTGTTGTTGTTGTCCCCACCAAGGTTCAAACCCCCGTTAGGCCATTGTGATTGCGATATTGTGCCTTCGTTGATCTAATGTGCTTGCAAATTTGGGCCTCAACTTTGTTAAATGGGGATGAGTTCCCCCGCTTGAGACCTCACTGATTCATAGATCCAAGTCAAAAGTGTCCCACGTGAGCTCGGAGGGCATGTTGTACTAGCATCACTGGTCACATTAAAAAGTTTGCCAAAAAATTTTTTTTTTAAAATTGTGTGGCTTCAAATAAAGGTGCCCTATTTGAAGATGTTCTCCTAATTGCTTCTCAAATCCCATGCAAAATTTCAATGTCACGTAAGTGGGACATACTATTTTGGGTCAGCCTAAATGCACATTCATTGCATGAAGATATATAATCAAAATATAATTTTTTCCCCTCATTATACAAAAAGTATAAAACCATCAATCTCTTCATCTATTTTTATATATCTTTTTTTTCAAACAATGTCTAATTTTATGGTTAATATGATGGTCCAAACCCTAGTGACATTGAAGGATAAATTTGTTTCAAGTGAGACAAAATATATAATAAAGGCAAATCTGACTTAGATTTAGATGATTGTTGACAATGGTGTACATGGTAGCTCTAGTGATGGTAGACAATAATAGTTTCCACTAGTGAAATTAACATTTTGCAACAAATCTTTAGTTTCTTACACTTATAACAGCTAAACCATCCAATTTTTGAAGAAGCAGACTACTGAATTGTGAGATTTTTTGTGTAGATTAAAAATAGAACCAAATTAAGAATATTTTTATGTATCTTTTAAATAACTTGTTTTATGAAAATTAGTATTTTTTAGAAGTGAAGTTTATGTTGTCATGTATAGCATTTTTTTATAGAAAGGTTAAAATTCTAAATTTTAAAATAAAGATTTGTCACACCAATATCTAATGCACAAATATTTTTTTATAATTTTTGTTGCATGTATATATATAGTTAATTTAGTAATTATAATTTGGATAGAGGCGCATGTCGACATGCATACATTTTGTGCTATGCATTTGAAATAAATTCTTCTTTTTGTTTAAATAAGGATATCAATGCCTAGGGAAACGATATATATTTTTTCTCTATTTTCTTATTTGTCCATATGTGTGAAACAAAGATCTTAATGTTTGATGAAAATCCTACATTCACAAGAAATTAAAAAAAAATTATTAATGAAATTAAATATATTCAAATTTATACTTTTGAAAATTATATAATAAGGGCTACATACTTACAAAACACAACTTCTAGATGAATTCATTTGACCCCCCATAAGGTAAAGTAAAAGTAGTTTTTTAGTGTACTTTTCCTAGGTGTAATAGAGAGTCCATTGCAAATATGATTTAAAACCAAAGGGATTTTATCCAAGGGGATTTGATCAAATCCTCTTCAACTAAAATCCTTCAAAACGAACCTCTCAAGGCTTAAATCATTATATTTATTAAAAAATATGCAATTTCACGCAAAGATCAAGATGTCCCATGTATATAACCCATTATTATGGGATTATGCTTTGACGTCCATGATGTTGGTTTCCCTAACAAAGACATTTGGGAGTGTAAATGGGTTGGGGAGAAAAACATATCCTTTAATTATGAAAATGTAAAATTTTACTTAGGCTTTGTTGATAATGGGAATTCTAATGCTTAAAAGGATGCATTTTTTAGAGAATGGTCTGATTAGGAGGATAATATTTTTCTTGATATTCTCTTTGAGTCACGTCTAAAGTTGAAAATGCATGAGATTAATGGTAAGATTGTGGTAGAAGTCCAAAATGATGTGCTTGAGGGACATCTATTTTGGGGACTAAGTGTACCATCCTAAAAAGTAAGCACTTGATTTGTGCTCATTTTTGGAGCCATTTCTAGCCAACTTTAGTGTGTTCCTTAATGGTAGGACCTCATATTGCACTTAAATACATAATTAATTCAGATATATGTCCTCCTCCTTCTTCAAATTGAGGTTGGCTCCAATTTCTATGTACATTTTACCATTCCTCCTGTATGCACTCTAAAATGGTCGCCTAGACTTTGGGCCCCATTTCTTAATTTATCAAATCCCTGAATCAATACTTTCAAATATCAACAATATCAATTATATCAATTTCCTTGATCAAATCATAATTATTTCAATATTT
>MU224300.1:1322429-1340795 GCA_018584345.1 Thuja plicata
TGCAATAGAATAATCTCACATAGTCTAAATAGGAAGGCTTGGTAACATTTGTGCTTTCCTTTCATAGATTAGTTGCATTGTACTTTCATTTTCATAGACTAGTTTGCATGATCATCTAGCTTGCATTTCATTTCACACACTTGATTCATTGGAGATATTGGCATTCTTGCCCTTGTCTTCATTGTGAATCTCTCGTTGTGTGGTTTATTGGCAAGGTCATGAGTTCATAGCTCTAGCTGAGAGAAATCTAAAAAATCTTGCAACTCCATACATAGAGAGCTATGGATTGATTTGTGAGGGCTCATTCTTGAGTTTCCTTGCATGTAAGGATTCATAGAAGTGCACCTTTTTGTGTGTACACCTCCCTCCATTCATGATTCATTCCCCTTTTAGGTCCTTTTACATGTGTTTTACATCTCATAAGTTTCCCTGATTTCCCAACAAACAAGGCCTTTCAAACCTCCCTTTCAGCACACAACCTAGACAAGGCCAACTTGGGTCGGCCTTGTCCTCGACTAGGCCGACTTAGGTTAGCCTTGTCCTAAGGAATTTTCATTTATTGGGCTCTGAGCCCAATGCGGGGTTTTTGTCCTAGGTTCTTAATTGGGCTTGGCCTTGCGAAATCTAAACCCTAAAATTTCTATAAAAAGATACCTCTTCCCATCATTTTCACATCTTATCTTTATGCAAGCATTATTGAGGAAATTATTGTGCATTTATGAGATTCAAGTGCAAGCAAGTATATAATGAAGGCATCCATCATCAAGTGTTCAAGCCCATCAAGAATTCAAGTGCAAGGAAGCCATTCAAGAATATCAATTCTTCATTCCATCATTCCACCCATTCATGCGAGCCTTTTCCTTCCATAGATCTAGCTCTTTTCCCCATTGAAGGACAAGAAAATGATTTTGGCATCAAAGAAGGAGATCTACATTCACCCACCAAGTCTCCCTCTTCTCTTCAACATTCAGGTGAATTACAACATCTACTACATGAGGTTTTGTCTTACATGATTTCCTTTTGGTTTTTGTGTTGAGTCAAAGTTATTGCATCAATATTCTTAATCACATTCTAAGGACAATTGCATCTACATGGTATGATAATTTGATTGTTTAGATCTAATCTCTGCTACATGTGAGAATTATTTCAATTACATCTATTTGATTTCAAGGTTAATTCCTATACAGGGTCTTGACCAAGGCAATCCCCTCTCCACAATAATTTCCCCTTCTTTTATGTGTGAAGGAACAGGTGATGGAGTTTTCGATCCAAATTTTCAGAGGTATTGAACCAGTGACATGTATGCTACATATTTCAGTAAGATTTGTGCTTCCAGGACAAGGACGAATTTCATGGACAAGGTCGATTTGGATCGGCATTTTCCTAAGGATCTACATTTTTCATAGTCAGAAGATACATGTTCCAGGGTTCTATATCCATAACAGTTTATGTTTCTTACAACACAGTGACAGTCAACTCCAGATCTAAAAATTCAGCCTTCTCTTTCTCATTTTAAGGTGAATTCATTCTCTCTTTTACTTAATTATTTATCATTTTTACATATCATCCATTACCTCATCACAAAATGGAATCCACCAAACAAACCTCCCCCCAACATTTTATGTGGATCACACATTTGCACCATTACTCTCTTGGTTATGCAAATCGGATTCACCTTGTTGGGAGTTTGGTATTCCTAATGTATATGTGAATTTGGAGGTCTACCATTGATCACCATTTTCCATATCACATTTTGGTGACCCAATTTCATACATTATACTTTCTAATTTAGTAGTTAGATCTTCTTTGTGTGATCTCTATTGTGTGCATTGATTTTTCTTTCTCTTACATCATAGTATATCCCATCTTTACCACTTTACTATTTTGAGATCTACTTTGGTGTGGTTAACATGAAACTTTCTAAATTGGATTGGCATGTGATAAGCTATGTGATTACCTTTATCCTTACTTCTCTTTATCAAATGCATGAAGTGAATCATATTGTTTAGTATTTAATTATGTTTGTATTCCTTCATGGCATTCTTATGTATGAAATTATTAAGCTAACCAACATCTCTCTCTCTCTCTCTCTCTCTCTCTCTCTCTCTCTCTCTCTCTCTCTCATAAATCATATTTCAAGATCTCATGTGCTTTCATCATTAAAATACTAAAAAAATGTATGGCGTATGTTGATGACCCTAAAGAAAAACCTTTTAATTCCAGTCTTATAGTGCCTACTAATTTTTTCTAGTTCCTAATGATCCCATTATATAAATACCTAGATATCCTCCTTCTCTCCCTATTCTAAGGAGTATCCTTGAGGAAGCTAGCTTATGTAATTCTTTGGATAATCTTAGCAAATTTTTCTTAGATGATTTCTCTCCAAGGATATTGAATAATTTGGACAATACTTATTCTTCACTTAAGGATGATAAACATAGTAATCACAATTCCTCTCCAAATAATATTCCTACCTCTTCACACTCTCAAAACTCACATTGAATCTTATTTGCCTTTGGGATATGATATGTGACCCGATATTAATGAATGTGGAATTAAGATTCCTATAGATCCTCCTACACAATTCCATTTCATAATTCAAAATCCCACTTCACCTCTATCCTCTCAACCAAAATATTCTTTTGATATTATTTTATCAATAAAATTGCTTTTTAATGAATGCATTTTGTTAGCTAAAAGAATCTATCAGACGATTGGTAAACATCCTAGTCTTAAATTCCCTTATCAAAATTTTTAAAATGATCAACAGCCTATTAATAGTAAGTTTTTGTTTACCTACCATCATACTAATGAACATTCTCTTGCGAATTGTCTAAGGTTTAAAATATTTATTACAGATTTAGTTGTTAAATGTCTTCTCCCTTTAACACCGGATTTCATACAACTTTTTATATCATACCTTAGCCATCCACTTCCTATTATGTTTCTCTCTATTATGCAACATTATTTTCACAATGAGCACTAAGGGCATCATAATAGGGTTCTCTCTCTTGTTCTCTAAGCTTGGGGAAAGGGATTCTTGCTTTTTCCTTCCTTTAGGGATCCATTTTCTCCCTTTATTGGCATGTTTCTTGTATGCAATGACATCCTTTATAGCATGCATTTGTTGTTTTACATAAGGATATGACATCCTGAGTTGAAACCTTATGTTTTATTGCAAGCACATATCTGTTATACATGAGAAACCATTTAGAGAGATTAAATGTTTCTTCCCTTATTATTTCTCTTTCTTTTTCTTATATCCAATATCCATTTTGATCTTGCATCTTTTATAGTATGATATACCTTTTTACAATGATTTGTTGTTTTACATAATGATTTTCATTCAGAGTTTCAATCTTCTACTTGCTTGAAGGTACATATTATTAAAGATCTATCACTTAAGGCGTATATTGGATTTCTTTACTTTTCTCCTTTCCTAGGATCCATTATCTCTTTGTGTTCATCTCTTTTATACTATGATGTCCCCCCATGTATGGACTTGTTGTTTACGATCTTTCTCCTCAATGAGATTAGTATCCTACTTATGATTTATTCCTTACTTGCGAGTGAATATCTTGTATATTTGGGTTGACCACTAAGTAGACATAAGGTGGCATCCTTACTTTTCTTCTTTATTTAATCTCTTTGGGATTTGCTACTATTTTATGATAGTGCATTCTTTTTGGCATGAAATAATACGTTTCACACAAAATACTCACATTTTCCCTTAACAATCCCTTTCCATGCCTCAAAGGGCATGTCTATCATTTAATAATCATCCTTTTATTTCTTTCCTTGATGTCTTGGTTACTTTATATGTGATGAATTTTCTGGAATAATATACTTGTTTTAAATTAAGATTTTTCTCTGATTTACAACTTATTTTGCTTGGAATTGCATATCTATTATGAACTAGCCATCATTAAGGGTGTATTATATTTTGTATTGCCTTCATACTTGGGTTAAAATATTGCTTGTATATTCTTTTCTCTCTTTTCTAAGGATCTACATTCCTTAAGTACAGTGGCATTTTTTTATCATGTGACATTATTTTCTTATCAAGAATTATTGTTTTGATTCAGATTCTTTCTTATGCAAAAGTTGTGTATCCTTTATCACAACCTCTTATTTATTTGCAAACCTATGTTCATTATAAACATTTTCCCATACTATGTGTTTCAAATTATGTCATCCTTCATCAAGAATCCCTATTTCACCTAGCGATTGGGGGTTAAATAGGGGCATTCTTTCTCTCCTACCCCTCTTTGTCTTGCAATTGCAATCTTTATTCAAGAGCTCCTCTTGAAGCTAGATGTCTTGCCGACAAGATCTCTTCCTTTCAAGGGTCTCTTCCCACAAGAAACAATATCCTTCACAATTATCTATTTTCTTATCTTATAAGAGTCAGTACTCTTAGATAAGTTTATGGCATACATTATTGTTTACATATATCTTCTTGTTGATTGGAAGTAGGTATCTTCTCTTCCTTATGATGTCTCCCTATGTTGCCATCATAAGGAGGGGAGGCATACATACAGCCTCCCTTTTACATTACATTGATCCATAAATGGATTGCAAAATATGGGTTCACGTGGAATTTCCATAAAGACTATCCTTGAACATGGATTCATACAAAATTTCTAAGGCTAATCCCTAGACAAGGATTCGTACAGAATTTGCAAGACTAATCCTTGAACATGGTTTCATACAAAATTTCCATAAAGACTAATCCCCAGACATGGATCCGCATGGAGATAATGGTTTTCATAAGACTGGTCCCCCCAAGGTCGCCCCATGCACAAAACAAAGCCGCCCCATGCACAAAAAGGTAAGAGTTGACCAGCATAACATAATTTCCTAGACTATCGACTCTCTCTCTCTCTCTCTCATGGTTATTGATGGAACCAAAATTTGAATAATCAACCTTCTCCTATTTTTCTCAAAATATGTTTATTTAAAATGATACAAGTCCGGAAGTCAATTTTTGCTATTTTGTAGGGGAGCAGAATTGATGTTTGCAAAATGGCGACACCGCCATGTCACATATTATGAAAATGGAGGTTTGCAAAATAGCGATACAATCGCTATTTCACTAACTTGGTGATTAATCCTTAGCGATATTGCATCGTACTTTGGATATCATGTCGTTGAAAAGGTCATGAGCATTTATCAGTAAGGATTCAAAGCGATGATGCTAGGTAGATTTTTGCAAGTGTACCATTTTGAAATCAAGGGGTGTAAAAGAAACTAATTAATAAGATTATCAACGTGTAATCTATGGTGAAATTTTGATAAGACATCAAGGAAGGAAAAATCTGCAAAGGACAAGTTGTGATTCATTAGCATTTATTTTCTTGCTTTTCCAAGGAAATCCACCCTATGTGAAACATTCTTTCAAACTTTAATGCGGCTGCCAAGTTGGTGACAGATCTCTTTATAAGACACTTTTGATAGTAACTTCATATAACATAGAGATTTATCTAAATTTGGATAGTAGGATGGGTTTTCTAGTAGTTGAAGGAACGTCGAACAAAAATCCATGTCCGATTCTCCAACCATATTTGGATTTTGATGAAGAAAATCAGCAAGATATCCTGAATGATCTCATGTCAGCTTCTTGGGACCTTTCCACCAGTTATGCTAGATATAGAGAGACATTTTTGAGTTGGGGTTAGAGTAGGACAAGACACAACTATGTGCCATTTTTGAGGAGCACAGTTTCAACCATGAACCCTTCCAAGAGGAGATGAACCCACTGCTCGATGGACTTCCTATAGATTGAGCATCACCTTTTGTATATCCGTTATGAAATGGTCTTTTTGGTAATATGTAACTATTGACAGTCACAGGGCTATGAAATTTTGTTGGTTTTTGATGTAATCATTGAAAATGACATGTAATACGGTTGGAAGCTTGTCACTTTCTCTTCAAGTAATCCACAACCGTTTTGGAAGAAGATATAAATAGTAATACAAATTAGAAATGGATATACATGAAAAGAAATCAGAAAAATTCAATTGTATCTTTTTCTTTTGAAATTAATAAAAAGATCCATCATTTTGTCCAGGATGGTGGTTATTTTTTATTAGGCTAAGTCCTCTATGATTATTGAATTTGAATTCAATTGTTATTCTCAAAACTTGTATGGATAGTTATTTGTTCTGCATATCAACCTGATTATCAAAAGATGCTACCGAAGTGATTGTCCTATTGTCTTTTTTTAATTGGTTTCCTAAAAAGGAATTAAAAAATCCATTAAACTGGTGATGTGTAATGTATTTAACAAATCTGTATTGATAGGATTGGACAGTTGATGGTATGTCTAAAGGATATGAAAAAATGTCTCTCAGAGTTGTACGAGAGAATGTGATAAAGATAGACTCTGTTACCCAAAATGGATAAGGGTATGATCTTTGATTGTTTTAGAGAATAAGAGTTTTCACTTATTAGAAAATATCATTTCATTTTTCAAGCAAGTAGGAGATATAGCTAAGTTTAAAGGTAGGTAGGATTTTAGTGTATTATCAATTCATGTACCAAATTGGAATAATCTGTTAAGGATGAATTGAATTTGTCAAAGGCTATTGTGATTTAATACATTGAGCAAGAAGTGCTAGATTTTAGGTACACCCACCTTAGTTATGACAAAGCCAAAAGAGTAGAGGAATTATCCCTTCATGGGATATTCTTGTTTGTTGACCATAATTGTATGTTTGGGATTATAAATGTTGAGAACTTGTCCCACTTTTCCAAACTACAGCTTTGAGAACCAATAGATTGGTGACTCTGCTGGGGATGGTTAATAAATTCATTGGAAAAGAGTCAAAGATTTTTTTCAACTTGTTTCAAATAAGAAAAGGATTGGTGATTTTTCTGGATTAATGAACCCAGAAGACCTTTTTAACATTTCCTCTTGCTAAAGAGGTGGAGACTCTGAAGTCTTTATATAGTTGTGACTCTTTTCTATTTGAAAACCTTGAAGATGTACACATATGGGCATCCATGTGGGGCTAAAAATATGACCATGTTATGTGATCAATCAAAATTATACCATGAAATAAATTTTAGGACTGAAAGATACAAAGCATTTGATTTCAACATAATCTTGGGTTTCTCAAATTCTATCCCAGATAATGTCAAGAAAAAGCTTCCAAAATTCAGTGGCCTGGAAGAGGAATCAACGAATGAACATATAATAAAATTTGAGTACTTGATGGAGGATTACGATGTAAACTATGAAGATGTTGTAATGAAATTATTTGTTCAGTCCTTGGGAGGTGATGCAAGATAATGGTTGTCTTATTTGACTCCATATTTTGTAGATTCATAGGAATGCTTGAGATGAATTTTCATAGAACAGTTTGGGGAAAAGGTAAGTGATTTTGTTCTGCTTAAGGAATTCATACATCTTCATATTTAGACAAATGAAATGGTTCCCCTATTCAATCTTAGGTTCTCTAAAATGATTACAAGGTTGCATGATAGTATGGAATCTAATGATGCATTGGCACTATTTGTGTATCTTGGTGCTTTCGATAAAGAAATGAGTTTTAAGATAAGAATGGAAAATCCTGTGAGTATGTATGATGCTTTCCAAATTGTAAATAATATTGAAAAGGTTGACAAGTATGGTAGGGTGAGAATATTCAAACCTGAACCAAAGATTTTGTACTTATATCATGATCCTTTAAATAGTAGCCAAAAATATGAAGGATGTAGAGGCATATATGGGTCCTAGAATAAAGAGGGCAATAGAATGAGATACCCTAATTATTATTCTGCATACCAAAATGGTAGTTATGAAATAGAACATGGTACATCTTTGTATGATTGGAATATGATCATAAAGACTGAACCTAAAGAAACAGATAATGATCAAGAAGAAGTTGAAGATAACCATTTCCATATGATGACTAACCCCTTATTCGATCATGAAACAGAAGATGACAGAATGGAAGTTTGCTTGGGAATGCAGTGGGGTGATATTCGGGTTTGTTCAAATCCATTATATGAAGAAGAAAGTTGTAACATTGTAGACATGGAGGCAAATGAAAAGGTTGATAAAAAATTTTGCATATTTGAGAAAGAGATTTCATCTGACAATCCTAATAACATAAACACTCCTAACTGGAAGAATGATAACATTCCTCAAAACCAAAGCGTAGGAGAACAAGGAATCTATGAAAGAGATGTTTCTATTTGGATGAATATGTATCACAATGTGATTCCAAGGATAATTGAAAAACTAAATTTTTGGGACAAACAAAGTAGTAGTCATACCCAAACCTTTCAGAAGACTTACTTTTGTGTCCGCATAAAGATGTGTATCTTTTGGAATATTCTAAAAGAGATGTACATTATCATATTTTGGAGATGCTCTCAAAACAGGGTTTTTGATAGAGGAAAGTAATGGATTTATGTTTTGGTGGCTAGAGGCCACCATGCGCTGCAGGGGTACGTTTGTTTGTATTTCCAGATGAATAAAGACATGGTCTATTTCTTCCAAGAGATAACTGGATTCTTTCCATATCCACAGGGGATATGCATCCACCAAATAGAGCCACTAATGGAACCAAATTTTGAATAATCAACCTTCTCCTAATTTTTTCTCAAAATATGTTTATTTACGATGATATAAGTTCATAAGTCAATTGTCGCTATTTCGTAGGGGAGTGAAATTGATGTTTGTGAAATAGCGACACCACCATGTCGCATACAGTGAAAAGGGAGGTTTACGAAATATTGATACAATCATTATTTTTCTAACTTGGGGATTAAGCCTTGCCGATATTGCATTGTACTTGGGATATCGTGTCATTGAAGAGGTGGTGAGAAGCTATCAGTAAGGATTCAAAGCAATGATGCCAGGTGGACTTTTGTAGGCATATCGTTTTGAAATCAATGGTTGTAAAAGGGACTAATTAATAAGATTATCAACGCATAATCTATGGTGAGATTTTGATAAGACATCAAGGAAAAAGCTGTAAAAGGCAAGTTGTGATTTATTAGCATTTATTTTCTTTCTTTTCCAAGGCAAGCCACCCTATGTGAAACATTCTTTCAAACTTTAATACGGTTGCCAAGTTGGTGACAGGTCTTTTTATAAGACGCTTTTGCTAGTAACTTCATACAACATAGGGATTTATCTAAATTTGGATAGCAAGATAGGTTTTCCAATAGTTGAAGGAACATCGAATGAAAATCCATGTCCAATTCTCCAGCCATATTTGGATTTTGATGAAGAAAATCAGCAAGATATCCTGAATAATCTCATGTCGGCTTCTTGGGACCTTTCCACCAGTTATACTGGATACCAGAGTGATATTTTGAGCTAGAGTTAGAGCAAGACAAGGTAGAGATGTGTTTCATTTTTTAGGAGCACGATTTCGACCATGAATAGTTCCAAGAGGAGATGACCTGACTGCTCGATGGACTTCATATAGATTGAGCACCGCCTTTTGTATAGCCATTATAAAATTGTCTTTTTTGTAATATGTAACCATTGGGACTCATATGGTTGTGAAATTTTGTTAGTTTTTTATGTAATCATTGAAAATGACATGTAATACGTTTGGAAGCTTTTCACTTCCTCTTCAAGGAATCCACAATTGTTTTGGAAGAAGATATAAATATTAACAGACATTAGAAAAGGATATACATGAAAAGAAATCAGAAAAACTCAATTGTATCTTTTTCTTTTGAAATTAATAAAAAGATCCGGCCTTTTGTCCAGGATGGTGGTATGGGGGTTATTTTTTATTAGGCTAAGTCCTCTGTGATTATTGATTTCAAATTCAATTGTTTTTTCTCAAAACTTGTATGGGTAGTTATTTGTTTTGCATATGAACCTGATTATCAGAAAAGTGGTTGTCCTATTGTATTTTGCTTAATTGGTTTCCTGACAAGGAATTAAAAATTCAATTAAAATGGTGATGTGTAATATATTTAACAAATATTTATTGATAGAATTGGACATTTGATGGTATGTCTAAAGGATATGAAAAACTGTCTCTCACAGTTGTACATGAGAATTTGATAAAGATAGACTCCATTGCCCAAAATGGATAAGGGTCTGGTCTTTGATTGTTTGAGAGAATAGGAGTTTTCACTTATTAACAAATCTCATTTCATTTTTCAAGCAAGTAGGAGATATAGCTAAGTTTAAAGGTAGGTATGATTTTAGATTATTATCAATTCATGTACCAAATTGGAATAATCTGTTAAGGAGGAATTGAATCTGCCAAAGGGTATTGTGATTTAATCTGTTGAGAAATAAGTGCTAGATGTCAGTTGCACCTGCCTTGGTTATGGAAGAGCCAAAAGAGTAGAGGAATTATCCCTTCATGTGATATTCCTATTCGTTGGCCGTAATTGTATGTTTGGGATTATAAATGTTGAGAACTTGTCCCCCTTTTCCGAACTGTAGTTTTGAGAACCAACAATTATGCTAGTAGGTTAGACCATGGATTTTATATCGTCTTTGGAAATTCTCTTGTTCTTCCCATGTGATCATTTATGCTCTTGCAATATCTTTCCAAATATGATATTAGTGGATGGGACATTTTTGGCCAAGGTTTCCTTCACTAGTTGATTTGGAGTTTTTTTTAGTGCTTTTGTGTCTTTTATCTTTGCTTTTGTTTTTTTTTATTTTTTTCTTTATTTTTGTGCCTTTGTGCGTGGATGTGGAGTTAAGATCCTTGGTTTGGGGGCTTATTTCCTTAACCATGGTGATTTCTTATCTCTTTGCAATTTTCCTATCATTTCTCTCTCATCGTTCATTCTTCTTTCTCTTCCTTTATTGTGACCATGAGTTTGTCTCATTCCCACTAATGTGGGAGATAAATGTAGCATCCTAAAAAGTAAGCACTTGATTTGTGCTCATTTTGGGACCATTTCTAGCCCACTTTAGTGTGTTCCTTATGGTAGGAACTCATATTGCACTTAAATGCATAATTAATTCATATATAGGTCCTCCTCCTTCAAACTCAAGGTTGGCTCAAATTTCTATGCACATTTTTCTATTCCTCCCTCCATTCATGATTCATTCCCCTTTTAGTTCCTTTTATATGCATTTTACATCTTGTAAGTTACCCTGGTTTCCCAACAAATAAGGCTTTTCAGACCTCCCTTTCAGCACACAACCCTAGGCCCCAGGCTGGCTCTAACAAAGCTTGCGTAGACAAGGCCGACTTGGGTCAGCCTTGTCCTGTACTAGGCCAACTTAGGTTGGCCTTGTACTAAGGCATTTTTCATTTATTGGGCTCTAGGCCTGATGTGGGGTTGTTTCTCCTAGGTGCTTGATCAGGGTCAGGCTTGGGAAATCTGAGCTCCAAAATGTCTATAAAAGGATACCTCTTCCCCTCATTTTTATATATTATCTTTATGCAAGCATTATTGAGAAAATTATTGTGCATTCAAGAGATTCAAGTGCAAGAAAGTATCCATTGAAGGCATCCATTATCAACTTTTCAAGCCTATCAAGCATTCAAGTGCAAGGAAGCCATTCAAGCATCTCAAGTCTTCATTCCATCATTCCACCCATGCATGAAACACATTTCCTTCCATAGATCTATCTCTTTTCCCTATTGAAGGACAAGAGAAAGGAGTTTGGTATTAAAGAAGGAGATCTACATTCACCCACCAAGTCTTCATATTCTCTTCAACATTAAGGCAAATTACAACATCTACTAAATGAAGTTTTGTCTTACATGATTTCTTATTGGTTTTTGTGTTGATTCAAAGCTATTGCATCAACATTCTTGATCACATTCTAAGGACAATTGCATCTACATAGCATGATATATTCCATTGTTTAGATCTAATCTCTGCTACATATCAGCATTCTTTCAATTACATCTATTTCATTTGAAGGTTAATTCCTATACAGGGGCTTGACCAAGGCAAGCGCTCCCCATAACAATTTCCCCTTCTTTTATGTGTGCAGGAACAGATAACAGAGTTTCAGATCCAGATTTTCAAAGCTACGGAACCAGTAACAAGTCTGTTATAAATTTTAGTAAGTTTTGTGCTTCTAGGAAAAAGCCGCCTTTCTTGGACAAGGCTGACTTGGGTCAACATTGTCTTGAGGATCTGCATTTTTCACTGTTAGAAGATACAGGTTCCAAGCTTCCAGATCTAGAACAATTTTTGTTTCTGACAGCACAGTGACAGTCAACTCCAAATCTGGAAATTCAGCTTTCTCTTTCTCATTTCAAGGTGAATTCATTCTCTCATTTATTAGTATTATATTTCATTCATTACCTCATCGCAAAAAGGAATCCACCAAACAAACCTTCCCACAATATTTTGTGTGGATCACACATTTGCATCCTTACTCTTTTGGTTATGCAAATTGGATTCACCTTGTTGGAAATTCGGTATTTTTAATGTATATATGAATTTGGTGGTCTACCATTGATCACCATTTTCCATATCACACTAAGAAAGGGATTTCTTCTTTCCCTAAAAGTTGTTTCTTTGGTAAATAATAATGACAACTAGACAACACTTGTGGTGTCTACGCATAAGCTTTAGAGATTAAAAGATCAATGTTTCGTGTGGCTTTTATTCAGTTTGACTTTGTTAATGAGGGAAATGGTGTGTTGATCATCATTTTTGCTACTCCTACTTTATCCCCTAGGGTTTTAGAGAAACTTTACAGAAAAGAAGCTTTCATGTTGTAGGATGTTGGTGCTTCAAGCTTGCAAATAGGTTATGCATGTGATGTGATTGTTGGGTGTTTTGGAGAGGGTGATTGTTCGAGGGTTTCTATTGAGGTTGAGGTGGAGGGTCAGATTAAAAAATTAACATCCTAGATTCTCTTACTACCCAGTCATCTACTAGGACTAGGAATTTTCTTGTTTCAAGATTCTAGGACAATCATCCCGGCATTGATTATCAAAGAATGGGTGCTTCAAAGTTGGAATCTAAGAGGCCAAGTTTAGGTATTTGTTGTGTTAAATAGTTTTTTTCTCTTTTTCTTTTCCAATCTATAAGATTGCTCAAGGACTCTTCGTAAAGGTTCTTTGATTCTATGGAGAATGACCTTTATCTTTAAAAATATTCTCTAGGCTTTAATCTAGTGAATGATAATTTATCATTGTTATTATAAAGTGATCCAAACTTCTTTGGGTTGCTCAAACAAAAAGGAACACTATTTTCTTCTGTGTAGAGTGTAGAAGCGTGATTGCACGTTGTATCAATTTTAAAAATAAGTTTCAACTTAAATTATGTATATTTGTATCTACATACATACATATATAATTAATGTTTAAATTGATACTTATTTGTTGTTTGAGAAATTTAAAATATTGTATTATAGATTAAATACGTGTCTTATGGCACCTTTATAAATTTATGCTTTGGTGTATGAAGTGATACACCATCATCCTTACTAATTAGATTACAATAATTGAACAATGAGATTACATAATTTACAAACTTTATTAATTTAAAATATATAGAATAGAAATCCAAAAGTGCAAAAATAACATTATAACTGCTCATAAAAAATATCATTGATTCAATGTCATTAAGCACATTTGAAATTAGAAAAAAAAAATTATAGAAATCAAAACAAGCATTTGTTATTCCTAAAAATATGTGTAAAAAAATAACATACTCAATAACCATTCTTAGTTGTAAAACAACCAGTTGTGGATTGGCATATTGCAGACAATGAAAGGAGGGCCAGTGCTTTTGAGTCTTGAAATGTCGCTATAATCCTCCAATATTTCCACAGGACCATCTATCACAAATGAAAAGATAAATTCAATTGTAGCAGGTAACATTTAGACTTGGGCTTCCTGTCATTTGTCTGTTATAAACATGGTCACGAGACATTTGGGATTTTTCATGAATGCAATCAGGCTAGAGAAGGAAAGTTACAGACTTCAATTTTTTTGTGGACAATAAGAAGTGAGTACATTCACTGACAGCTCATGCCATTCAGAGATCTTTGGCTTGACTCTGCTGAATTCGCTATAAAGTAAGCACTACGCTTGCAAATTGGGATAATGAGTCTTGTGAGTTGTCATTACTGTTGTTTTAATGGCTGCCTCTCTCTCCTACTTGGGATTCTTTGTTATCCTCTCCCTTTTTGGTTCAACCACTGCTCAAGATTTCTGTGTAGCAGACTTGAATGCTGCTCTCACTCCCTCTGGTTACCCATGCAAGAAGGTCTCTAGTTTAAAGTCAGAGGATTTTGCATTCACTGGTCTGGTCAATGCAGGTAATGTCAGGAAGTTTTCATCAAATTGTTGGGTTAACAGGGTAACTTTCATGTTTGGTTTTCCCTGCTTTAATTTCTTTTGTTTGAATTGTGACTCTCTGATAGTTCTCATAACTGTTGTTTTAAAGAAAAACACTCTGTTCTATGCTGTTTAGTTGATGCTTGTCTGGTTGGTTGGTTAGCTGTTTGTTTTAGGGATTGGAACCCTAGTTTCCCATATATAATATCAAAAACATGGTAACTTCCATTGCATTATCTGTGAGGAACTTGCAGCATTGTCTGAATATCTTATGAACTCTAAATATGTTACCTGTTCAATGTTTTTATATAGTGGGTACGGTAGTTTTTCCATTTCTGTTTCATATACTTCACAATCCTTTTTCTTTTGAGATGGGTTAAGTTGGGGTGGTCAAAAAAATTCCTGTAGTTATTAGGAGACAGGATTTTGCCTTCACTGATCTTGTCAATGCAGGTAATATTGGAAAAAGAATTCATCAAATTGTTGGGTTAACAGGGTAACTTGCATGTTTTTATTTCTGCTGGTTGAATTGTGACTCTCTGTTGGTTCTTATGACTGATTTATAAAAAGAAAAAAGACCCTGTTCTATGCTGTTTAGTTGTTGCTTGTCTGGTTGGTTGGTTAGCTGTTTGTTTTACCTGCTGTGTGCTTCTTTTTGTAAGAGACTGGGACCCTGGTTGCCCATTTTTGTAATATTAAAAACATGGTATTTCCCATTTCATTATCTGTGAGGAATTCACAGTATTGTTTGAATATTTTATGAACACAAATATGTTACCCTGTTCAATGTTTTATATTGTGGGTATGATAGGTTTGTAAATGGAGTAGCATGTCAAGTGGACTTAATCTTATTGGAAACTCTATGGTTAGAAATGCATTTGAATTGGAGTAGTACTGGGATGGGTGACCTCCTTGGAAGGTCCAATGCTTCATCTCTGTGAACATAATCTAGATGTATTGAGCGACATGCTCACGAGAAATGAATTCTTTTGAACCAATACTTCTGAAAACTACACAGTTGAATCTTGATAACAATATTATAATTTCAATTTCTGTCCTGACCCTTTCTCTTTTTGAGATGGATAAGATTGGGGTGGTCAATTTTTTCTCTTTTGAGATGGGTTAGGTTGGGGTGGTCAAATTTTTCCTGTAGTTATTAGAGACAATATTTTGCCTTCACTGGTCTGGTCAACGCAATGCAGGTAATGTTGGAAATTTTTCATCAAATTGTTGGGTTAACATGGTAACTTCCATGTTTGGTTTTGGTTTTCCATGTTATAATTTCTGTTGGTTGAATCGTGACTCTCTGATAGTTCTTATGAACTATTATTTAAATGAAAAAAAAAACATTCTGTTCTATCATCTACGCTGTTTAGTTAATGCTCACCTGGTTGGCTAATTAGCTGTTTGTTTTAGCTACTGTTTGCTTCTGTGTAAGAGACTGGCGCCCTAGTTTCCAGTTTTTATAATATAAAAAACATAGTATTTTCCATTTCATTATCTGTAAGGAATTTGCAGCATTGTGTGAATATCTTATGAACACAAATATGTTACCCTGCTCAATGTTTTATATAGTGGGTACGGTAGATTTTCCATTTCTGCTGTATATAATTCAAAATCTTATTTTTGAGATGGGTAAATTTGGGTCGGTCATTTTTTGGACTGTACTTCGATTCCTGGTATTGTTTTTGGTTATAGACATACTTTCCCAACTTGGATATACAATTGGGAATGTTATAAACATTAATTATTAGGGTTTGGATTCCAAGATGGGAATGTTTATAGATATAAATAATTAGGCTTTGAATTATTTCACTATTATCTTTTGAATTTCTAGATTTCGAAAAATTTCTTCTACAACATCATCTTTTCTTTCTTAAGTTCCATTTATTTAACTTGGATCATGTTTGTAGGGAATGTGAGCAATGCCATTAATGCTGCCGTAACACCTGCATTCACACCACAGTTTCCTGCAGTGAATGGGTTGGATGTGTCTATAGCAAGGCTGGACTTGGCCCCTAAAGGTGTGATTCCTCTGCACACCCACCCAGGGGCTTCAGAAATCCTTGTGGTTATTCAGGGAGTCATTTGTGCAGGCTTTATAGGCACAGACAATTCTGTATACATCAATACCCTCAACAAGGGGGATGTTATGGTTTTTCCTCGAGGATTGCTTCATTTTCAGATCAATGTGGGGAGATCTAATGCCATTGCCTTTGCATCTTTTGGTAGTCCTCTACCTGGATTGCAGATTACCTCCTTTGCTCTCTTTGCCAGTACTCTTCCAGCTGAGGTTATTGAGAAGACTACTTTCCTCTCAGATCCTGAGGTCAAGCGCCTTAAGGCCTTCTTAGGAGGAAAGTAATGAGATTCACTGGATATGGAATTCATAAGCAAAATAAGTTCATCTTGATAGGTCATTGTGTGTTCTTGTAATTTCAAACTTAACTATTTTCATTGTGTGTTCTTTTTGTAATTTCAAACTTAACCATTTAAGTTTGTTTTTGAGTTCAAATCTTTTCCAATAATAAAAGGGAGTGTGTCCTCTTTTTCTATTAAAGTGAGTGTAATCTTATTTATGATATTCTAATTATTTTTTTGAGTTGCATTAAGGATATTATACTCTAATAAATTTCTTTTTATATAAAGTATTATCATTATTTATTTTAATATTCAAATATCACTTCAATAAAAATAAATTGGTGAATTTAAAATAAGCTTGTGAGGGATTTTTTTTTAAACTAAAAGAAGGGTAAAAATCTATTCAAACACAAGAGGGATACAAAATAAAGTGGACAAGTTGTCCAACAGAGAGAGCATTACATAACTCTGTCACTTTCCACTAATTGATCCAACATATGTGACATCTTCAGAGGTAATTGCCCCCTATCCACTATATTCCAAGCCTACATTTGATCAAAAGGTCATTTGGCCAAACAATCCGCTACACCATTCCACTACCTAGGAATGTGTCTAAAAGCAACAGATTCCAAGGAGCTACACAATGAGAGAGTTTTTCTGATAAGAAAAGCTAAGTGTCAACTACCATCAACTAGTTGTTGCCTAGTTAGCAAAGTCGCTACCACCTAAGGATCAGACTCGCAAATACTCCTTCTCCAACCAAGAACACAACTACGCTCAACAACATACAAAAAATAAATTGGATATCACCAGAATTGTTGCAGCCAACTCTACCAATGTCAGCATGCTCAGGATTCCAATGTGATGAACCATTGGTGTTAATTTTTTATATTCCACGAGGAGGGATCCAACGACCCTCCCGATTGATCCTTCACATAGGATGTCTACATCTACTTCTCATGACTTGACCAACATACATTAGACCATCACCTTGAAGAGGAGAATTAAGACGATTGCAAATAACACTACTACATTTGGGGCCAAATTTTGACAGAAGTTTCCAACGGGTAACTTTTTCCTACGAATTTGGTGTTTTTTTTTGTAATAGGCCCCGATGATGTCGGTATTTCGATGGGTGTTTAATTGACCATCGGAATTTCGACAGATTCAGGGTATACATTAAAAAAAAAAAGTGAAACAGCCTCATCATTTTTATTTCGATTGGAGAGCGGGAGAAAAGGAGCGACAGCTGAGCGCGGGAGAAGGTATGTGATTTCTTCATCTTTCGAGCCTCTAGCATCATATTTGAATGCATTTCATTTTATTGTTGAGGGAGTTGCTCTCTGAAATGACCGCATTCTACTGGTGTCGTGCCCTAGCCAGTGCTTTATGTCTATTATTTGATGTTATTGGTGCTTGTGCTCAAGGATATCGATTCACTGTATTCAAATGTTTGGATTCACGTTTGTTGATATTACTGGCATATGTGTTTAATGACGCCATTGTATATTGTTGTCACTGAAATGAACGCATTCTACTGGTGTCGTGCCCTAGCCCGTGCTTTAACTCCATTATTTGATGTTATTGGTGCTTGTGCTCAAGGATATCCATTTTTTTGAAATGTTGATTGTGGTTATCAAATGGACAGCCCGTGAGCTTCTAGCTAGGCGTCATTTGTATTGATAGCTTAGGGCATCAAATGTATTGTATCATTGATAGTTGAGACTTTGTTAAAAGGAAATAGGACAAAGAA
>MU224300.1:1347502-1387097 GCA_018584345.1 Thuja plicata
TATATATATGAAAGGATGCATGAAAACAAGGACGAAAGAAACACAAGACAAAACAAGATAAAAAATAGAAAACCAAACCAAAATTGAAGAGAAGAACAATAAGGTGAAAAGAACTAGCCAAGAGAACAGAGAATCAACAACTAAACATCAACCTAAAGAACCAAAGGACTAAAAAAAACCAAGGAAAATGAGGGGGGCCAAGGGCAACGGCAAAGAGCAAGAACGAGGGACCAAACAAGAGAACCACCACCCGACCAGGAGGACGAAGGCTGAAAAGAAGGGGTGATAAGACGTGGAAAGAGATCCCAAGAACAAGAGGGTGGGACAAACAAAATGACACCAAGAAAGGGGAAAGACAAACAAGGGAGAAGGAGGGCCATCGAGGAGAGACACCAGAGTGAGGTAGGGAACATAGAGGAGGGGGTGAAAAGAAATAAGAAGAAGAGATGGCACAGAAAGGAGAAGGCAAGGGAAAAATAGGGGGAGGAAGAGGTTAAAGGGGAGGATGATGATAGTTCTTGAGGGAGGATAAAAGAGGATGGAAAGAAAGGTTGAGAGCCCACCCTTCATCATAGTTGAGATTGTAGGGGTGATTGAGGATTTAAATAGCCTCCTTCCTCTTCCTCTTAAAGAAATTATCCTCTTTGACCAGGATTTGAGTGTTTTCCAAAAAAATGTGGTGTTTGGTGAAAGATGAATGCTCAGCCAAAGTGGATTTAAGCACCTGCCCATGCTTGATGTTGGCACTATGTTCCTTGATTCTCGTGAGAAAAGATCAGCCAGTTTCACCAATATAGGGAGAATCACAAGAACACAAAACCTTATAAACACCAGATTCAGAAATAGAATTTCTATCATCTTTTAGAAGGGGTAAACAGTTTCTAAGGGTGGACAAGTATTTGAAGGCACACCACACACCTTTTTTGAGAATAATTTTAGAGATTTTGTAGGAGATGCCTTCGATAAAAGGGAGGAAAGTGGTAGGGGGAGATGAAGGCTGGGAAGGGACAAGCCTAAGGGTAGAATGGAAAACACTTTCTTGTTGAAAGGCTCTAGATATTTTCTTGTTGGAATACCCATTGAGCCTGAAGACTGGATGAACATGGGCCAACTCTTGGTTAACATTTTCCTCATCAAAAGTACAAAGGGCTCTCAAAGCTATGGTTTTAAGAATCCCAACTTTTTGGTGAGGGTGATGATGATGAGAAGAATCTAAGAGAAGTGCATAAATGGGTGAGGAAATACATGGAGCACAGATGTACTGAAGATTTTCCAAGGAAACAATAATGTTCTCTCTCTGTTGTTGTAGGGATGGATAATTCAATGGTATTTATTTCTTGCTTAATCTTCTCCATGGCCTAAAGCCATTACAAGGTGTAATCAAATAGCAATTTTTCATCTTCAAGTAATTATTGTCCTTCCTGAATAAGAGATTGTAGATATATAAAGGCTTTTTTATACTTGTTCTTAAGCTGCAACAATATCATTTGTTTAGTTTCTTCTTCTCTCATATGGATCTTATTATCTGCTGAAGTTGTTAACTCTTTAACTACATTTACAAGTTTTTTACACTTATCATTTCTTTTACATGATGGATCAATTATAAATGATGGAGCAATGCTCTGAAGAGCTGAACAGTTTCCACAATAATTTCTTCTCTTTCTTCTGACTCTCTCAACATTTCTTCTTGAGCAGAAAATGTAATGGATTGACCTAACTGAAAATTTTTCTTGGGGGTTAACTTATTGAATTCTATATATAGTCTGGAAGTGGTGATCAACTAGATCATAAGAGGTGAAGAAATGAAATTCCTTAGAAACTTACCAGAATTGTTGTCAGTGTCCTATTTTTTTATTAACCACATCAATTTCAGGCCCTTTCTCTGCACTCTTTTCTGAACTAATTTGTACAAAACTGTTGGTAGTAACCGACTCAGAGATAATATCATCTTTTCTTTCTTCATTTTTTCTCCTTTATTCTTCTTCTTTTCCTTCCTCTTTCTCTTCTATTTCATTTTCCTTTTCATTTGTTTCCTCTTCTTCCTTTTTAGTTTTAGACTTCTCTTTTAATCTAGTAGTATCAATGCACTTTTCTGATTCCTCTATATTGATTGCTTCATTACATTCTTCTATTTTCTCTGCTTCTTTTTCTTTTTCTCTAACATCTTCTACTTTTTCTTCTCGAATCTATTCAATAGCCACAAAAGCACCTACTGGTGTGACATTTGTCACCAAAGAGTGAGATAGCTCTACAACCAAAGGATTATAATCCAATTTATATACATCTTCATCATTGAATTCAAAAATGACATTTTATTTTCTTGGTGAATTGAGAGATGTGGAAGGACCCATGATGTTATCATGTGAAAGAATATTTTTTTGGCTAGTCAAGGTAGTCAATTCAGTAATCATACATTGTTTTAACTGAACTACTTCTGATTTAATTTTCATAATAATGTGCTTCCTTTTTATTTTTCTACCAATTGTACCTCTTTTTCTTTCTTGTCTTTACATTTATCTTGAATTTCTCTTTGTCTTAGTCACTATCAGACTCTGTCAATTTGTTATATTCATTTCTGGAGTCCACAAGAATAGGATTAACTTATGTACTCTTACTTGTCTTCTTGGTACTAACTAGAGAAGATGCATAGTTCTTCATTTTCTTAGAGGGACTCTCCTTTTCGGGATTCTTTGTCTTCACTATAGGAGTAGAGGTTGAAGTAATACCAAATTGATTCCTGGCATAGCTACATGTGATTCTCTTCAGAATAACAACTTTCTCCTCTTCTATAATACTAGCGAATTCCCTACCTTCCTTTAACACTTTGTCCACATTATTTTGAACATTTTTAGGTACCTTATTACTATGAATTTCCATTTATTTTTCTTTAGCGGTGTCAAACCTCTCCTTAGATGTATCTATAGGACTTTCAAGAAGTATCTTTGCATACTTCTCGACCAATTCTTCATACACTTCACATCCAAGTGTTGGTACCCACTGTTTTCTCAATTGCACAACTTGCATGATGAAATTTTTGGTTGTCACAATGAAGGTGATATCATTTTTTGTATTTTTTGATCACTAACCTGGGGATCCTATCTTGGTTGTGCATTTTTTTTTGTAGAACAACAAAGAATTCAGTGAAGTATACATCTCTGTCAACATTTTTCTTAGATTTCCTTCTTAACCACTTGCCAATTTGATTAGCTACCAGAGTATCCTTAGGCCACACAACATGTCCATGTCTAGGTACAATGTTATAAAAGTAGAAGAATAAATGTATAGCCAAAGGTCCAAAATGGAACGCAACATTTTTCTTGCTTGTCTTTATCAAATTTAGATTCTCAATAAATTGATCTTTGATGAGCCCACACAAATCATAATAAGAACCTCTCTCAACCATATCAAAAGCTACAAAAACTTTCATAGCCGAAATAGAATTATCGCAATTCATATGATAAAATTTATTTCCAACGACCTATGCAGCATACCTTACGGTCGGGTTTGGAATTGGGTTGATCACCAATGATCTTCCATCGAAAACTACCTTCGTGAGCACTTTGAATTCTTCAATTTTAACATATTTGATCTTCGGTACTATACTAGTGTCATTTAGACTAGTCACAACTTTCATAACTTCCTTCATCGATAAGTGGAAATCATCCAGCTAGAGGAAGGTGTCATGAAAATGACTTATCACCATCCTAAACCATTTATAATCGTCACAAAGATTAGGGAAATTATAGAACACATCCATCTTTTCGTCAACCAAAACCCTAAGCTTGGGTTGACATTCCCATCTGCAGTAGCCAATTCTTTATGCCATAAGTCAAATAACTTGAAATGATCAAATTTATCTAGCTTACATCTCAAATGGATTCTGACATCTTCTATAGGAACCAATCCATGAGGAATTCGTGATAAACAACCCATCATATAATTCACGTTGGATATATAAGGGCATGACTTAAATTTGGGACAAGGCTTAATGGAAGCATAAACTAGCATGGGAGTAAATTGACCAGCCATTGCAAAAAAAAAAGATTATTGAGAAATACCTTGAAATCGTTGAACACCCTGAATCACTCTGAAGGCCCTAGCTCACACTCTGTTCTCCTTTTTGCATAAGCACTTGAAATATTTTTGCATTGTGAGAAAAATACTTGCAAGAATCTATATTTAAGGTATAACCTTGGGACAAAATTCCATTAACTGCATTTATTACCCTGTAGCCCCATGATGACTACCTTTCTCAAAATGAATATTCTTTTCCCATTTCATTCTATTGAAAGCTCCCTGATGGAGTAGATTTGGTATGATCACATCATTCAAGATGGGAGGCAGACACAAAAAAATTTATCCCCCTGACCAATAGTCGTGAGGCTATTAGCTACCAAAACAAATCTTTGTACCGAAGCTAGAGCTACCGTCACCCTTCTTTAGCCATATTTTTCTCATCTCTTCTTTGATCTCTTATTTCTTTATTTTCTTTGTCAATTCAGTCTTCTTACTATCAAATGATCTGCAAAACCTTTCTATGTGACCAACCTTGTTACAATTAAAGCATTGGTTTTCCTACTTCTTTTGTCTTGTGTAATGCCCCACCCAGGAACCCATGACAAATTAACCTAGCTAGTCATAATATTGATGCAATAATTTTTTTTTAAAAAAATAGGGATACATTAACAACATGAATGTGGAAGAAAGTAAAAACTTATGTTTGAATGGCAACATTAACACATTTTAAATCATTAAACCAAAGTACTTAAATCGAATTAATCATTCTCTAGGGTTCCCAAGGCATCGCTACTTAACGATATTAATTAAATTATTAATTTAACCAAGACATAACTGTATGATTAAGAATATGTTCATTTTAATTATAAATCTAAATATTCCTAGTTCATTCATTTTCCATAATGGAAAGTACAAATATTATGAAGCAAACTAAACATACATTAGATTTTATCAAATGAAGTAGTATAAATCAAGAACCTAACTATTACATCAATGGCATACGTAAAGTTACAATTCATTTGTTCATATTACATGGAACATAATAAAGAAGAAAATTACAATTACATATACAACTTCCCACAAGAATATCTCAATACAAATCATGATACAATATATGATACAAATCATAAGTAGTCTCTCCAAATAGTAGATATGGTAATAGCATCAATGATCAACTAGGTGCAAGAATACGAACATAAGACATTGATGGCAGAAGAATCACTACTTCCCGACCATGTGGAACCCTAAGGCCTTCCCCACCATGTTGAGGAGATAAACATAAGGCCCCACACAAACAAGAAATCAAAAATAAGGAAGGCTAATGCAAGGGTTTACTAGATGCAAAGGATACAAAGTTCACAATGATAAATCAAGACACACTACCAGAGGCACCCAAGACACTCATAGGAAACCTAGGACATATGTAGGGAAGTGTCATCACACAAGTCTACCTCTTGGGTTACCCTAGATGGTCTCTCTGGACCTTGGACCCCAAGTAAGATCATATGCGGAATCAGATACTCCTTTCATGAAGACAAGGAATCCAATCATGCCAGATCACTATGCCCCCTGGATAGACAGGCATCTTCTCCCAATCCCATCCTTAGCCTATTACTAGCACTCAATGCATGGGAGAGGAACCATTAGTATCTTATTAATGTTATACCTAGTAAATTTATTAAATTAACACTTATTAACACTGTCCACAATAGGTTACCCTAGAATGCCACTTTAGGGCCTATACCCCTATTGTGAGTCACTTCCCCTCTATGCTCCTAGATAAACTACCCTAATGCTCCAACTGAAGAAAATGAAAGAGAAGGCGAAATCAATATCCACAAAGATCCCTCACAACTAAGAAAATCATAAAAACCACAAAAGAAAAGTGTTGGAGCATAACAAAGAATCCCATACCAATGTTAGAATCTCTACTGTCCAACCTCAATATGGACATTGATAAGGTCATTGAGTACACATTTTTTACAATAATCCAGTAGGAACACTTCTTGGTTCCATGTCATAGTCCAGTTCCCAAAATCACATAGATACAAATTCCAAAACAACATTAATGATTAAGATTCAAACCCTTAGGCATTAACATATAAAACAATACACATACCATGTAGGGAAACCTCCATATCCCATTAAACCTATTAAACAAACATGGACTCATAAATATCTCATACATGACATGACAAATCTAACCAAGGAATACAAAGACATTAAAACATATAAGAAAGCATGTGAAATCAACTTGTAAATAAGGACATACCAATAATCACAAATGATACGAATCCCAAAATGATAAAACATAAGATAGAAAACAATCTCAAGCCTCTAGCATGACTTTCCTAGTACAACTATCGAACCCATAAGGACGATCATGACTTAAAACATGGTGTTCATCAACTTCCACCATAACCATGCGAGAATAAACCCGACAAGACATGGTTTTTACTTAATATAATAACAATGTACAATATTATTTCTCGCAATAAGGAAACACATAGGCGTATACCAACTTTTTATCTTAAGCATCTAAATACTATTTATACTAACTTATAATGATATAAAAGAACCAAATTATTCTATAATGATGCATGAAAACACAAGCCACATAATCTGATAGTGAAAACCATATAAAAGTAATAAAATAAAAAATATTTAAGTTCCCTATGCCTTTGGTGTACCTAATTCTTGGCAACCTTCTTAAATAATTTCATTCCAAAATAATGCTTAAATGCAAAGAATAGTCATCAAATAATAATCATCAATATAATTCACAAGATACATAATAAATCCAATTGTGTCAGTGAGAATGAAGTCAACATTATTATAGACTATCCTTCCAAGTTTTATCAAGATCCAACAGTGGAAAAGAAAGTTGTGGCATTTGTTTTAAAATTGAAAACCATAGATGGGGTTTAGATCTGCCTTCACTAAAACGGGTGTATCTTTTGCAAAACATAACAAAAATCCACCAAACTAATTGAATATTAAAGATAATACACAAAACTGAATTTGGCACAAATTTTATACTTTTAAACATCCATACCAGACTGTACCATGTAGATAAAATTGACTGGTAAACTGGAACACAGGATGCACATAAATAGTCCAACAAAATGCATGTAATAGGGGTATTAATTGAGTCCTATAAACAAAATTTGAGAGATACCCATTTGAGATATATGAGTTTATCTTCTATAAAATCTACCCATTAAAAATCTATACCCAAATTCATGCATTTAAATAATAAATTTCCAAAAATAGGTCGGTAGAAAACCTAGGAAAACACAGGAATTTTCACCAAAATGAACTCAAACTTTAAGATAATTCTAGGGATGAAAAGTATAGATACCATATATCATTAAAACATAGAAATCACTTCATATTATATTAAATAATAAAAGGCATTGAAGTATTCAATCCCTACCTCGGGTCCTGCGAAGATTCAACCGAAGATATCTCCCCAAAATGAAAACCAAAACCTCTATTTATTAAAAAAATTCCAAGAAAAGTCTTCAAAAAAATTCATAAAACTTGAACAAAAATAAAACAAAGCTTCCCATTAAAATCCACAAAAATCTCCTAAAAAATAATATATTAAAAAAGAAAAAATACAATTTAATTTCCTTCAAACTAGTTACTTTCCTTCACAGTTAAGATATGTGTTTGCAAATAGTTTAAAATATCTATAAATTAAAATCCACAAAATTAATTAATTAATTAGTTAAAGTGAATTAAAAAAACATAATTAATCCTTCCCAAAAAATCTCTAAAACTTAAAAACAAAACAAAATATCACATTCCAAAACTAAATTTCCAATAATAAATATTTTCCTCATAAAAAAATATGGATTTAGAAATAAATTAAAAAATCTATAATTTAAAATCCATCAATTAATTTAAATTAGAAACATAATAATTTCCTTCAATAATAAAATTAAAATAAAACATAATGAATATCTTTAATAATATTTTAATAATATCTTTTATGCTCTTATGGAAAATATCTTTAAATAATAATAAACTCATTAATATTTGATGATTAAAACATCAATAAATATAAATTTATCATTATTCTTAAATATCCTATAAATATTATTCAATAAATCTTTCTTAATATTATTTTGATATTTTAAACATTTATTTACATATGAGGATATAATTATCATTATTAATAATCTTCATATTAATATTAACTATTTCATATAGTAATTATGATAATATTTATTTATTACCATAATATTATTACCACCATAAAGTTTTAATACACATAATAGTACTTAAGTTATAATTTAATATTAATATCTTAATGCGCCAATATGTACTAAGATATATGCATATACATATCCACTAGGCAAGATAAAATCAACAAAACTATCGAGCCAAAATTACATACTCAAACTAGGGTGATTGGATACATGTTGCCTTAACATATCCAATAGGATGGGATAATGAAATAATTATCCTTATGTAGGACAATGGCTTAGGTTTTGTTTAAGTTTGGTCTTAATGCTACCTCCCCTCTTCCACCATCGAGATATGTATAAGGGCACACTTAATCCTACCAATTTAGGGGAGACGATGCCCGGTACATGCAAACCTGCATCACAAAGATGAACATGTACATACATATATATAATCATAACAGACAATGGTAGGGATTGGTACATCGCGTGGATCTCATAAAATAAGTAAATACAACTTCGTCCCTCACCATATAGACACCTCAAACAAAAGCATGAAACATGTCCATAATTCATATAAATGCAAACATAGGGTCAGTGGGTCAGTAAAATCAGAAATATCCATAACACCATAATATGATAATAGTAAACATCATCTAAGTAGAAACATGAAATAACTCAAGTAACCAATATATCAATGTAACTGCATTATCACAATGTACTGACATAACATCAAAGTAAACAAAGTGTCTAACACATGCATAAAAAGGTCTACAATCATTCGACATCACAAAAAAAAATGGTAGCATACGGATGGGTATTACATCTTGACCTCCACTAGTTAGATTTATGTCCATATGGAAAACATGTATAACAATAACCAGTAAACTTATTGCTATCATTATTAGCTTTCCTACATTGGCTTGCCTTATGACCATAAATATTATAGTTGAAGCATCTACTAATAAAAGATTCGAGGTCTATTTCTATAATTTGTTGCTTCATGTCATGATTTATTGCAATTGAAACAATAATTATTGAAATAATTATATGAATATTTTCTGATAAGACTTTGTTCTCATCTTCAACTAATTTCAGATCTTCATATACTGACATGAACTCATTCTCATCCATGGTGGATGTCGGTGTAAAATGTTTGACCTCCTGGATATCCTTCAAGTGGTTATACTCTTCCAAAGGAACTAGCTTTGATACAAATTATTAAACATTCAGTATACTAAGAGGGGAGGGGTGTATCAATATACCCTTGAAAATTTTAAAATATTTGAGTAATTGTCCACATAACATACTGAACTTTGTTGAAATAAAAGAAACGAAAGTAAACAACACAAAAACACATAAGACCATATTTTTTTGTATTAAGTAACTGATTAAGTAATACATAGGGTGGCTTATTGTAGGTTGGCTCACTACTGGCTGGGCTCACTGCCCGAACACAAAAAGGCAATAATAGAAGATTAAACAAAAATGAACTAATAAGTGTGATTCTACAAATGCACTAATTAAAGTTCTCGATGAATTATAGATCTTACACTTTACAGTATTACATCAACAGTTTGCATATACAGATCATAGTACATATATACAACATTAATTGCATCATATCATATCACAATAAATTACATTACTTCAAATATAACTATTGAGGTCACCTTCATTATATTATGTCATCAATATGCATCCCTTCCATGTCAATTAAACATGTTTGTGTCGGTTGAAACCCAAAATCCATGTAATCAAACCGAAATGTGTAACGATAGTCCGTCATACTAAAAATATTTCATGTGTATGCTCAAAATGGGTCTGGACCAAAAAGTTCAAATTTCACAATTGTCGTTATCGATGAAACATAGGACCTGATAAAAAAGGTGTACCGGTAAGAAGATGTACTGATAGATCCAGAATGATGTCATCAATGACAACTGGAAAATGGGGTAACCTAACACTACTATAAAAATACACTAAGGTGGGGGCTAAATAATCATTAAATTGTATACACATGTTAGGTGTTTACAATTTATGACAATACATTAGCCCCCACTTTAGCGGGAGTATGAGACAACCTCATGCTCACAGTAAACAAGAAAAGAGAGAAGGAGAGAGTATTTATCATGAGAAAATTAAGAAGAGATAAGACATCTCTAAGTTCAAGGACACAAGCCCTCCAAAAAAGGATCTCAACTCAGAAAGTCATACATAAGGGCACAAAAACAAAAGACAAAAGACACAAACAAAAAAGGGGTTAGAACTAAAAAAACCTCCAAATCAACTAGTTGAAGAGACCTTGATAAAAAAATGTCCCAACCACTAGCATCATGTTCAAATCTCTATTGCAAGAGAACAAGTGATCACATGGAAAGGGAAAGAGCATATGCCAAGGATGAAAAAAACTCCATGATCTAACCCACTAGCCAAGATATGAGAGAATGGAAAGAAGAGAGATAAAACCATGAATCCAACAATCTAGCAAGTTTTGTTATGCTAGGTGATCCATGGGAGAGAAGAGAAGGAAAGAGTAGAGAGGATAATAAGTTGTGTTATGCTATTTCTCTTAATCCCAAAGAGAGAGAGAAGGAGAATTTATGGTCTAGCAAGCTATGAAATACTAGTCAATTCTACCTTGGAAAAAATGTGCACACATGGCAGCTTGTAAAATTTTGTGCACAGGGCAACTTACAAAACTTTGCACATGACTTATAAATATTTGTGCACGGGGAAACTTACAAAACTTTGCACATGACTTATAAATCTTTGTGCACAGGGCGGCCTATAAAAATTTGTGCATGGGGTGTCTTATGGGATCAATCTTACATAAAACATAGTCTCTATCTGGATCCATAAAAGTATTCAGTCAAAGGACCAATAAAAGTTGCATAATATACAAGCATGTTGTATGTATGCCCCGCTCCTTATAATGGAAAAATAGGACTATGGTGGCATATTAAGTAAAAGATAACAAGGATACCTACTTCCAACAATAAGGAGATATCCTTAAAACAACAATGTAGAATTTAACCTTAGAAAAGAGGGAAGACTCTTGTTAGCTAAGGAATAGATAACCATCAATGGATATTTGCATGTGGTAAGAGACCCTTGAAAGGAAGAGATCTTGGCTACAAGACATCTACCTTCAAAAGGATTTCTTAACAAAGATAACATCTTCAAGACAAAGAGGGAAGGAGAAAAATTATGCACCCTTTTTAACCCCATATTGCTAGGCGAAAAATGGATTCTTGATTAAGAATAACACACTTTAAGCCCCCAAGTAAGAATATTTGTTTAGGATGAACATAGTTTTACAAATAAGGAAGAGGTTGTGATGAAGGGATGCACACTCGTTGCATAAAAGAGAATCCAAAATAAATAAATAAATCCCCACTAGAAAAAAATGTCACATGATAAACAAATGCCACTACAGTAAGGAAAGTGGATCCTTAGAAAGGAGACAAAGGAGAAAATGAGACCTTACTCCCCAAGAGTGAAGACAAGGGAAAATATAACACACTATAAATCCCAAGTGATGACTCTTTTATAATAGACATGCACTTCCAAGTAAAAAAAAAGTTGCAAAGAAGGATGCAAATCTCCTAAAAAATAGAAGATCTTAATGTAAGACAAACAAATCCATGCAAATTAGTATTGCATGCTATAAAAGAAACAAGAAAACCAAGGGATAATGGATCTTTTTGAAAGGAATAAGAATCATACACTCCCTAAGAGGAATAGCATTTATAATAAATATTTTCTATAAGGCATGAAACAAATTGTTAACAAAGATGATGAATCCTTGTGTGAAACAAATAATCTCATGCCACAAATAATGTACTATAAATGATGAAAACCCACAAAGAGAGAGAAATAAGTCTCATGAAAGGAAAAAGAGAGGATTTCACATTATACAAAATTAGTGGAAAATTGAAAACAAAATATATACACTTCCAGGAAAGGAAGAGGTTATAAAGAAGGATTTCAATCCCCTAAAGAGAAAGATCCTTTACAAACAAGTACATGTATGGAAGGAAATCATAGTATAAACGATTTAACCAAAAAATAGATAATTCCTTTAGAAAGAGAAATGAAGAAGATAGAGAGAGGCCTTACCCCCAAGCAAAGGGACAAGGGAAAAGACCTATTATGTTTCTCAAAATGAATGCCATGCAAAACTAAAATTTTCCAATGTTGTAAGCTATTTCATGATGGAGAAAAAAATAATAGGAAAGAGGGATGCTAAGGTATAATTTTGATATCAAGAAAAAGCATAAGATCCATTGTTAATCAAATTTAAGATCCATCCACTAAATCTTGAAAGAGTTTTCTAAATTCAATACAATCAACAAGAGAATTTTTATTGATATGGTGAAAAAGGCATATAAATTCACCATTAATAGGTCTTTGATTCTTTGGAAAATATCTAAAAGGAAAGCGAAACTTATTATCATATTTAAGTCTCCAAAAGATTATTTTAGCCAAAGCCAAGTGGTCATCAATAGGAGGTGTAACAGTAGATGGTGTCTATAAAAGAATGTCAAGGAGAGATGTGTTTTGTGATGAAGAAGGATTACAAGAAGACGAAGTGGTGGCTTCAGGTATAAATCCTAGAGCAGATCTATTAACTTGCGTAGGAGGATCTATAGGATTTTTTATACCTTTTTCATGAATGCCAAGACCTTGTCCACTATAACCTAGTTGAGTACTTATGTCATAACCCATGTTGTAATTAGTGTTTAATGTTGAGGGGGAAGGACAATCATCTTGAGATTTATGAAAGTGTTTGGTATAAAGAGGAATAGGAAGGGAAATATTCTATTTAGGGAGATTAGAATTCCTATCGCTATTCATATCTTCTTTAGGTGGAGAAGAAGATTAAGGTTTATCCAAATATTCATGTCTCCTTAATGTTAATCTCAGAGATAAATCATCAAGAAAATGCTCAACATCAAGATTATAAAGAATTCTTTAATAAAAGGAATGTTGTTCAAGGTCGTCTGAAGAAGTGCATAAACTAGCTTCCTTAAGACTATCCATTAAGGTGGGTTAAGGAGGAGAGAATATAGGTCTCACTAAAATGGAATCGTTACAAGCTTAATCTCTATGATCAAGAGACACCATAGAAGTAGGATTAAGATTATTTATGATAATGTCATCTTTAGGTTCATAAACAAAGACCCTAATGCAATCAATATATTCCATGCATTTTGTTAAAAATCTTATGAGAACACGACATGAAATATTGATAAAGGACTTGAAAAATGCCTTATAAGGAAGAAATATATTTGAAACTCTCATAATGTTATATGGAAGAACACCATGAAGGAATATAAACATCATTAAATGAAAGGGGTGTTATTCACTCCATGTTATTGATAAACAGAAGTAAGGATAAATGTAACAACATAAGTTATCACACACCAATCTAAGCTAGTAAATTCCATGATGAAAATTACACAAATTAGACCTAAAGATGCAATGTATTAAATTCAAGCACACAAAGGAGATCTAACACCAAAATAAGAATATAAATTTCATGCATAAGGTTCACCAAAATGTATAATAAGAAATTGTTGTAAGGTGGATTGTTCCCCCTTTCCCTATTGTGCAATCGAAAGGAAGATGTCCCAATAGGCTCAAGTTGGAAGTAAGCACTAAGTCGTTCAATGATCCTTTATTGATTGATGGGTTGGAATGATATGGATGGTGATAATATAATATGAATGATAATAAGATGATCCAAAATAGAAGATTAAATAGGAAAATATAAGTAGTTTAATAAAAGATAGACTAATGAGAAACAAATAGGAAGTTTTAATGACCTGAACATAAACTTGGGGACTATACTAACCTAAAAAATGAATTTGAAGGTGATCTTCAAGGTAAAAAATGACTTGGGTGTTTTGTTCCCAAGAATTTTGTCTAAATCCAGTTGCAGTCCCCCTGATAGATCAAGTCCCAATAGTTGTGCTACTTGTGGGATTTGAGACAAACAAATCCATAGTTCGCCAAGAACCCCTGCATGCAAATGACCTGTTACAGGAAGGAAGCTGAAGAGACAAAAAACAAAGCTTGGAAAATCTCAAGCGGTGTGAGAGAAATTCTATTCCAAGATAATTAACAAATAATTACAATAGTTCAACCTATAAGGTGAACAAAACCCTAAAAAGGTAAAAAGTTAGGTTGCACATAATAATTAATATAAATATTAATTATATGCGCCTAAGAGACAGCTTAAGTAAAATAGAGTAATAAACAACTTAAATAATTAAATCAAAGTGATCTAATTAATAAGTGAAGACATAATTACTCTAACACCCCCCTTAAGAAAAGCTCAGGAGGTAAGCTAACCTAGCACAGCTATGAAAGCAGGAAATGGGTCTTGACAACAAGGCCTGATTAGGTACCCAATACAAGGAAATCTCTGAAAAACCAGAGACAAACGAGAAAACCCAGTGGGAAAAAACCCTCTCCAAAAAGAGATAGAACAAACATGCTTAAAAAAACATGAAGGAAGGACGGCCTCAAGAAGACCCCCAAGGACAACTTCTGTCACCCCAAGCATAGAACGCAACTGAAGATAGCAAGGAGATGCAAAAGGTTTGGTGAAGATGTCAGCAAGCTGTGCGTTAGTGGGAATGTACTCCAAAGTGAGAACACCATCCTAGATCTACTGACGGATGAAATGCATATGAAGCTCAATGTGTTTAGTGCATTGATGCTCCACCGAGTTGTGGGAAATGTGAATAGCACTCTGATTATCACACCACAGAACAGTGAGACGATCAGGAGGAAAATCAAACTCATCCATCAACTGCCGAAGCCATAAAATCTCCTGACTATCATGCACTACAGCTCTGTACTCAGCCTTCATAGATGAAAGTGCATGAGCATTCTGCATCTTGCACGACCATGTGATAGGACCAGAGCCAAGACAAAAGACAAAGCCAGAAGTAGACTTCTGATCATCAACATCACCAGCCCAATCTAAGTCAGTGAAGCCAACAATGTGAGGATCCCCTGATGTGTAACGAATGCCATACATAAGAGTGCCCTGAATGTATCTCAAAATATGCTTGGCAGCTTGCCAATGAATCTCATGAGGCTCATGTCAGAACTGAGAGACAAGACCAACTACAAAGGAGAGATTAGGACGTGTGTGTGTCACATACAAAAAATTGCCAACCAACTGTCGATACAATGTAGGATCCACTGAAGGCGAAGTGCAAGAGGTAGACAAGGTAACACCCGACTAAAAAGGTGTGGGAGAAGGCTTGCAAGCAAGCATGTCAAAGTATCAAATCATGTCAAGAGCATACTTTTGCTAGTAAACAAAGATCCTAGCAGAGAACTGAACAATCTGCAGACCAAGAAAGTAGTGTAACGAACCAAGATTAGTCATCTCAAACTGCTCCATCAATGCGCATTAAACATCCTAAATCATAGAAGATGAGCTACCTATGATGAGAAGATCATCAAAATATAGCACAAGGATCAAAACCTCATCCTCAAGACGTTGAATGTAGACTCTAGGATTGAAATGGTAGCATGTGAATCCTGTAGAAAGCAGAAAAGAGTCCATCTTCTCATACCAAGCCCAAGGGGCCTGTTTGAGACCATACAAAGAACGCCGAAGTCTGCAAACCAAGGAGGAATCCTACACAAATCCTTGAGGCTGATCCATGTAAATCTCCTCAGTAAGCTCACCGTGCAAGAATTCACTCTTCACATCCATCTAAAAAATGGGTCGTCCCTGAGAAGCTGTGAGGGATAAGACAAGGCAAATAGAGTTCATCTTGGCGACAGGGGAAAATGTCTCAATGTAATCAATACCCTCAACCTATGAGAAACCCTTCGCAACAAGACATGCCTTGTACTTATCAATAGAACCATCAGCAACAAACTTAGTACGATACAACCACTTGCATCACACTAACTTTCTTCCCTTGGGAAGAGAACAAAGATCCCAAGTATGATTCTTCATCAAAGAAGAATACTCCTCCTCCATAGCACTGTCCCACTCAGGATGTCCTGTCGCAGCTGAAAATGTTTGAGGATCACCACAAATAGCATGACTCAGAAGGCTAGAACCCGCAAGATGAGACTGGGTGTGACGGGAAGTGAAAGGGTCACCAGCCAGAGATCATGCAGCCTCAACTATAACACGAGCCCATCTAGGCATCAGTGGAGGATCTTGTGGTGGAGGTAAATGGGGATCACCAAGATCATCATCCTCATCATCCTGAAAAGAAACTGGAAGGGATGAGGGAGTAGTGGGAAGTGAAGTAGACTCTAGAAGTAGGGTATCTATTGCAGGAAGGCGCTCATCAAACTGGACATCCCATCAAAATAGGACCTCTCTGGAATCAGGATCAAACAACCTGTATGCCTTAACATCCTCACAGTAGCCAACAAAAATGAGGTGTCGACTATTTTGCTCCTTTGCTCTCCTTTGAGCATCAGGCACAAATGCCCATGCTTCACTACCAAAAAATCAGAATGAAGATACATCAGGCTTTACATGAGACCAAGCCTCCTCAGGAGTCATATGTTGAACTGCCTTGTGAGGCATCTGATTCTGAATATAGTTGGCATAATTGACTACCTCTACCCAAAAAGACAAATCCATGGACCTGGACTGTATCATACAATTAGCCATCTCCTGAAGTGTTCTATTCTTTCTCTCTACCACACCATTCTGCTGAGGGGTGTAGGGCACTAAAAATTGATGTTGAAGACCATGTTCAGAGAAAAAATCCCTGAAAGCTTGGTTCACATACTCCCTCATTATCTGTGTGTATCCACGGAATAGAAAGACTAGATTACTTCTCCAAAAATGTCTTAAAGACTCGAAATGAATCAAAGACATCATACTTGTACTTAAAAAAGTACACCCATGTGCGCCTAGAGAAGTCATCAATGAAAGAGCACATATCTCGCACCAGAAAAAGGAGTAGGAAATGACATGAGGTCACTATGAATCAACTCCAATGGTGCCAAAGCACGAGTAGCTCGTCCCTGAGGAAAAGCATCCCTATGTTGTTTTCCAAGAACACAACCCTAACAAACACCATCAGTGTAAGAAATCTGAGGAAGCCCAAGAACAAGTGCTTGTGTGCTCATCTGCTGAAGATATCTATAATTGACATGGCCCAAATGCTCATGCCAAAGTATGATCACTAAATCTACATGTGCTATAAGACAAGAACATGTACCATCAGAAGGCTCAAATCCATCAAATCTATATAGGTGGGATGCAGAGTCAACACTCCCAGTAGCCACAATCAAATCAGAATCATGTAAGTCCCTAATAACCACATCATGTGATGAGAACTCAACTGTCTTACCAAAGCCAGAGTGGAAAATTTGATAGATGGATAATAGGTTCGTCGAGATGTCAGGGACAAACAGAACATCCTGGAGAGAATCCCCAGCTAATGCAATAGAACCATAACCCAAAATTGAAAGGTGTGATGAGTTCCCAACAACAATATGTGAAGTAGCACAAGGAGAAAGTGAGGTGACCAACTATTGAGTGTGATTCATATGGTGAGAGGCACCAAAATCCAAAATCTAGGTGGTCCCAGAAGTCGTTGCTCGTGCAATAAGAGCATGACCTTTCCCTGCAGGGGAGGATTTGGACTGAGGAGAATAAATGTGATGCTCCTGCATGGATTCCTCTAAAGCTCCAAACGTTTCCAACACCTAGAAATAGGATGTCCGTCCTTGCCACAAAAACTATAGGTCTCAACTGATTTCTTCTTAGTCTTGGAGGTAGAATCAGTAGACTTCGAAGAAGATTTACCCTTGGAAGGGTTAGCTGGAGGTTTTGAATCAGTTTTCTATGCAGGTTTGGAAGAATACTCGCTTCCTACTAAATCTTTCTTCGGTTTGGCTTTCTGTTTTGTTTTCCCCTGTGAAGACTGAGCAACCAATGCTTGGCTTGAAGAGCTAGAAGCATCCATTTGTTGGATCTTTGCCTATTCCCGTGTCAACCGATCACAGAATGTCTCAAAGGAAGGCATGGTGTGTCTGGCACCCAAAGCATCCATAGTGGAGTAGAAAGTGGAATAAAATATATGATACTTTCCTCTCAACTTTGAGAGTATAAGAAAGATACACTCATCATCTGTCTTGTTCCGCCCACATCCCTACGAAACTGAACGCAGAGAATTGAACTTCATCAAGAAGTCCTCCATAGTGGGAAAGCTGGTAGGAGTCAAGGTGGTCAACTCTACATCAAGATGAAATGCTCGTAACTCATTCATTGTGTAAAACAAATCTGAAAACTTGCCCCAAATAGCCCGAGGAGTGGTCAAACCATCTAGGTGAAACAGGAGATTGTCAAAGATGTTCAGTGCAATAAGGCCCATGGCTTCATCCATTTTGTTTCTGTGTTGAAGAGCCTCAAAAGGGCACTACAGAATAGCTTGGTGCTCATCTAGACATGACCATAAGTCATGTGACATAAATAGCCTGGTCATGTGTGCTTTCCAGGTGTGATAGTTATGAGGTGTCAGTCGGGCCACAGAGGGGTCTGACATTGAGAGAAGAAGATGAAAGTAGAAGGGTCTTTTCTGAAGTAAATTACAGAAAGGAAAATGCACCCCTCACAATGTATAATTCTATCCCCTGTTCACCAAAGAAATAACTATAGAAAGCATAAAAAAATTGGAAGAAAACCTGGATGCCAGATGCAGAGATGGAGGAGATTGAAGCCTCTACTTCGATGCCAAAAAAAGGAACTCAAATGGTTGAATCAGCAAATGAACTAGCATCATCGTCTCCATCTCGAAAAGATCTTTTTGGTGATATTTCATTTTTCAAAAATGGACACCATATGCAAAAGATATGGCCAAAAAAACAACTGCACCTTCAAAAATGAGCTCTCTGGAAAAACACAGAGACGGCAAAAAAATCGACGGTCAAACGACCGTCACCCGTCCACGGAAAAAAATTGATGGTCGTATGGCTGTCAGATGACTGTTTGCTGGAAAAAATTTATGGTCACCTAAAAAATGCTAGGTCATCAGAAAAATCAGGATGGACAGAAAGTGATGTCACTTTCTGGCGGGTGACATCACTGGTGGCGGCCGGGAGCTGAGAGGTGCGCTGGCCGGCAGAGGTGGTGGTCAAGTGGTGCTGCAGCGGCTCCCGGGTGGCGCTGCACCGGCGGCAGCTATCGAGCGGCCTGCTAGTGACGCGCCGGCGGGGAGCGGGCCACGGTGGTGCGTTGGCTGTGTGGCTGGCAGCGCCTAAAACAAGCCCTAAATGGGTTTTTTTGAATTTTTTTCATTGTTTTCTCCTTGGGAAGCATGTCATACGGACTCGAGGAGCGAAAAAAACTCCCAGATGCTACTGGGGCCAAATATGGCCAACTTTATATGAGTATTTGATCTCCCAGGCCTTCTGAACGTAATGGCCATGTCCGTTTTGGCTCAAAGTGCTACATAAAATAGTGTCTCCTCCATATTGAAGAAAAAACCCTAGAGAAGTTGTGGTTTTTGTCTTCAAATCACGGCTTCAAGACCTCCAGACCAGGCAGCAGTAGGGAAGCTCTGATACCATGTGGGATTTGAGACAAACAAATCCACAGTTTGCCAAGAACCCCTGCATGCAAATGACCTGTTACAGGAAGGAAGTTGAAGAGACAAAAAACAAAGCTTAGAAAATCTCAAGCGGTGTGAGAGAAATTCTATTCCAAGATAATTAACAAATAATTACAAGAGTTCAACCTATAAAGTGAAAGAAACCCTGAAAAGGTAAAAAGCTAGGTTGCGCATAATAATTAATATAAATATTAATTTAATGCACCTGAGAGACAACTTAAGTAAAATAGAGTAATAAACAACTTAAATAATTAAATCAAAGTGATCTAATTAATAAGTGAAGACATAATTACTCTAATACTTGTACCTGAACATAGAAAAACAAGGAAGAAGGTTGGATAAAGGGGTTTTCCTCAGTTAAACTCCTATTTGGATCAACCTTAAAATGTTATGAAATAAATGAAAGTGTGTTTTCATGTAGCACATGCTAGATTTGAAAAATAGAATGTATTATACCTTGGAAATGCAAATGCTTCTTTGAATGTGATCAAATATGTTGATTCAATATCTTTTACTTAACACAAAAACTCAAAAGGAAATCATGAAAGACAAAACCTCATGTGATGGATGTTGTAGTTCGCCACAATACTTGATTGATAAGAAGAAAGAATATGTAGATGAGGGTGTATCTCCTTCCTTGATAGAACACTGCTTTTCTAAGCCTTCAATGAGGGAATGAATATTGATTCATCAAGAAGAACACCTTGAATGCTTGAGAATAATTTTGGATCTTTAATGCTTGGATGCTTGCCTTAATTTCTTGAACTTGTTTTCTTGTTTTCTTGAACTTAATTGCTTGATTGTGAATGAAAAGTTTTGGATCATGGTTACCAAAATGAGCATATATAAGGTGTTTATATACCTCCCACAACCTCTCAAGGATTAAAACTCAAGTAGGTTGATCGTAAACCCAAATATTCCACTAAAACACCAAGATGGGACACTGGATCCAATTCGGGGTTGATCTTCGGGGAACAAAACGTCCTAGGAATTATGATCCCAAGAACACAATGCCCTAGGAATTATGTTCCACCCAATTAGAGCCAAAATAAAAACCACAAGTCTCAAATAATTTGGGAATGCTAGATTACAGAGTACAACCAGTTTTGAGATCGAGGCGAAACACATATGCCACAAATGGTAACATAGGGCCTAGGTGATGAAATAAATATATGTGGTTGGAGGAAAAATAGAGGAGCATGCTAATAAATGAAGGTTTACCTCAATTTTAAACAACATTAAAATGAAAGAGGACTTATATTTGAAATTAAGTGTCCATTAAGTGTCATATTAAGTCCTATTAAGAAAATACACTAAGGTGGGTGCTAAATAATCATGAAATTGTATACATATATGAGTTTCTTACAATTTATGATGGTACAAATAGTATTCATCCTTGAAGGATTCAAATAAATCTTCCTAGGTTAGATTAAATATTCATCTGCTTTGTCTTTGCCCCAAAGCACATAGTTTTTCCATCACTTCATGATCTAACTAGGTTCCTATTGATGCTTTCTAATGAAAAAGGGAAGCATGAAAGATGCAAAAAAATGACCTCTAATGATGTTAACATAATTTCATTAGGGGATGAATGCGAGAACATGATGAAGGGGGGACAGCATAAAAATATGGTGTGATGATGTTAGCATGACATCAATACAGGGAATGAGTCAAGTATAAGGGATTGAGAAGGACTCGTATAAAAAACCAAGTAAGATGGAAGGGAGAAGGAATTTTGTAGGGCCAAAATTATGACCAAGCGACTTAGATGAATTTGTGAAGAAAATGCCTTGGGCCTCAATCCTCGAGGAGAATATGTAGATCTCATATAAAAATATAACAAAGGCAAGGGGAGGGTCAAATTTGTGAATTCCAATGAAAAGACAACCAATTTTTAAAGGGGAGGAACTTGGATGTTGATAACTTGAAACCTAATAGGATCGGTAATTAGACATTTTACCAGAGCAAATCATGTGGAGTGGGGTGATTTAATGAAGGATATAAAAGGAAATATGAAGGAAGGGTGAATATCAATGGCTTGGGTATTGATAAGGAAACATTTAGTAAAAATATTAAGGCATACAAGGTAGATATCAAAGTCAATATATAATGCATGACGATACAAGGGTAGCAAAAACCCAAAAGTCCAAATTTCAAAAGTTAGCTAATTTTGGATATTTGCAACCTCAATTTGTTTACTAAGGCAAGAACATGGGAGCTAGGTAAAATAGTAAGAGGCACAAAATTTATTAAGGTAGACCATAGGAACAATGAAAAAACAAAAGGGAAGGGAATCAAGTCAAGAAAAAGTATGACTAGATTGAGTCCCAATACAATCCATAATTAATTTCTTTTATTCAAATGCTTTGCTAATACATAAAAAATGAATCCAAAATTAGAAAGGTATCATGTCAATATAAAGAGGTATCAAATCACTCTCATCCCTTAACAAGTCATGCATCTATAATAATAAAAGAAAATAAAATGGTCTAAGGGAATGAAGAGTAAATTCATATAATATGCTCATCAAGGAATCATGTACCAATATTTATATATCAAGGAATTGTGCTATAATACTCATTCAATATTTACATACGATTTACTATATTTGTATGATTCAAACCTAAAGTCAAACTTGGAGAGTATAGATCACCCATCTTGTAGCCCAACCTAAAAGGTTAGCTTTAGATAATGTGTATCTAGGAATATTTTCATTTATTATCTCATTTTTCTTGGCATGGATCAGATTATTGATTTAAAAAGTGAATAAATATAGTAATAGTATAAAATCAAGTGTTCTAATCTAATTTAGATCATGTGATAAACCATTATAAATATGAAATAAAACTTGGAGAAACATACAATTATTAAAATTAGAAATGATATATAAATATATACATAACAACATATGTATGTGGAGAAACCCTTGAGTCAAAATCCATCATTAAAGAGGACAAGTAAATATCAATTCAATATATGTGCTATATTAATACGTCCAACTTTCTCCTTTCAATTTTATGATATTTTGATAGTGTAGCAATGTTCAACTTATAAAAGAACTAAATGGAAGCACATTGCACTAGGGTTTCACCAGGAGCAGTAGCGGGAGTAGCAGAGGAGGATGCAACAAAGGGAGACGACAGTGATGATGCTGATGGGGGCCATGATCTTGGGGTGTCCTTGGATGCCCATTTTCTTCTTTGGGGGGCTGAGAGGCTGGAGATCTTCTCTTCTAACAGGTATTTCTATGAGATTTTGGATGTGGGGGGCTCAGGTTTCGCCTGGTTTATGCCTTCTCTCCATCACGTTTATAGATTTCTTAGCGGTCTGTTGTTGAGCGGCCCAGCTACTGGAGCTAGGCACAGATTCGTGGTGGATGGGTTTTGTCTTAGTAGAAGTTTTGCAAAGCTATGTTGGCTGCTTGAGGGTCCAGGGTACTACAAGGATCTACCTAACGCGGTCGATGCTGCTAGGTTGGACACTGTTTGGGTCGACTTTGCCTCTTTTTGTTCTGCTAGGATTGTGACCTCCATTGTTTTCTCACCCCTGCCTATGGATTTTTTTATTTTATGGGTGGGTGGTTTGGAAGTCTCCCTTCTTTGGGCTTCTCTCTCTGGTTTTTTTCTTATGTGCTATACTCCTATAGAGGTGGAGTACACCCCTATTGAGGTGTGGTTTTTTCTTGTGGATTTTTGGTGGTGGAGAATCTCTTTGCTCCTTCTCCCTTCACCCTTCAGTCCTATATAGGTGGAAGTTGCACATCCTATGGAGGTGGACTGTGTTTTCTAGGTGGAGATTTCTAGTGGGTGCAAGTGGTCTCCTCTTTCATATAGAAACACGATGGCAGGTTGGATCTGGTTGGGTGATGACCCTTCTCTTTTTGAGGTTGAGTGGGTTGCTTTGTGGAGCTGGCATTGTTCTGGAGGAAAGCCATTGGTGGTGGTTGGCCTGTGGTCTTGGGGTCCTTTTCCTCCTAGGCCTTACCCCAAGTGGCTTATTGTTGCAGGATATCAGAGTGCTATTAACTTGATGTAGGAGCTAACAGTTGTGGGCATCAAATCTAATCCTAAAGTGATGGTTGAGGGAGTCTTCCCTCTTTTAGTGTGTGCTTTATTTTTGTTGTTTTCTGGAAGGAGTTGGGAGGTGGATGCTGATAATTTTCAAGGGCCCATCCTGGTTGCCAGGTGTTTTCAAATAAGGTTAATGTCAGGTTTTTGGGCTGGTCATGATTCTGTGGTTTATGGGTACCATGCAAAAACCTTGGATAATAGTTTGGGGAGATTTCAAACCCTAGAAAATGCTTTTTGATAAGAGGCTTAGGCCTTTCTCTCTATTTTTTTGGGTAGTTGGGGTTTTTAGTGTTTTATCTTTGTTAGCTGCAGTTCATATGCTGGTGTGGGGTTGTTGGTTTTAAATGTATTTTCTTTAGCAGCATTTTTCTCTTGTGGGGTTCCAGATCCCCCTCAAAATTTGCTTGTAAAGGGTTCTAGGGCCCCTTAAAAACCTGCTTTTACCTTAATCAAAAACTTAGAAAAGAACTATGAAATGATTATCCAATAAATCCAATTTATAGAGAATCAAATAGGGAAAAATCCTAAATGGTACCCAAAAATAAAAACATATTTACCCATTTGAAGAGAGGGAACACAATTATTAATACCTAGAGTGCTACAAAATGGAGTGGCCAACTAATGTGGACCTCACCCATCATAATAAGACAATTCATCCTCTCTCATCGGACCTAGAATTAACAAAGTGGTCTAAATGGAATCAAATCATTACGTATCCACCATGATCAAAAGTAACATCACCCCTCATGAATTATACTACAACTAATACTCCAACTTACAATAATAATATCCACCATATCATGAAAAAGGTGGCGAGTTCTCCCTCGAAGTGTTACCCAAACATCAGGCTTTATTAAACTTCAAACAAAAATTGTATGAGTGGTATAGAGGGTTCCTAGCCAAAAAAATAGCAATATGAATATCTCCTAGCCAAAAAAATAGCATTATGAATATCACATCCAATTATGATCCAATATACCTAAAATCAAACAACTCGTAAAAAAAGTCACTATAGTCAAATCACATCTTTATAAGTGTGTGCAGTATCCATTTACTATGCTTTAGTATGGAGGTAAAAACTTTGGGATGTCTTTTATTCAACTAATAGAACCACCAAATATAGAAAACGCATAACCACTAGTGGTCCTTAAACTATCGACAATACCTACCTAATCTATATCAACAAATATATTTATGTCTAATGCTTTATCCACATCATACTATCATAACACAATTCCAATGCTTTTGGACAATGTTATAAATAAACTTTCTAAGAAATGCCACTTGTTGGGTGCAATATATGATATTAGAGTAAAAACCATTCCATACATTAGGCTACCAAAATCAATAGTATAGGGCACATTTTACATATCCTCAAAATCATCATCTAACTTAGGCTAAGTATCTAATGAATCTTATTTCCTATTAGTAAAGGAAATACTCACTAGTTGACAATCATGCATAGCACATTATTGTAAAAGTATTAATACACCTATTCTAACTCAATAAAATCTTTATGTGATCATGGTCTTTGATAATTTTCATTCTCAAAATGTTAGTTTTTGCCTCTAATTTTTTGTCAAACATGCTAAAATATTGAGCCTTAATTTCCCTATATTACTAATAGACATGTTTTTTATTAAGTTCAATAGCCTAGCAAGGGGATTGAACCTTACACAACCACAACCAAAAAGCATCAAGAGATCAACAACACATTAACAAAGATGTTGACTATTACAAGTGAAGGATTTACAACAAGGTCAAGAACATGCCATTAACAACACACTAGAAATGCAACTACTAACTCACATCAAGAGTGGCAAACCAACTCACTCACAACATGGGGAGGAGAATGAGAGATAGAGTATTTTTTCTTTTCAACAGACAATCGTCCAAGCGATACTATCACTAGGGTCCCCACCACACGATAGTGGAACCCCCATTATGGGATATTCAATGCTTGGAATAGAGTGCTAGCAACAGTGTACATCGGCCGAAAAAGGTTGGAGAAAATCAAGAACAATATTCGAAGATTACGTAGCCAAAAGGGACCACACGAGCAACAAGAGGTAAAGTTAGGTCCATCAGATCAGAGGGGGTCATTTTAGTAGGAGTGTCACCCTAGGGGACATCATCATCTCTTGAGGAGTCCTTATAGGTATAATTAGAGGGAGAATAGAAAGCTTTGATGGTTAAATGATCATCATTTGCATCCTTCCACCAAGTAGCAACACCTTTAAGATGTAAAAGAGAACAATTTGTAGCTAGATGAATAGTAGAGAAGCATCACTGACATCGAAAGGGGGGCCCCTCATTATCTAGTGATTGAGTCCAAGGCTTGTCCCCAACCATGAGCGCCACATACCCTAGAAGTGTTGTGGAGATATCCATATCAACAAATATGTAAGTAAAAATAGAGTGGCCTAGCGAAGCCGTAGCTTCATCCACCTTCACGAAATGGACAATAGATTTTTTGATGGCCTTAAAGAAAGAAATATTCAAAAAATAGAGTAGAATATTAGGGAAATGAACCCACACTAAGAATTTCAGTAAGAGGGTTGAAGTAGACTGTCCAAGGTTTGGCTAAAAGAGAGTGATTCCCCCAAACCTACATATTTATTAGCAACAAATCACAGTCTGAAGAAGAAGAAGAAGAAAACATAGAAATTTTTTTTTAAAAAAAAAAAAAAACCCCTTTGCACAAGGGAAAACCTCAATGTCACCAAAGGCTAAGGATCGCCAAGAACTTGTTACCCAGTGATGCACATCTGAAAGAGAAGGTCAAAGACCAATGAATTTATGGATCAACCCACGACATTGGTAAAAATCTACATTATCCACCACATCCGAGCGACACACCACCACAAGGGAGGTCCTGGAAAAATGAAATAGGTTGAGATTTTACCTTTGGAGGAATAGTAGTAACATATTTGGTAGAATGGGCATAGCTTCGTCCACCACCACCACCATATTTTTGGGGAGAACCTCATCCTTAATAGCACCATAAGCGGGAACCCCACCACCTCTAGTGCCAGGCACAATAGTCACTACACCCACATTCAGTAGTGGGGAAGCACCTGCGAACACCATTTTTGAGAGGGCAGAGGACCTAGCCCCTACCGAAGGATCTAGCGCAAGGGCAATAAAATCCCCATTCACGTAGAAAGGAGTCGTTTGGGCAGTCCAAAAATTTTCAAAATAAATTCTTAAATAATAGAAAATATTACTAATAGATATTTTATCAACATACAATACAATGATTAAAATTTGTTCATCAATACATTTAATAAAAGTATGATAATATTACTTTATTCTAAAATAACACAACTTCAATGCAAAATTATCAATTATTTTTACACTACATCCAAAGTTATTTTTTCAAACTATACAATGATTTTTTTAATCTATGAAATAATATTGTTCCCTTTTATCTCAAATCCTTTGTCACATGTAAATTTCTTGTTCAAAATCTTTATACAAGAAAGTAGCTTTAATAGTCATTTTCTCTACTTCCAAAGGACAAGCAATAAAAATATAAAGTTGGAATGCAACACAAAAAAAATTAATAGAAAAAATAAAATATCACCAAAATATATTCCCTATCCCTAAGAGTATCTCTTACCCACCAATCTAACCTTGCACATCCCTAACTTGTCATCTAATAGAAAAATTGGAGTTAAATACAAACATACAACCAATGAGCTTCCTTCCCTCAAGAAAATTCTCAAGATCCTAGGTGTCACATTTATTCAATGCCATCATCTCTTCCAACACAACCTTCATCCAAGCATCATGCTCATCTAAAGAGAGAGTTTCTCTAAAAGATCTTAATTTATCAATAAGATATGACAAAACAAATACAGAATAAAATTCTAGTGGACTATACTAGTCAAATGGGTATTGGTGTCTTGTTGATCATATTAAGGGTGAATTAAGGGACAATGTGTATTCCTCCACATTCTCAACTTGCTTAGAAATATCACTTGAATCATCTTGTTTTTATTCATCCTCTAATTCATCGTTGATTCTTCAACATGTACACATTTCTAATTCTCAACCTAAGTATCAAAGATTTTTATTGTATTTCCTTACTTGCCCTTTGGTTGCATGAGATTTTAAAATACTCTAAACTCTTTCGCAATTACATTCTTAGAATCAATAATTTATAAGGTTAGATAATTCCAAATTTTACAATCTTCTAAATTCTTGCTATAACCAACAAAGATGCATTTTTGTGTTTTTAATCCAATTGAGATCATTGTTACATAGGCATGTGAACAAAAGCTTCATAACCAAATACCCTTAAATTTAAAATAGAAGGTTTCTTATCTATCCACACTTCACAAGGAGTGTTTTCTATAAAATTTGAATAAACTGAATAGTTAATCAAGCAATAACAAGTACCCATAGTCTCTACCCAAAGCCATCAATCCAAATATGCACCATTCATCGTACTTTTGGGTCTTTCCATTAAGTCTTGATTGATCCTCTCTACAAATTTTATTCTACTAAGGTATATAAGGGGTAGTCATGTATACTCTAATACCTACACATCTATAAATATCATCCAATTTGTTGGAGTGTCACAATTTCTAAATCTCAAAGCCTCTATTTGTTATCTAACTATTTCTCTAAAAGTGGCTTAAAATCCTTAAATTTGGAGAAATTTCATATTTAGAACCTACAAAATAAACCTGTGCAATTACATTAATTATTAATGAATGCAACAAAATAATGAGATCTTCCCAATCTAGATTAGCTACAATTTTTTGTGAACTCCTCTCGCCCAAGTTCTTTTCTCTCTTTGTGATAATCCCAACAAAATACCAAAAAAATACCAATGCCTTCTAAAATTTTATTGTAAGTTCTAATATTATGAAAATATATCTAAATGATTAGAGATTAGGATACCAATACCATATAGAACTCAAAGAACAAATAATATTCATATACTTTGGTATATCACACACTAATAGTCATTTACATATATAGGATTTTCATTTCCTATATTCTAAGAGACCTCGCATAACAACTTTATTTTAATAGACAAGTTGTTCTAATAAAATATTATTGTTCTCATGGTTGGGGATAGGTCATGGACTCAATCGATGGATTATGAGAGCCTCTCCTTTCGATTTCATTGATGCTTCTCTACTTGGAAAAATATTTTTCTCTCTCAAGTTATAAAGGTGTTGTCACTTGGTGCAAGGATGCTAATGATGACATTCGATTGTCCTATCTTTTGATTCTTTCTCTGATGACTCTTCACAGCTAATGATGACTCCCCTCAGGATGATGCTCTTGCTACTGATCTAGCCTCCTCAAACTTGGTGGATCCTACTCCACCTCTTGTTGCTAGTGTGGTTCTTTTTGGTCGTGTGGACCCTTCTCCAATACTACTATTTCTGTACTCCAACCTTTTGGCTAATAATATGCCAACTTGTTAGCACTTGGCCCCTTGTGTTGACTGTCTCATAAAGAGGTTTACATTACTTTCTCCCCCTTGTTGTGGGAATCCTAGTGATAGTATTTCCTAGACGGTTGTCCATAAATGTAGGAAAAATAATTCTTCAATTTATCATTCTCCTTCGCACGCTATGGGTGAGTACGTTGTCTACCCACTCTTTATGTGGGTTATTAGTTATTATGTTAGCGTGTTGTTAATGAACTATTTTGACCTTGTTGTCAATGGCCTGTTTGGTCTTTTCAAGGGACAAAACCCTTGTTTTGCTACTTTTTAACATCAAAAACAAGTTATTTCTATATCTACTAAATGCTTGGATGGCTCCCGCTCATGGGATGTTTTTGAATGCACCTGCAATGGTTTCCTTTGTGCCTCCTCCAATGTCTATGGTTGTTGTTGCACCTTTTTTAGGGTCTATAATCTATGGTGTGGATGATGTTGTACCTTTGGTGGGGTCTAGGTTGTCATTTCTTGAGATTTTGAAGGTGAATCCTCTTGGTTGTGCTTTTGCACCAATTCTCACTGAGCATTCTTCTAGTAATTCTAGTTCTGGGTCATTTGGTGCTATGGGTATTGGAATCCCCCCCAAAGCCTCTTTTTTCTTCTGATGGATAGAGTTTTACTTGTGTCAGCAAATCTAAAGTTCTTTGTCTCAAGGGGAAATCTCATCCTCTTGTGTATGACAAGACATCTCCTAATGTGGTTTCTAGTCATGGTGTGGTGGATTATTTGAATTTCTACCAACATTGCAGGTTGGTGCGTATATTTTCTATTATTTATCCTTCCCTACAGGATCTTCATTGATGAGTGATGGATTCTTGGAGCCCTTAGTTGGTGGAAACATTGAGTTGTTCCCTAGTGCCAAGGGATATTTCATTTCTTCTTTTGTTTCTTCTAGTGACTGTGATTTTGTGTTGAGAAATTTGTGGGCTTAGATAGTTCACTCTATGTCATTCAAACCTTGGGCAATCTCCTTTAACCCTTTTAATGAACCACTCAATGTGAATCTAGTGTGGGTTTGTCTCCCCAATCTTCCCCTTCATTTTTGGGAGAATTATTTGTTTGATTCCATTGGCAACTCTATTAGTTGCATGAAGTTTGATGATACCACTTCCTTCATGGATCTTTCTACTTTTACATACATTTTGATCAATATTGAGTTTGAGATCTTCATACCTCTTTCTAGGAATGTGATTCTCATGGTTGGGGATACGCTATGGACTAAGGTGTTGGATTCTGAGGGTCTACCCTTTTGATAGTGTTAGTTCTTCTCTACTGTTCAATTGCCACGGATTGTTCACTCTTGCATCATAAAGGCATCGCCATGTGATGGAAGGACACTAATAGTGATGGCATGAATGTCCTAGCTTTTAAGTTTGCCTCTAATGACTCTTCACATGATGATGATGATTCCTCTCAAGATGATGTTTTATCTCCTACTATTGGTATAACCTCTTCAAGCCCCATGGATCTGACCCCACCTCTTGTTTTTGGTGTGGCCCCCTCTATCCATGTGGACCCTTCTCTACTTGTTTCTCATATTCTAGTCCAACCTTTTGTGGATGATGTGTCACCTCAATAGCACTCTACACCTTTTGTTGGTAGTCTCACTTAGGGGATTTCCCCACTTACTCCCCCGTGTGATGGTGTCCCTAATGATAGTATTGTTTGGACTATTGTTTTTTATCGAAGGAAAGATCATTCTTCCTCCTCTTCCCAAACTCTTCCATGAGTTGTGGGTGAAATTTCTACCCACCCTTGATGTGGGTAACTAGTTGGTATGCTAATGTGCTATAATTGATATGTATTGGCCTTTCTTGTCAGTGGTCTACAAATTTTAAGAGACCTATTTGGTTTGGATTTGTATAGAATTAGCACACTTGTTTTCCTTCTTTTATAATGAAAAACAACTTATTTCTCAACAACTTAAAATATTATATTTATTTATAAAATTATTTTAAATACCTACATAAACACTAATTTCTAACACGAATACCAACATGAGTAATGTGAAAATAAAATATAATCCAAAGAACAACTTAGACAAATAATCTATCTAGCCAACATAGCCAATTGTCATTCATTCCATCCAAATTCATTTTATTGAACATGTCCATCACAACCTAAAAATGTGATTCACAAATGATATTTCACCAACCCAAAGAAAAACCTCTTTGCAAAGCATAAAGCAAAACAAGAGATCCCATAAATTTTTTGGTTTTTTGTCCTTTATATAAAGAGAAGAATAATTGAATGATCCCAAAACTATCTCTACCAACATCTTGTATCCCAGCATGTCTTTGATTTCCTCTAGAAGACCCATCAATGTTAATATTCAAAACCCTTTGAGGTGGGTTGATCAATAACCATCTCTCTAGATATTCCTTTAAGCATGTCAGCCCATCCTTGGAAAGGATAAACTTGTTTCACAGCCAACTAATATCAAATTTTGGGTAACTACTAATTCTTCGAGGTCCAAGGAATAGAAAGATCATTTTTTCCCCATAAGGACTCTTCAAGCATGCGCATGATTAACATCCAAAATCATTGAACCATCATTCTCTTATTCTGAAAAATCCTGTGATTTCTCTTCAACCAAATTTTCCAAATAATGAAAGTTTGAATAATGGCCCAAGCTACTTGAAGAAATGGGACCTTAGCTATAATCATTTCTAGATGATCCTAGAATTCCACCAGTGAAAAATAATGACTGCAGGCTTAATTCAAATATCCTCACCAAAATTTATCCTTGCAAAAACACATAAAAAGAAGATATGTGAAAAGAATTGCTCATATTACAGAGAGCATAAATGGATGGGTCCTAAATTCCTCTTTCACAAGTTCTCCCATGTGAGACATCTATTTTGCACCACCAACCACATGAATAAATTGCATTTAGGCCAAGACAAGTTATTTCAGACCTATTTCCACCAAGGAACACCAATATTCCCATAAATGTGTCTTATACCTTGTTGATGCAATGATATTTGAATCTGATCACAAATGTTGATGTAATAACATGACTCCACAAGACCTAAGAGGATAATCATGAACAAATGCTTGCATGAAGGATGTTGAAGCTTGCCACAATGCTACATCTGAAGAATATGGTGGGATGAAATTCTTTGAATGCTTGATGCTTAAATCCTTTAACTTGAGTGTTTCAAATGAATATTGTGTGTTGTTCAAATGAGGGAGGGAAACTTTCTTTTATATATTTCCCTAGAATTTTGGGGTGTTAATTCCAAAGCAAAGCTTATGTGGGCTTAAAATTCTCGCTCCCACAAGCTAAACGTTATGTGGTTTGAATTTGGTCCCAAACATCAAGAAGTGGGTTGCTTGAGGTGACCTGCTCCCTCCAATGTGGGACCAACTTGGGACCTATGGTCCAAAATGTCGAGAAGCCAAAATTTAATGCAAAATTGAGCTTGAATTTAAAGATCATGTATGGGATCAGGCCATACATGCTAAAATAGGGCCTAGGTGAGCAATAAATTCATAGGGATGCAATTTACCACACTACATTTAGCCCCCATTTTAGCGAGAGTATGAGCCTACATGCATACTCACGGTAAAGGAGAAGAAAGAGATGGAGAAATAGACAATCATGGGCAATACTACAAAGAGGTAAGACATCACTAAGTTCAAGGGAACAAGCCCCCAAACCCTATGACCTTAACTTGTACATCCACATGAAAGGGCACACAAAATGAAAAATAAAACAAATTAGGCAAAGGAAAATAGAGACAAAAACACAAAAGACTCACAACAAAAGGTTTAGTACTAAAAAAATCTCCAAGACAACTAGTTCAAGAGGCCTTCATAAACAAAATGTTTCAACCACTAATATCACACTCAGAATGTTATTGCAAGAGCACAAGTGGTCACATGGAAAGAGAAAGAGCATAAATCAAAGATTATACAACGAACCATGATCCAACCAACTAGAAAAGTGTGTTATGATATGGGATCATAGAGGAGAAAGAAAGGAAATCATTAATTACATAGGCAAATATGTGTTGTTTTATGTTGGGTTATCCATGAAAGAGCATAGATTCCAATGGACAACAAGTTGTGATATGTTATGTGATCTGTGAGACAAAATAGTAGGAAGAATTGAAAATAGTCTAGCAAGTTGTGTTATGCTAGTTCCACTCATCTCAAGAGACAATTCGGTGCAAAGAGAGAGTCAAATAGTCTAGCAAGTTGTGTTACAACCAAGGAAAGCATTGTATTCAAGGAAATGTGCTAAAAATGGTACAAAAGGATAATCAAGGAAAGCATGTATCCAAGGAAATCCACTAAAATAGTGAAAATAATAACCAAGGAAAGCATTGTATCCAAGGAAATCTTCTAAAAATGGTGCAAAGGATAACCAAGAAAATCACTATATCCAAGGAAATTTATGAAAAATGGTGCAAAGGATAACCAAGGAAAGCATTGTATCCAAGGAAATTCGCAATATTTGAAACAAGGAGGCTGCATATATGCCCCCTCCTTAAGATAGCATTTTAGAGATATGGTAGCATCTTAAGGAAAATAATAACAAGGATACACACCTTCAACATCAAGGAGATATCCTTTTAACAATAATGTAGAGACAACCCTAGCCAAAGAGGTGTAACTCTTTTGAGGCAAGGAAGAGATACTTGTAAAAAAAATATATTACAAAAAATGTAAATAGGTCCTTTTGAGGGATGTAGAAGGAGAGGAGGAAGAGATTGTTTTGTCTAATGCATCTACCTCCAAGAGGATATTTTAAACAAGAATAACATCATTGACCAAAAGAGGAGAAAGAGAACAAGAATTAACACCTTCACCACTGCTAGGTAAAGGGATCTTGATGAAGAATAAAACACTTTGGGCCCCAAGTGAGGGATTTGTTTATGATAGACATACATTTTGAAGTAAGGAAGAGGTTGTAATCAAGGATACACCTCTTGTAAAAAGAGAGAATCGATGAGCAAAACAAACAATTCCATGCAAGAAAGGACATCGCATGATAAAGAAATACCTCAACAAAGGGAAAGTTTATCCTTGGAAAGGATAAGAAATTGAATAGAGAAAACTTTCCCCCCAAGCGTGAAGACAAGGAAAATGACCTATTATGTTGCTAACAAAGTAAGATTGTCTATGAAAGCATGGCACTATGCAAAAATAAGAGCCCAAAATAAGGCAAGATATTAAGACTACACAGTGTGGAGCAACATAATAGGGGAAGTGCTAGCACCACATTTTTAACATGAAGAAAAACATAAATTCTATTATAATATGAGTAAGATATCTATCTACTAAATCATGAACAAATTGTCAAAATTGAACACAATCAGCAAGAGAATGAGTATAACTAAAATGAAAAAGACAATGAACACCATTATCATTTTGTTTTTTATTCTTTGATTTGTAAACTTTTAAATAATAGAAACAATGAATTTTAATTTTTTTGTCATATTTAAGTTTCAAATAAATTATTTTAGCTAAGGCCAAACTATCTTCTATAAGTGACTGGATGTTTGTTTCTTCTGGTAAAAGCATTGGTAAAGAATGAGTATAACACAATCAACAAGAGAATGAGTATAACTAAAATGAAAAAGACAATGAACATCATTATCATTTTATTTTTTTTGTTTGATTTGTAAACTTTTAAAAAATAGCGACAATAAATTTTGATGGTTTTTTCATATTTAAGTTGCAAATAAATTATTTTAGCTAAGGCCAAACGATCTTCTATAAGTGACAAGATGTTTGTTTCTTGTGGTAAAAGCATTGGTAAAGAAAGTGGGAAATTGGAATTCGAAGTAGAAGGAACATCACTTGTGTTGGGTCTTTGTTTTCTTCTTTCTCTAGGGAAGAAATGGGTCATTGCATCAGCTTGAAGAAGATTATAGACAATACTTTATTGAAGTCCAAATCCTAAGCCTTATGTACTAAATTGTGTGGGAAAAGGTTCTCTACGGCCTTTTATTCCTTGTTCTGATTTTCCAAGACATTGACCAATATAGCCTTGTTTAGATATAATGCCATACCTTGTCTCATAATATGTCTTTGACCTAGAGGGTGGGTGACCTTCATCTTGTGATTTATGGAAAGGTGTTGTGTATGGATGGGTGGTAGGAGGATTGGTCTCTATAGGGAAATTTGGAATCCTATCATCATTATTTGCATCCACTTCATTAAATTGGGAAAAAGGCTCATCTAAATCTTCATCTTTGGTTAATGTTATCTTAGGAGATGGATTGTGAATAAAATGCATAACATCTTCTTGATTTATGATATTTTGATGGTGAAGATAAGACCTAGGAGAATAAAGAATACCTAAAGTGATTCAAGTGCTTGAATTAACATGTTTAGCCTCTTGCACCAAGGTATCTTTGTGAGGAGAGGATCTATTACTCTCTAATGTGGTATTTCTATTGGGTAGATTATTAATAAGAGTATTAACTCTATCCTTATTAACAAAAACTAGCCAATGGGGAGGTACTAATGTTGTTCATTTCAATATCGTCTTTAAGATTATAATTTTCTACAAAAGCTCTTATGAGATCTACATTTTTTCTTTCATGAATTCCCTTAAGAATGGTATTACAACATGCGACATGGATAAAAGATCTGAGAAATGATTAGCAACTATAAAATGTCTTTGAAAGTCTAATGATGTCATATGTAAGAGTGTTATGAATGAATGCAAGCAACATGAAGTGAAAGAAGTCATTAACACATGATTTTGATAAATGTAACTAAGAAATAATGTAATCACATGTGAAATAGAAAACTGATCTGATTTAGTGAATTCCATCATGAAAATGAAATACACCAAAATCGAATATGTAAATCAATAGTATGTAAGAAAAGTCGGGTCAGCAAGATGTAATGTGGTGAACAAGGCCTAATATGAATGCATAAACAATGTATTTGAGAAATGATTGTGCATATAACTAAATGAAATGTATACAAATCAAATCTAGACATCCAAAACAACATTAATATGTAAGGATTCAGGTTGATCAAATTGTAATGTGGGGAAACAAGGTTCACTAGATTGTATGAACAAACTAGGAAGCTTAGGCCTATTTGCACTTTAATTACCTTGAGAAGGAGAATGATCCACTTGGCTCAAGGATTCTTGGGCACAAAGTGAATTCAATAATATTTTGTAGGGAGTGGAGGATGACTATGCAACTATTGAAGATGAATGAAGAACATAGTGCATATATAAGAAAATAGAAAAGTGATAGGCGAGTTTCGAAAGTTGATTTAGGAAGTACAGACTATAACTGACCCATGATCTAAAATTTAGGTAAAATTGGAGGGACTTTGTCGATTAAGGCAACCTACTCTTGAGACTAGGTTGGTTGCGGTGAACTACTCTGGACACTTTCTAACTAAATGACTTGCTTATTGTAGATCTCTGAATATCTTATTTGTAACTTTTCCCATGCGTGCACTATGTGTTCCTGCACACACAAAACAAGGAAAATATTGTGTAGAAAGAGGTTTTCTCAAGTCAACCCCCGGTTTAGGAATTAACCTTAAAATTCAAATAATTGAAATGGAAATTAAAGTGTGTTGATATGTAGTTGAGGCTAGATTTTATAAATAAGATGTCTTATACCTTGTTGATCCAATGCTCCTTTAATGTGATCACCAATGTTAATGCAATAACATGACTCCACAAGATCTAAAAAAACTCATGAACACATGCTTGCGTGAAGGGCGTTGAAGCTTTCTGCAATGCTAGATCATAAGAATATGGTGGGATGAAATGTCTTGAATGCTTGATGCTTGAATTCTTGACTTTTAGTGCTTCAATGAATCTTTTGATTTTTTCATGTGAGCGAGGGAAACTTTATTTTATACCTTTCTATAGCATTTCAGGGTGTTAATTTATAGCGATCTGACATAGTCTTTAAATCTCCAGTCCCACAAGCTAACTATTAGGTGGTTTAAATTTGGGCCCTAACATCGGGTAGCATTTCCCCCAAGGTGACCTGCTCCCTCCAATCCAAAACCAAATTGGCACCTAGGGTCCAGAATGTTAAAGAGATGCCAAAATTTAATGCAGAATTGAGCTTGAATGTTAGGATCAAGTACAAAAGGCCATACATGCTAAAATAGGGCCTAGGTAAGCAATAAATTGCATAGGGATGCAATTTACGATGCTACAAAATGATATATGTATTAAAATATGTGCAAATAGGGTTGCATATGTGGGGGCATCTATAAATCAGGATTAGAGGAGGATCAAGTAATTATCCCAACTTTGCAGGAGTGTATTGTTTGTCAATATGTAACTATATTAAATCATTCCATCAAAATGGGACAAAACTAAATAGAGACATGGGTATGCAAATTTCACATGTATGTATGTATGTTTTTTAAATTTTATTCTAAAATTATCATATTACACCCGCTTCTCCACCACCAATTCAATCAAATACCAATAACCATTCTGCAATACAACTTGTAGGAAACATCATAAATCAAAAGCATTGTATGGATTCTAGCATAATGCAGCTTGTTAGTCATACCTCTTTAATCATCTATCTCATGATCTTCTTCTTTTCTCTTGTTGATTTTTTTTGTGTTTTTGTCTGTATGAATGTTTTTCTTGTATTTTCTCATGTGTAGTATATTTTTAGCTAATGTGTTTGGTTGTAAAGCCTTTGCACAATGTTCATAATGTGTGGAGGATATCTTGGTTGTCTTGTAGGTCTTCTTCCTAGGGGTATATCTACCAACTTTGAAGATTTTGTATCCTCTAGAATATCCTTGGATAAAAATTTGTGATTTTTATTTTCTACTTTAACGTGCATTATTAGCATAGTTCATGTGTGTTAAGGTGGGGCAAAATGTAGTATCAAAAATTGCATGCCCTTATGATTTTAGACAACATCATGTCCTCTCTTTAGCCTTATGGCATAGAACATTTCAATTACAATATGCTAAGACTTGAACTCAACAATTCTAGAAAATTCATGACATTCTCGACTTCCTAAGTTCATTTGTTTCGAACAAAAGCACTATGTGCGGACATCTACACAATGTGATGGACTCTTGCAAAAAATTATGGTTTTAGGAGTTATTGGACCATTATCTTCATGCAAATATTCCAGAAGTAATGCTCTTGCATGCAATCATGTTGAACAAAATGCTCTCAATTTGTCAATTTGAAAGGGAAAAAAAAAGTTGATTTTTGGTTTACAAGAGCTTGACTCTGCAACTATTGAAAAATTCTACCATTTTAACTATAGCTAGCAAGCTTTTTCTCAATGTGCATGTCATTTTCTTGAAGCTCTTTAATTATCACCTTCGTGGGATTGCAAACAATTATAATATCAAAGCAACATCTTTCATAGAGCTTTTTCATAGCTTTCATGTGATTTTGTTCTATTCTATTGTTTCCTTCCTCTTTTTCAATATTATATGCTAGCATTTGATGATTTTCAAGTGTTAGCATAGTGTAGTTAAATTATCTTATATTATAGTTTTTGGAGCATGGAAAACCAAATCAGGAGTTTGTTTGAGGGAAGCCCTTCAAACAACCAACCAAAATATGTTTTCTTCTGTTAGTAATAACTGAGAGGGGGGGGTGAATCAGTGGCCTCAAAAATTAATCCTTTAAAATTTAATCCACCAATCAATACACCTCAGATTATTAAGTCCCTACAAGATGTATGCCTTTGAAATACTTGAAATAATTAACTATCTATCGGTTTACCTTATCTGTCCTTATTCTCCTTGATTATCGATAAGCAGTAAAACTTATTTACCGATACTCAGTAAATATGCAGAGTATACCAATCAATCCAGAAATGCATATGTGAAATATAAAACAATAAAGTAATAGACCATACACATATAACCCATGGATTTTAACGTGGAAACCCTATTAAGGGAAAAACCACTGGGACCGATACCCAAAATTTTCACTCTTCTGAAGTGAGCCCTATTAGGATCCAACCTTGTTAAAGGTTACAAACACACGGTTAAGTGCGACCTTGTTAGAGGATTTTTATACATAGGTTGTCACTTAGTATCTGGCATTTATGCTACCATCCTTGATTCAGCCTTTAGACTGTCAATAGGCTTTATGCTAATCTTACTATCATCCTTGAATCAGCCTCCTTCTTAGACTGTCAATAGGCTTTAGGTAAGACCGATGCTACTATCATGAGTCAACCTTTTTGGTAATCTGTTAGGATATACCTCAATTATATAAGACGGTTAAGTCCT